>JAZDVW010002691.1:0-118938 GCA_037367395.1 Lithobates pipiens
TGCATCTTTGGGGCAGTTTGGGAGCGCTGTATACACCGCCCTGCCCATTGAAATGAATGGCCAGCGCTTCGGAAGCACCTGAAAAGTGCTTCACAAGCGCCACAAAACACGGGTGGTTTTAACCCCTCCTCTGGGCGCTAGAGGGGGTTAAAAGCGCCCCACTAGCAGCCAAAGAGCGGAGCTTAAACAGCGCTAAATGCGCTACAGCGGCCCCGGTGTAAAAGTAGCCTAATACTTGCCCGTGCCCGATCCAGGGATGTGCTTGTGAGCCTTGGCTCTCACTCCTCATTGGAGGAGCTATTAGCTCCTGCAGCCAGTGAGGAGAGATGGGGGGGGGGGCAGGCGTAGCCCCAGCTCTGCGTGTGAATAGACATGCAGAGCCGCAGCTCGGAAGCGAGCCTGCCATAGCTGGCTCTGGGGGCAATCGGATGGAGGGGCCCAGGAGCGCCTTTGTGGGACTCGAGAAGAGGAGGATCGGGGGCTGCTCTGTGCAAAACCATTACAGAGCCGGTAAGTAGAACATTACAAAGCCGAACCCTTAGTATCACTTTAAACAGCTTTTGGTAAAGCAGCCCGTAGATTATGCAATTATCTTTCCTTCCACCACAGATGCAAGTGAAGAAAATTGCCCGATTTCCCCCCATCAGTACAGTCAGTGTTGATAAGGGGGAATCCCTCACGCCGTGCTTTTGCTTTCTGCCGGTGTGGAGCCTTCACTTCCAGCAGATCACAATGATCAGATGGAGGTGATCACATGCAAATAAAATCCAACAAGCTGCTTGTACTGAAGTCAATAGAGTGAATTTCAGAGACATCCGGAGCCGCTCGGAGACACTATGTTCCAGAGTGTCTCCAAGCTTTTTATGAGTGTCTCTGGCGCCCCCACCCCACCTCTGGCCACATGCGGTACTGCATAGACAAGCAGTGGCTGTGGAACGAATTATCGGAGTTTCCATTGATTCCTATGGGGAAACTTGCTTTGATATATGAGTGCTTTGGATTACAAGAATTCTTCTGGAATGAATTATGCTCGTAATCCAAGGTATTAATGTGTTGGGTATGTTGCGCCCCCACCCCACCTCTGGCCACATGTGGTACTGCATAGACAAGCAGTGGCTGTGGAACGAATTATCGAAGTTTCCATTGATTCCTATGGGGAAACTTGCTTTGATATATGAGTGCTTTGGATTACAAGAATTCTTCTGGAATGAATTATGCTCGTAATCCAAGGTAATACTGTGTGGGTATGTGTATATGTGTAATTTTATATATATAATCAATTGATCAAATCACAGTGATTATGCTTCATCTGCTGATCGCTCTCTAGGGGGGAGAGTCAGTTGACGTTCCCCTGATGTTCGGTTAGTGCCGGGCATGTCTGTTTTGATATCCACCTTTTTAAGGTCTTTAAGCACATGTGTTCTGCCCATGC
Source organism: Lithobates pipiens (assembly GCA_037367395.1). NCBI lineage: Eukaryota > Metazoa > Chordata > Amphibia > Anura > Ranidae > Lithobates > Lithobates pipiens. Next base: position 1,433 of record JAZDVW010002691.1, read on the forward strand.
AGCAAGGAAGAGAAGTCCCGTGTGAGCTCCAAGACGTGGCACGGATTTGTAGTACAGGGATTGGCTGTCGTGGTGAAGTCCGGGGTGGGGGAAGGCAGTGTTTGGCTCACCTGCACCACTAGAAAAGTCACACTAGGATACACGATACAATCACACCACGCACACACACCCCTGTTGTGTATATATATATATACTGACATAGCCAAGCAATACAAGATTCGTTGTCAGATATGCTTCCACACCCAACCATTGTGTTGTCCTGGCAGGATCCATACGAAGGTGCATAATGTGGTGACCAAGCCCCACAAGTGCCCGTACTGCTCCAAATCCTTCGCCAACCGATCCTACCTGACTCAGCACGTGCGCATCCACTCAGGTGTCAAGCGTACAACTGCCGCTTCTGTCTGAAGGCCTTCCGCCAGCTCTCTCACCTCCAGCAGCACACACGGTAAGAGGGCCGGAGGAGAGAGCTGGGGGAGCCCCGACACCAGCATGTGCCCTTCTCCCCTCCCCCCCCCCCCCCCTTCCCTTTCCCCACCCACCTAACAAAGTACAACGTCTCAGCTCCACATCTCTACGTGTTCATCCTCTGTAGAACTTAGGGGGCTCATCCAGGGCTGGATCAATCCCAGGGAGCTAAGGTGTACCCCCCCCCCCCCCCCCCCCACCACCACTACCACCAAAACAAAAAAAGATACCTCTGACCCAGCAGCCTGGCCTACAGGATGACTGTGATTACCTTAAAGTGCACCTGTCATTAGAGACCAATGGTGGTTGCCATTGCTGACCACCTGAAAATACTAATTGCCTGACTGTCATACTTGATCCTCCTAGTTCAGTATGTTTCGAGTCACTGACCTGAAACAAACCTGCAGATAAGGACTTCTCGATATGGTTCAATGACTAAGATAGTGCTGAGGCTCCTGTATTTCTTTTATGGCAGGTGTACAGTAAGAAGTACCTGTCAGGTCTCTAAATGAGGTCCCTGCAGTAAAAGAGCACTCGCCTCTCTATAACGGCTCATGCCTCCTACTTTCCCTCTGTTTCAGCCTGTCCATAAGTGTCCTACGCACACCACCATGCTTCACAGTTGCTTCATTTGCCCCTATGATACTTCAGGACGCAGCAGTGAGGGTTGGAGGACTGAACTGTGGTGTGCCGGGGACACAGGAATTGGACACCCCAATCTGGTGCAGCTGTGCATGGTAACCAATCAGCTTTTAACTTTTAGATCTCCAGTTTTAGTAAATGAACCCCAAAATTTCAGATGTTGAGCCCACAGCTGAGGCTATTATGTTGTGCCAGATGTTGAGCCCACAGCTGAGGCTATTATGTTGTGCCAGATGTTGAGGCTACAGCTGAGGCTATATTGTGCCAGATGTTGCTGAAACAGAGGGAGGATAAGTGTTTCGTCTTCTATTGCCTGGGACCGGCCCGATTTATTTAGATAGCTGAAGAGTTCCATTTAAAATTAAATTTGGTTCCTAATTTTTAGTAGGTTTGTCCAACCCTGGACTGATCCGGTCCTCACGTCGTCTCCATCTGTCCCAACTTAAAGGGGTTCTAAAGGTTCGCATTTTTCGAAAAATAAAAATAACAAACATGCCTATAATTACCGGTTCTGTACAAAGGTTTTGCAGAGCAGACCTGATCCTTTTCTGGGGTGCCCTGCTGGCACTCCTGGCTCCTCCCCTTCGAGTGCCCCTGCGGAGAGAGAGAGGTTTTCCCTGAGGGCACCCGTGCGGGCACACTCCTGAGTCCCGCTGCTACATCCATTGACACAGACAGCTGGACTCGGTCCTGCCCACCAGCTCTCGTGTCACTGGATTTTATTGACAGCAACAGGAGCCAATGGCTCCTGCTGCTATCAATCTATCCAATGAGGACCCGAGACGGCGGCTGGAGCTGCTGGGCTTGTGCACATCGCTGGAACGATCGGGATCAGGTAAGAAAAAGGGGGGCTCTGGGGGGGAGCTGCAGCACACCTTGATGCATAGAATGCAAACCATGATACTTTACAACCCCCTTTAAGCCGGCCATAGACTGTTCAAATATCGGCTGGTTCAGCAGGGACTGGTCAGGATTCAAACCTTGTACGGACACGTACTCTAGTTGATCGATCAACATGGGTACCACCATCCTGTTGTATTCTACATTCGATCTATTGCTAGCAGCTGGTATAGCTGTTAGCAATAATCACTGTGCTCTCCCATAGGGTAAGCCGTCCCTGCTGGGAGAACACAATGGCTCCACTGGAGGGATTCCCCCCATCAACACTGACCGTGTTGATGGGGGAATTTAGTGAATTTCTTTCCTGGCCGGCTTTACATGGTTCACATAAATATGTGACGTTTTGTCAAGATCCCTAAAAAATGTCTTCCCTTGGCCATGGTATACTTCGGGGCCTTGAAGTAAAGTCTCTGAATGGAAAAATTAGCTTGGTTGCTATGGGCAACGTGACTGAAGCAGTTTTTGTTCTGTATCCGCACATTGAGGATACAGAGAATGTTATACGCTTCACCGCTATAAAGGCCGATCACAGCAGATCCCTCTTCCTTATACCTTTCCCTTCCCTTAAAGCGGGGGTTCCACCCTAAAGTGGAGCTTCCGCTCATTGGAACCCTCCCCCCCTCCGGCGCCACAATTGACACCTTTCAGGGGGGAGGGGGGTGCAGATACCTGTATAGCACAGGTATTTGCACCCACTTCCGGCATAGATATCCGCAGAATCTGCGGATATTTACACCACTTCCTGCAGGTCCCCCGCTGTCTGCTGGGAAACACACGGATCCCAGAGACAGCAGGGACCATCCTTATTGCGCAGCGCGACTCGTGCATGCGCAGTAGGGAACCGGGAAGTGAAGCCGCAAGGCTTCACTTCCTGATTCCCATACCCAAGATGGTATGATTCCCATACCCAAGATGGTATGATTCCCATACCCAAGATGGTATGATTCCCATACCCAAGTATGGCTCCACTTCCTGATTCCCATACCCAAGTATGGCTCCACTTCCTGATTCCCATACCCAAGTATGGCTCCACTTCCTGATTCCCATACCCAAGTATGGCTCCACTTCCTGATTCCCATACCCAAGTATGGCTCCACTTCCTGATTCCCATACCCAAGTATGGCTCCACTTCCTGATTCCCATACCCAAGTATGGCTCCACTTCCTGATTCCCATACCCAAGATGGCGGCAGCAGCACCCGAGAGACGATTGAGAGATCGGCTTCCGGTGCCAACATCGCGGGCGCTCTGGGCGGGTAAGTGTCCTTATTTTAAAAGTCCTTTAAAAAAAAAAAAAAAAGTCAGCAGCTACAAATACTGCAGCTGCTGACTTTAAAAAAAAAAAAAAAAAACGGCGGACTCCCGCTTTAAAGTTTTCCTTTGCATTCTATGCATTAAGACCCCCCCCCCCCTTTTCTTGCCTATGCCCATTCCTGCGATGTGCACGAGCTCAACGGCTCCAGCCACCGTCTCCCTCCTCACTCCCGCCCCGCTACTGTCAATCAGAAGCTGACGCTTTGGGGGGGGGGGGGCGAGTCCTGCTGTCCATGTCAATGGACGCAGCAGCAGCAGGACTCGGGAGCGAGCACACAACGGGTGCCCCCCCCCCCCCCCCCCCAGGGAAAGCGGCTTTACGTCGGGGGGCACCCGATTGAAAAGGAGGGGCCAGGAGTGCCAACGGTGGACCTCAGAAGAGGGGGATCTGGGCTGCTCAGGTGCAAAATCATTACAGAGAAGGTAAATCTAGGCACGTTTGTTGTGTTTTTTTGTTTGTTTTTTCCTAAATCGAATGTTTACAACCACTTTAATGTTTGCTGCACAAATGCGACTTTTAGATGTGCGTTAAAGCTGAGCTCCAGTAAACTTCATTTCATCAAATGATTTACCTGTAATGATGACGAGTTCTGTCCGTGTATTTTTTTATTTTTATTTTTTGCACCAAAATACAATATTTCAGGACAAAGTTTTTGGGGGGGTGTCCCCCTTCTTCAAGCAGTGCTAATACACAAAATTCAGCAGAATCAATAAATAGACAATCTCTAAGAATTAAAGAACACAAACATAAACAGCAAAGGTAGTTCTAGTGATAGTAAAGTCTAGTTTTTTTTTCCTCCCCCCTATAAAAATAACAAACATGTTCTACTTCCCGGCTCTGTAATGCACAGAGCAGCCCCGATCCTCCTCTTCTTGGGTCCCTCTTTTGTGCTCCTGGCCCCTCCCTCCTGTTCGGTGCCCCCATAACAAGCAGCTTGCTATGGGGGCACCCAAGCCGAGTCGCAGCTCTCCGTGTGTCCATTCACAGCCCTGCCCCCTCTCTCCCCTGATTGGCCAGCTGACCTTGACAGCAGAAGGAGCCAGTGGCACGGCTGCTGTGTCTCAGTCAATCAGGAAGGAGAATCTGTGACGGCTGATACACTGGTGGATGTCACTGGACAGAGAGGGGACCTCGGGTAAGTATGGGGGGGGGGGGGGGCTGCTGCTGCTGCACACAGAAGGCTTTGCATAGAATGCACCTTCTGCCTTTATAATCCCTTTAAGCTTGTGCATTAGTACTGATGGGATCTTAAAGAAGGGGGCGGCACCCGAAGAATTGTATGTTAGTGCGAATAAAAAGAAAAAGAGTATCACGGACAGAACTCGACTGCCTCAACGAATGCGGCTCCAGTCGCCTGTAATGACGAGTATCTGACGTCTGGTGACTATAGATGTTGCCCCGAACGGTGATCTCCTGGTGCTGCGGGGATCAGAAGAAGAAGCAGCTGCAGCAGTAAAGGATCGTCATGGCCCCTCCCCCTTCATCTCTCTACTCATCCATTCACAAAACACCTTTCTTTCCCAGAATACGGGGCACTCTGTGCCAAGTGCAAAAACAATAAGTGTCTCCGGTGAGTGCAGAGCCCAGACTCCGCACCTTGCGGGACTCACATTGAGCTCTGCACTCACTTTCCTTATTCCGGGTCACAATCTGGTGCGATGTCCTTTCCTCTCTTTCGGTCAGGCGACCGCGTGGGCCGCGCTTATTCTAATCAGACGACGTTATCGACGTCATACCCTTTTATACTGCACCTCGCCACACAAATTGGCAACATTCGGTCACAGAAGGGGGCGGCACCAACAATTTGCCCTCTTAGAGGCTCAGTAAGCTCTGACAGGACTCCGTATTACTGGCAGCGCACACAGCGAGTGGAAGTGACGCTTCCCACACGGGGCGTCTCCTCACTCCGGCCTATGGCGTCACTTTCACAACCGCAAATCATGTCGTTTTTCTATTTTGTGAATGGACAACAGAAGAGGGAGGGGGTGGATAAATAACAGGATCTCCCCATGTCCATTCACAGAAGCCTTCACTGCTGCCAGCCGCTGCCTTTCATCCCTGCTGTACAGGAAGATCACCGCAGTGTAATACCCCAGGATTTGTACAGTATACAGCAGCCAGGCTGACAGGATACTCATCATTGGAGGCGTATTGATTGGCTGGTGCTGTATCCAAAAAATACAATGCTGGCATTCAGCTTTAAGCCAGGGTGGGGCAAAGGGCAGGATGGAGATAAAAATTTAACCTAGCGGGCCCCCGCTACTAACCAGATCGGGCCCCCACTACTAACCAGAGCGGGCCCCCACTACTAACCAGATCGGGCCCCCACTACTAACCAGAGCGGGCCCCCACTACTAACCAGAGCGGGCCCCCACTACTAACCAGATCGGGCCCCCACTACTAACCAGAGCGGGCTCCCACTACTAACCGGAGCGGGCCCCTGCCACTACTAACCGGAGCGGGCCCCCGCCACTACTAACCGGAGCGGGCCCCCGCCACTACTAACCGGAGCGGGCCCCCGCCACTACTAACCGGAGCGGGCCCCCGCCACTACTAACCGGAGCGGGCCCCCGCCACTACTAACCAGAGCGGGCCCCCGCCTCTACTATCCGGAGTGGGCCCCCGCCTCTACTAACAAGAGCAGCCCCCCCTACTACTAACAAGAGCAGCCCCCCCTACTACTAACAAGAGCAGCCCCCCCCTACTACTAACAAGAGCAGGCCCCCCTACTACTAACAAGAGCAGGCCCCCCTACTACTAACAAGAGCAGGCCCCCCCTACTACTAACAAGAGCAGGCCCCCCTACTACTAACAAGAGCAGGCCCCCCTACTACTAACAAGAGCAGGCCCCCCTACTACTAACAAGAGCAGGCCCCCCTACTACTAACAAGAGCAGGCCCCCCTACTACTAACAAGAGCAGGCCCCCCCCTACTACTAACAAGAGCAGGCCCCCCCCAACTCTACTAACAAGAGCAGGCCCCCCCCCACCTCTACTAACAAGAGCAGGCCCCCCCCCACCTCTACTAACAAGAGCAGCCCCCCCCACCTCTACTAACAAGAGCAGGCCCCCCCCACCTCTACTAACAAGAGCAGGCCCCCCCCACCTCTACTAACAAGAGCAGGCCCCCCCCACCTCTACTAACAAGAGCAGGCCCCCCCTACTACTAACAAGAGCAGGCCCCCCCTACTACTAACAAGAGCAGGCCCCCCCCTACTACTAACAAGAGCAGGCCCCCCCTACTACTAACAAGAGCAGGCCCCCCCTACTACTAACAAGAGCAGCGCCCCCCCCCCCACTACTAACAAGAGCAGGCCCCCCCCCCTACTACTAACAAGAGCAGGCCCCCCCTACTACTAACCAGAGCAGCGCCCCCCCCCCACTACTAACCAGAGCAGGCCCCCCCTACTACTAACCAGAGCAGGCCCCCCTACTACTAACCAGAGCAGCGCCCCCCCCCCCACTACTAACCAGAGCAGCCCCCCCCTACTACTAACAAGAGCAGCCCCCCCCCCTACTACTAACAAGAGCAGGCCCCCCCTACTACTAACCAGAGCAGCGCCCCCCCCCCACTACTAACCAGAGCAGGCCCCCCCTACTACTAACCAGAGCAGGCCCCCCTACTACTAACCAGAGCAGCACCCCCCCCCCACTACTAACCAGAGCAGCCCCCCCCTACTACTAACAAGAGCAGCCCCCCCCCCCCTACTACTAACAAGAGCAGCCCCCCCCCCCCCTACTACTAACAAGAGCAGGCCCCCCTACTACTAACAAGAACAGGCCCCCCCCCCCCCCTACTACTTACCAGAACAGGCTGCCACTACTAACATTTGGTTTTGTCTTCCTGTTGATGGTATTGGAGAGGTTTAGTCTTTGGCTTCTTGGAAGAGGACCTGTCACTTCTGAACTCCATTATTTACTCGGCTGTTTGGAGAAAACTGATATTTTTCAGAGTTCTCCTCGTGGCCCCTTTCACACCAGCGGACCGATCGGGGGACCACCCATTGTTCTCTATGGAGCGGGGAATGTCCCCCGACACCCGCCACCATCTGATCCAGTCTGGTAAAAACAGACAGATGGGGATAGGTTTGCCTTCCCTCCGGTGGATCGCATGGAGATGGACAGGCAGCCCCGTCTCCATCTGAACGCCCCATAGAGAAGAGCCGGTCCATGTCTGCTCTTCATAGCTCAGCGGACACAGACCTCTCATTTGTTTATCTGTATCCGCAGAGAGATTCCCCCGCCCTGCAGGCGGATCCACGTCAGAGCCCTGTCTGAAAGGGGCCCTTCTATAGATAGTTGGCTTGGCTCCTGGCCACAAACGGGGGGCCTGCAGTATCGGCTTTAGGACATAAATCCTATATTAGTTCCCCATATCAATGCCACAAACCTTAGAAGGGATATGGGGGGGGGGGGGCTCAGCTATGACTTGTGTACTCCACCTTCTAGTGCAGACAGGCCATGGGCAGTGCAGTTCTCTGCCTGCACATCAGAGCGGAGTGACGTGAATGCAGAATGGCCGTCTTCAATGAGAGACGCAGAACGTGGGCTCCAGGGAGGAGCAATGCTTTCTAGCCAATCCCAGCCCAGAGAACACTGTCATCATTGCCAGCAATTACAGCCGCTGGCAGTCATCTCATACCAAGAATCCAACAGGCTGGTTGCACCCAAGTGGATTGACGAATCGCCTTGTGTGTTTTCAGCCGGCCCATAAAATGGTTCAAATCTCTGCCAGTCCCCGCTGAGCCTGCCAAGATTCAAACCATCTATGGCCGGCTTTAGGGCCTGGATTGTGACCCGGTGCCAGCCTCCTGTAGCCAGAGCTGGTTAGAGCTCTGCTTCTACCTGGCTCTGCTTTCATATTTCCTTTATATGCAAAGAGGAAAATCCTAAAGCAGAACATTTCATCAGGATGCTATTGGTTGGCCAAGAGAACATGGACTTTAGTGGCACCACAAACTCATATCTGTAAACATTTTATTATCCATACAAAAAGATAAAAAAAAAAATTCACATTCAGTTTACATCACATTCAAAAAAAAGATGGCTGGTGCAACTATCAGCCCTGGTAGATTATAGCCCCTGTCCCCCCCACCCAATGAGGGTATAGGAGTCTTGGAAGGAGGAATACCCTAACCAATTAGTAGATGGGGGGTGGGGGGGGGGGTAACCACTTTCTGGGATGGTAAGGTCCTGCTTGACATGTTTTGCACCAAATGCACTTCTTCAGGAGCTTTATAATTAAAGGAGAAGTACGGGGAAAGCTCATTTGGCTTTACTTCTCCTGTGGATCAGTTCGTTCTGCGCTCCTGTGACCCATTCTCAGCAGACAGGGCTGAAGCCCGCTGTCAGTTGTCCTCACAAAACCCGTCCAGGCTGGGGAAGGATCGTGACCATATGGTTGGGATCCACCTACATGCCTGGACTGGCGCTCAGCCTCTCAGCAAGCCACTGAGAACATGAGTCGTTTACTCCCCCCCCCCCAAAGCCCAGCGCTCCAGTGAGGGAGGGGGGGGGCAGAGCAGAGAGCTCCTGACTGACACTCACCTGCTCTCTGAGAACTGAGCGATCAACGGTGTTTATATCTAGTGCAGCACAACGGACCACAAATATGTGATAAAATTATTTGTCCAAGTCCTATAATATTAATTCTTTTCAGAACTAGAACAACATTATATCAAATTATAGTCCATAAACAGATGTGCTCCTCCACCAACAGTGCTCTTCGATCAATTCCTCTGTCTCCAAATATTGCAGCACCAGGTGAAAAAAAAAACACACCTGCCCAGCTCATATATGAATATACGGGCTTGTCATCACAGCTCCTGCGATTCCCTCTAGGATGGTCACCTCTCCTCTCTCCTGGAACTTGCCTCTCTTTTTGCTTGTATCTCATAAGCGAATCACATGTGATAAAAGGCGATTGCATAGTGCTCACCGTCTCAACAGTTTCTTAAAATCTCCCTCAAAAAAAATAAAAAAATAAAATGCACTTCTAAGCAACCAATATAAAAAGGGGCTTACAACATTCCAATCAGCTGGCTCACCACTCCACATCGGCCCGGGGCGGCAGCGTGTTTGATCGCTCGGTTCTCAGTGTTGGAGGGGCCGGGGGGGGGGGGGGTATATGCTGCATCTACCTAGGTAAGTACCATTCAGAAAACAATTCCCATACTTCACTTTAAAAAAAGTTTTCTTTTAATACAATGTATAATAGTGAAAAAAGAGGGCTAGGCAGAAGGTCACTCGGGGTCCCAAAACTGTGCATTTTGGGGCAGGTATGATGTTCTAATAGTGTCTCGGGGCGGTAGGGGTGTGTGGCAGGATCAAGCCACAAATGAATAGTGTCCTTATATCCAAGGAATCTGGACACTCGGTGTATGCAATTGTATCAAGGGGGTAAAGCACGTTTGCGCATAGTCACCACACACACTATAAAACGGGATCAGTAGGGGGGTATCATCAATTCCCAGTTGGGTATAGCTAAAACCTTGCCACCAGTTGGGAAGTCTTGAGGCTTGCAGCCAGGGTAAGCCATCCAGGTTTCTTTCTGCCCCCCCCCCCCCTTTTTTTTTCCCAATTATACCTGGTTACATAGGTTGAAAAAAAAAAAAAAGCCCATCTGGTTCATCCAATAAAAAGCGGATAGATTGTATTAAACTCTATTTTAAACTATAAAGCTCCCGAAGAAGCGCTTTTGTGGCGAAACATGTCGAGCAGAACTGCAAGCTGGACCTTATCATCCCTGAAAGTGATTACCCCCATGTAGTAATTGGTTAGGGTATTGTTCCTTCCAAGGCCCCTATACTCTCACGGGGGAGGGGGGGGGGGGTATTTTCTACCAGGGCTGATAGTTGCACCAGCAATCTTTTTTTTTTTTTTTTTGTATGTGATGTAAACTGAATGTGAGTTTTTTAATCTTTTTGTATGGATAATAAAATGTTTACATTTGAACAGATATGAGTTTGTGTTGCCATTAAAGTCCATTTCCTCTTTGCCAACCAATAGGAGGAGGGCACGGTTTATCAGTTTGTGTCCACAGGACCACCCTGTGATGACACGTGAATCGATTCATTCAATCGGGATGAATGAGCAATTTTCAGAAGTGACAGGTTCCCTGCTAGCTCCTAGACTGGACTGACTTGTTCCTGAACTCCACTTGTCCACCTCTGGGTGATGCCAGTACCTTCCCGTGTCCCTGAGGGCCCCGAGTATGTGGAGCAGAACCCCCCCAGTGCAGTATCTTGTCTGTTTAGTCTCATCCACTCTCCAAGCCCCCCACCCACCCCACCCAACCACCCCCTTTATCTTGCTTTGATTGGCCCAGACCCAACCATTGTGTTGTTCTGGCAGGATCCACATGAAGGTGCATAGTGTGGTGTCCAAGCCCCACAAGTGCCCGCACTGCTCCAAAACCTTCGCCAACAGCTCCTACCTGGCCCAGCACTTGCGCATCCACTCGGGGGCCAAGCCGTACAACTGCCGCTACTGTCAGAAGGCCTTCCGCCAGCTCTCTCACCTCCAGCAACACACACGGTAAGGGGGGGCCGGAGGAGAGAGCTGGGGGAGCCCCGACACCAGCATGTGCCCTTCCCTCTCCCCTCCCCCCCCCCTCCCTCCCCCCTACCAACCGCATGCACACTTGTCTGAATGGAAACGGGGTCAGGGGAGGGATGACACCCTTGTCTGCTCATTTCACCCCCTCCCCCCTCCCTTCCCCTCCCCTCCCCCATTAACATCCCCTCCCCGCCCTGTGCTGCTTACCCATGCCTGACTTTTTCATATGATTGTGTGCCTGTCATTAAAGTCATCTGTTCTGTCTCCACACACAGGATTCATACCGGGGACAGACCTTACAAATGTGTCCATCCTGGATGTGAGAAGGCGTTCACCCAGCTGTCCAATCTGCAGGTAATGACGACTCTTCCTGTCCCGTGTCACCAGGACCGCCGCGGTGTCACAGCATCATATCTCTTACATGTGACACCTGTATTTAAGGTGTTAGGGTGTAACATGTTGCTGTGCCACGAGCACCCACACGAGAGCGTGCGTGGACTCTCCCCCCGCAGCCACTTCTATATTTAAAATACAGGGCTCCGCCTGCACAGTGGCGTCATTCATTCACAGCAATCTGTGCATGAATAAACTACAAGTCCCATCTGCCACTGCAACAAACGGACTTGTCAGTTCTCAATGGACTACGAGAGTACTGATCAGCGCTCTCATAGTTCACTGACACTTCCTGCAACCCTGCAACTAACAGTGCAGAGATAAAGGTAAAGCATTCTAGGAAGTGTCTGCAGGAGCTTGACATTGCACCCACAATCCACTGATCGCAATACTTTGCCGTCTCCTGGAGACACAACAGGAAGTGAGAGGGATTAACGCTTAAAGTGTTTGTAAAGGCTCAAGGTTCTGTGTTCAGCAGCTCCCCCCCTAATACTTACCCGAGCCCCGTCTCGATCCAGAGATGTGCATTAGAGCAGCGACTCTCTGGGATCTCTCCCTCCTCAGTGGCTGAGACCGCTGCGGGAGCAGTTTTCTCCCTCTACTGTCAATCTCAGCCAATGAGGAGAGAGCAGAACTGGGGCCAGGCCACGTGCTTTTTTTCTGAATGGACAGAAGGCAGCGGCTCACGAGTAAGCACGCAGGGGCCCCCATAGCAAGCTGCTTGCTGTGGGGGCAGGAGGGAGGGGCCAGGAGTGCTGGCGGGGGACCCCAGAAGAGGAGGATCGGGGCTGCTCTGTACAAAACTATTACACAGAGAAGGTAAGTCGTTTGGTATGTCAACCATTTAATATCACATTAAGAGAGTGAAATCTCCTCTTAGTTATCACCAGAACAATTGTCCCCATTGGAAAGGTTCCCCTCGCCGTCTCCTCCGGTGACAATAGAATGTAAATAAAGGCGGTGACATCATTTACCAAAAATGAACATGACCGGATTTGGTGAGACATGTCGGGGGAATCTCATGTCTTGGCCACCAGGGAATTTTTTTTTAATGTTTCCTAATGTTTATTACTGTACCTTGTGTGTGTTTTCAGTCCCACAGAAGGCAGCACAACAAAGATAAACCGTTCAAGTGCCACAACTGTCACCGGGCGTACACCGACGCCACTTCGCTGGAGGTTCACCTGTCAACGCACACCGTCAAACATGCAAAAGTCTATACCTGTTCCATCTGCAGCCGAGCATACACTTCGGTAGGTGTCTGAGGATTTGCTTTTCATAAATAACTTTCATTGTATGCTAGATTGCCCTGCCCCCGTGCTCTTCCATTGCCCTGCCCCCGCGCTCTTCCATTGCCCTGCCCCCGTGCTCTTCCATTGCTCTGCCCCCGTGCTCTTCCATTGCCCTGCCCCCGCGCTCTTCCATTGCCCTGCCCCCATACTCTTCCACTGCCCTGCCCCCGTGCTCTTCCATTGCCCTGCCCCCGTGCTCTTCCATTGCCCTGCCCCCGCGCTCTTCCATTGCCCTGCCCCCGTGCTCTTCCATTGCTCTGCCCCCGTGCTCTTCCATTGCCCTGCCCCCGCGCTCTTCCATTGCCCTGCCCCCATACTCTTCCACTGCCCTGCCCCCGTGCTCTTCCACTGCCCTGCCCCCGTGCTCTTCCACTGCCCTGCCCCCGTGCTCTTCCACTGCCCCGTCCCCCGCGCTCTTCCGCTGCCCCGTCCCCCGCGCTCTTCCGCTGCCCTGTCCCCCGCGCTCTTCCGCTGCCCCGTCCCCCGCGCTCTTCCGCTGCCCCGTCCCCCGCGCTCTTCCGCTGCCCCGTCCCCCGCGCTCTTCCGCTGCCCCGTCCCCCGCGCTCTTCCGCTGCCCCGTCCCCCGCGCTCTTCCGCTGCCCCGTCCCCCGCGCTCTTCCGCTGCCCTGTCCCCCGCGCTCTTCCGCTGCCCCGTCCCCCGCGCTCTTCCGCTGCCCCGTCCCCCGCGCTCTTCCGCTGCCCCGTCCCCCGCGCTCTTCCGCTGCCCTGTCCCCCACGCTCTTCCGCTGCCCTGTCCCCCGCGCCCTTCCGCTGCCCCGCGCCCTTCCGCTACCCGTCCCCCGCGCCCTTCCGCTGCCCGTCCCCCGCGCCCTTCCGCTGCCCGTCCCCCGCGCCCTTCCGCTGCCCGTCCCCCGCGCCCTTCCGCTGCCCGTCCCCCGCGCCCTTCCGCTGCCCGTCCCCCCGCGCCCTTCCGCTGCCCGGTCCTGTAGTGTTCCTCTTCCGCTGCCCGGTCCTGTAGTGTTCCTCTTCCGCTGCCCCGTCCTGTAGTGTTCCTCTTCCGCTGCCCCGTCCTGTAGTGTTCCTCTTCCGCTGCCCCGTCCTGTAGTGTTCCTCTTCCGCTGCCCCGTCCTGTAGTGTTCCTCTTCTGCTGCCCCGTCCTGTAGTGTTCCTCTTCCGCTGCCCCGTCCTGTAGTGTTCCTCTTCCGCTGCCCCGTCCTGTAGTGTTCCTCTTCCGCTGCCCCGTCCTGTAGTGTTCCTCTTCCGCTGCCCCGTCCTGTAGTGTTCCTCTTCCGCTGCCCCGTCCTGTAGTGTTCCTCTTCCGCTGCCCCGTCCTGTAGTGTTCCTCTTCTTCCATTGTGCCATGTCCTTCCTTTGTTATTGCTGTGATTCCCTACTTTGCTACTTTATGCGGTCTTTTTGATCTCTCTCTGTTTTTGGCTGATACCAATTGAAAAAATTAAATCTTACAGGCATTAAAGGAATTCTTTAGAAGTCATTAAGTTGTCGTTCAGTTTATCCAGTGAAAGGACATGTAATGTTAGGTTATGCCGAGCGAACAGATCCCAGCATAGGCACTCCATTAGTACCTCGTGGTGGACATCGCTACGGGGGCCAACGTCTAATGCATGTCAGCAGAGCAGGCTGGATGTGGGGTGAGGATTGCAGTCCCTTTATGCTCTATGTGGGAGCACGCATGTATAGGAGGACAGCTCTGCTAGGGCAGAGGGAAGACAGCAGTTCTACTCTTGGCCAGGGAAATGGGAAGGAAAGCAGCAAACGGGAACCTCTGGAGGATGCCCAGCCAAGGTGGGGAAGGGTGGGGGGGGGGCACACTGCAGCCAACAGTATATGCCAGGAGCTGCAGCTGCTCTGGTTGTATGGCATCCCCATCATCTCTCCAGACATGCCCGCTCCGCATGCTAAACTTCGTTGGGCCGCGGTTTGGACGCCCCCGTTCGTTCTGTGATTTCTAAATGTATTTATTTCATGTGTCGCCAGGTGGGCATTTCCTTTTCTGCTGCTAAACTTGTTTCTTTTTTTCCCCCATTTGTGCCTTGCAGGAGACCTATCTGATGAAACACATGAGGAAACACAATGCCCCCGAAACCCAGCAACCTACGCAGGTTCTGACCACACAAGCTCATTTCACCCCCGTGTCCCAGGCCCCTTCATCCGATGGACCCCAGTGCTCCTTCGACATGAACCCCTTCAAGACTGACCACCACAAAGACTTGTGTCTAACCGTCTCCACCAGTACCATCCAAGTGGAACATCTCGCCAGCTCCTAGTTACGCACAAGGGGGGGGGGGGAGGGGAAGGGAGGGGGATGGGGGGGGGTACAGGATATCCAGGCAAGAGGGGAGAGAGGTCCCAGACCAAGACAATGTTGGGGGAAGTATCGATGGGTCTGGGCCACGCCTCTCCCAGAGGGTTGGGGGAAAATAGAAAGACTACAAGTCCCATTATGGGAAGGAACTTTGGCCTTGCCATAACGCAGACGGCAGAGAAAAAATCCACAAACCTAGCGCAGCCTCGGTATAATGGAGGCCTTTCGAGCTGTTTTGGGGAATCGTTTTGAACCCAAATGCAAACCCATGCTGCTTGCTGATAGTATGCATTAACAGTACGCGGAGAGGCTGCAACGCAGTGTTACGACCCGACGCGCTGCAACGCAGTGTTACGACCCGACCCGACGCGCTGCACTCCCTAAAATCACACGCAGAGCCTGCAGTGCCAACGGGGGATGGTGCATTGCCAGTGTTACGGAGCAACTGCAGTTTGTACGCAGCCAGGAAGATCTGCCCGTGTGAGATGGACTAGTGGGGGGGGGGGGGGGGGGGAATGGGGATTAACGATAATTAAGATTTTTGGACTCATTATTTTATATCCTTATATGTAAGGGGGGGAGGGGTGGGTGGGATGGAGTTCTGTATTATATATTATTTTATCCTTATCTGATTCCTGCTCTTCCTCACCTGACAAACCTTCACCTGGAACTACACCGCATAGGAATAAGGAGGAGCGTCGAAGACTGACAATGGCTGTTCTGGAGGGGGGAGGGGGAGGGGGAGGCGAGGAGAAAGGGGGGAGGGGCCCAATGAGATGATACTCTACATTAAAGGTTATATTAGCTAGTTCTGCTAATCTGCCAGGGGATGTTTAAGCCTGTGTCCTGGATATAATATGTATAAATATATACAGAACAAAGTGTGTATATCTATCCACTGTAGCTTATTCTCCGCTCTTGGTTATTTTTATTTTATTTTTTAATTTTTTTGTACGCAATTATACGGTGAAGGGGGGCGCGTCCGGCGCGATCGTCCCCGCGATTCCAGAACTACCGCCCTCTCTTCTTCTCAGACTTAAACCTGAACTCCAGGCAGATGTGATCATCGCACATGAATGCAGCGATTGTATGAATTAACGGATGTTTAATGTATTTTTAAATGTTACAAAGTACCTGGATTATTACAGGTGTTTATATAGCGCTGACCACTTATGCAGTGCTTTTACTTATGTTGTATAGAAGTCCCCCCCCCCCCCCCCCCCAAGGAGCTTACACTCTAAGGCCCCCTACCTCACATCCATACATAAACTAGGGGCAATTGATGTCCTATTCGCCCTCCTGTATAACAACACTGAGACTGGGAGAGGGATGGCCACCCCCTGCTGCGTGTACAGAGGGAGAGAGCAGAGGGTTCATCTCATCAGTGGGCTGCTGCTTATTCTAAATTACCTGGGGGAGTGGTCTAGAAGTGCTGTAAATACTTTAGAGGCCCCCAGACCTGGCTACACAGCCTGGCAGAAGGTGGCAAAATCACTGGCTGAACAAGATTGTGAACCCTTTGGAAAGTAAAACTCTATTTTGGCAGTTTGCTTGGAGTTCAGTTTTAACAATCTTCTGTTTTCTCTCTCGCCTGATTCCTTCAATCTTTACTGTTCTGCTGCCCTTTCTTCTCAGTAGATTTGGTCCACCTTCCTGTCCTTCAAACCCTGAGCCAGCTTCTGCTCACTTCTGGCTGACTAGTCTGCCTGCTGTCCTGTCCAAAATGACCTCGCCTGCTGTCCTGTCCAAAATGACCTCGCTTGCTGTCCTGTCCAAAATGACCTCGCCTGCTGTCCTGTCCAAAATGACCTCGCTTGCTGTCCTGTCCAAAATGACCTCGCCTGCTGTCCTGTCCAAAATGACCTCGCCTGCTGTCCTGTCCAACATGACCTCGCCTGCTGTCCTGTCCAACATGACCTCGCCTGCTGTCCTGTCCAAAATGACCTCGCCTGCTGTCCTGTCCAACATGACCTCGCCTGCTGTCCTGTCCAACATGACCTCGCCTGCTGTCCTGTCCAAAATGACCTCGCCTGCTGTCCTGTCCAACATGACCTCGCCTGCTGTCCTGTCCAAAATGACCTCGTCTGCTGTCCTGTCCAACATGACCTCGCCTGCTGTCCTGTCCAAAATGACCTCGTCTGCTGTCCTGTCCAACATGACCTCGCCTGCTGTCCTGTCCAAAATGACCTCACCTGCTGTCCTGTCCAAAATGACCTCACCTGCTGTCCTGTCCAAAATGACCTCGTCTGCTGTCCTGTCCAACATGACCTCGCCTGCTGTCCTGTCCAAAATGACCTCACCTGCTGTGCTGTCCAAAATGACCTCGCCTGCTGTCCTGTCCAAAATGACCTCACCTGCTGTCCTGTCCAACATGACCTCGCCTGCTGTCCTGTCCAAAATGACCTCGCCTGCTGTCCTGTCCTGTCCAAAATGACCTCGCCTGCTGTCCTGTCCAAAATGACCTCGCCTGCTGTCCTGTCCAAAATGACCTCACCTGCTGTCCTGTCCAAAATGACCTCACCTGCTGTCCTGTCCAAAATGACCTCACCTGCTGTCCTGTCCAAAATGACCTCACCTGCTGTCCTGTCCAAAATGACCTCACCTGCTGTCCTGTCCAAAATGACCTCACCTGCTGTCCTGTCCAAAATGACCTCGCCTGCTGTCCTGTCCAAAATGACCTCGCCTGCTGTCCTGTCCAAAATGACCTCACCTGGTGTCCTGTCCAAAATGACCTCACCTGGTGTCTTGACTTTAGGAGAGATTTTTTTTTTTTACTTTGACATTTAAATTTTTACTTTTAAATGCTAATCATCCCTTCATATTTCTCCCTTCCAACCTGGATTTTCCACCCTAACCTGGCTTTGCCCCTTCTCCTCTTTCCCACCTGGCTTCTCCCCTCCAGTTCCTCTTCTCTTCACTCTAACTAGGCATCTCCCCTCTCTCCCCCCTCTAACCTGCCACCCCCCCCCCCCCCAACTGGCTCCTTTCCTCCCTCCCCCTCTAACCTGGTATCCCCCCCCCCAACCTGGCATCTCCCCTCCCCCTACTAACCTGGCATCTCTCCTACCTTCCCCTCTAACATGCCTCCTCTTTTTCTAGGCCCGTAACCCGGCTCCTTCCCTTCTCTCCTCTCCCCTGTGACTCGGCTCCTTCCCTTCTCTCCTCTCCCCTGTGACCCGGCTCCTTCCCTTCTCTCCTCTCCCCTGTGACTCGGCTCCTTCCCTTCTCTCCTCTCACCAGTGACCCGGCTCCTTCCCTTCTCTCCTCTCCCCTGTGACTCGGCTCCTTCCCTTCTCTCCTCTCCCCTGTGACCCGGCTCCTTCCCTTCTCTCCTCTCCCCTGTGACCCGGCTCCTTCCCTTCTCTCCTCTCCCCTGTGACCCGGCTCCTTCCCTTCTCTCCTCTCCCCTGTGACCCGGCTCCTTCCCTTCTCTCCTCTCCCCTGTGACCCGGCTCCTTCCCTTCTCTCCTCTCCCCTGTGACCCGGCTCCTTCCCTTCTCTCCTCTCCCCTGTGACCCGGCTCCTTCCCTTATCTTATTTTCTTCTCTTCTTCCATTTCCTCTGACCTTTCTCTCCTTTTCTTCTCCCCTGTAGCCCGGCTCCTCCTCACTCTGGCCTGACTTCCTCCTACCTCTATTTCTCAGTGTAACCCGGCTTCTCTCCTTTAACACGTCTTCTCCCCTTTTTATTCCTTTTCCTCCTAACCTGGCTTTTCCCCGACTGCTTTTCCTCCCTGTCCTTGTTTGTCCTCGCCTTTTTCTGCCCTCTGACCTTGCTCTCACTATAACCTGGTTCCTGCTCTGCACCGGAGTAGACTGTCATACATTCTTTGCTGTCAGTGTGTGTCTTGCACCATTTTCACCTTTCCCTTCTCGTCCTTCACCTTGTCAATGTTCTGGACCGTAAGTGTCTTCATTTCAGGCTGAAAGAGAAAATTCACTTTTTAAAACACACAATTCCTCATGTACATGAAGCTGTGCTGTGGCCGTGTTCTGGCTGCATCCAACTATTCTGGTGTGCTTTCATGTTCCCTTTTTTTTTTTTAGTATATTGTATAGAAATAAACCTCCATATACATTGTGTTTTACATTCTGTGTAGCTGACGTGATCTAGTTTTCCATATGAGGTTTTAGTTGGGGCACTTTGGTGTTTTGGAGCTATGCGTGAACTTTAGGTGATGGGAGATGAGCACTGTGGTGGTGGTGAGAGAAGAGCATGATGGGATGTGAGCGCTGATGGTGGTGGTGGGGAAAGAAAAGCATAAAGGGAGGTGAGCACTGTGGTGGTGGTGGGGAAAGAAAAGCATAAAGGGAGGTGAGCACTGTGGTGAGAGAAGAGCATGATGGGATGTGAGCACTGATGGTGGTGGTGAGAAAAGAGCACAATGGGAGGGTGAACACTGTGGTGGTGGTGGGGAAAGAAAAGCATAAAGGGAGGTGAGCACTGTGGTGAGAGAAGAGCATGATGGGATGTGAGCACTGTGGTGGTGGTGGTGGTGAGAGAAAAGCATGATGGGAGGATGAACACCGTGGTGGTGGGGAGAGAAGAGCATAAAGGGAGGTGAGCACTGTGGGGAGAGAAGAGCATGATGGGAGGTGAGTACTGTGGTGAGAGAAGAGCACTATGAGAGGTGAGAGAAGAGCATGATGGGAGGTGAGCACTGTGGTGGGGAGAGAAAATCATGATGGGAGGTGAGCACTGTGGTGGTGGTGAGAGAAGAGCATGATGGAAGGTGAGCACTGTGGCGATGGTGAGAGAGGAGCATGATGGGAGGTGAGCACTGTGGCGATGGTGAGAGAGGAGCATGATGGGAGGTGAGCACTGTGGCGATGGTGAGAGAGGAGCATGATGGGAGGTGAGCACTGTGGCGATGGTGAGAGAGGAGCATGATGAGAGTTGAGCACTGTGAGAGAAGAGCATGATGGGAGGTGAGCACTGTGGTGGGGAGAGAAGAGCATGAAGGAAGGTAAGCACTGTGGCGATGGTGAGAGAAGAGCATGATGGGAGGTGAGCACTGTGGTGATGGTGAGAGAGGAGCATGATGGGAGATGAGCACTGTGGCGATGGTGAGAGAGGAGCATGATGGGAGGTGAGCACTGTGGTGGTGAGAGAGGAGCATGATGGAAGGTGAGCACTGTGGCGATGGTGAGAGAGGAGCACTGTGGTGGTGAGTAGGGTTGCACTGATACCGATACCAAGCTTTTGCACAAGTATTGGTGCTTGTTGAAATGCTCCGATGCTTGATCCGATATCTGTTGTAAGGGACCAGGCATCCTCAGTGTAGCAGGAGGGGCCGGGCAGCCTCATAGGTGATCGGTTTGGCAACAGGGGCAATTACAAGCACCGATCCCCCTGTATAGCCTTTCCGTAAAGCAGCTGACAGCCACTTCTCCTCTCCCTCCTGTCAGCTGCTTTACTGAAAGGCTATACAGGGCGATCAGTGCTTGTAATTGCCCCTGTTGCCACACCGATTACCCCCGACTATCCTTGGGTCTTCCTCTGGCTTCAGGTGTCCTCCTCCTTCCTTTTCTGAATGCAGTGTCAGTAATCACTGACTCTGTTCATAACTGAGCATCGTAAATTGTTTGCTTCAGTTTATGACTGGAGAGGAGCCTCCGTCTCCTCTCCATTCATCTTCAGTGCAGCTGAGGCTGCAGAGAAAGGGATTGGGGAATCTGTGTCCTCTCTGTCCCGTGTCCTCTCTGTCCCCCCTGTGTCCTCTCTGTCCCCCCTGTGTGTCCCCCCTGTGTCCTCTGTCCCCTGATATGTAACCAAACCCCCCCAAAAACAGGACTGATAAATAAGCATTCTTAAAAAAAAATGTAATTTCTGACAGTCCACACCTCATCAGTGCTGCATATTAGTGGCACTGTACATGTCATTTAAAAAAAAGGATCGGAGAGTACTGGGGGGGGGTTTGTAATTGGTAATTGTACTCTGTCTTAAAAAAGTGGTATCAGTGCAACCCTAGTGGTGAGAGGAGAGCATGGACGTGTTGGATGAGGTTGCAGAGCCCAAAAGGTAAAAGGGTCATGTGACCGGCTCAACCCCGACCAACTTGTAAACACCGCCTGCAAAGCGCCCTGAAAGAGT
Source organism: Lithobates pipiens (assembly GCA_037367395.1). NCBI lineage: Eukaryota > Metazoa > Chordata > Amphibia > Anura > Ranidae > Lithobates > Lithobates pipiens. Next base: position 22,378 of record JAZDVW010002691.1, read on the forward strand.
TGTGGAGCTTTCACACTGGAACGGTGCGCTGGCAGGACGCTAAACATAAAAAAGGTCCTATCAGCATCTTTGGAGCGGTGCATCCATTGAAATCAATGGGGCGGCGCAGTTATACCGCCGGCATAGTGCTGCTTTTACTGTAGCAGCGCTTTGCGGTGGTTTTAACTTTTTCGCAGCTGTTTTTTAATTCTTTCTCGGCCGCTAGAGGGAGGGGGTAAAAGTGCCCTGCTAGCAGCTGAATAGCGCTGCAAAATTGACAGTAAAGCGCTACTAAAAATAGCGGCTATTTACCGCCGACGCACCCACCGCCCCAGTGCGAAAGGGGCATTACTGTTCTTTCCTGTTACAACAAATATCTGGTGCTTCTGAGACCGTTGGTAATAGAAATCTTGCTCTAAGATTATCCCTTTGTTAGGAGGATGGCGGCAGAGCGGATCTTTACGTCGCTGTCGGGTGATCCGGCACTTCTGGGTAGGGGGGCTTGGCATTCATTCAGAAAAGGCAAGGTGTTCTATGAATGGCGCCCGTGCTGAACACGCAACCTCTTGTATTCACAATACATCAGACCGGCCGCTCCGCATGGGATCCAGAAGAACATGGAGATCCCTAGTAGAGCCTTCTACAGCGATTTCCGGCTTCCAGGGGGGCATCAGCCAGGTATAGCATATAACATGCTTGCATTACATTGGTCCAAGCTGTAGCCATACCTGGAATTCTTTCAAGTTTGGGAGCTGTCTTCCTTTAAAGTGATAGTGATGGTGGAAAAAAATAAATAAAAATAATTCCCCTACAAGACAGCGTCATAATGTGCTAGTATGCATTGCATACTAGCACATTATGAGAGACTTACTTTAGATCGAAGCCCTCCAGCGCTGTGCTTTCACCACTGAGAGGGTTTCCATTCTCCCCTCCTCAGGTCTTCTTTCTGGGTTTATGTCCTTCCGGCTAATGTGCTATGAGTGGCCGGGGGCGCAATGACGTCACTCCTGCGCGTGTTTATTGCACATGCGCTCATAGAGTGCCGGACATTCAGAGCGCATGTGCCGGTGATGTCATCAGCTGCATGCACTCTGAAGATCTCCTAAACTGTGCAAGTTCAGGCGATAGTCACAGTACCTACAGCTAAGCCTTACTAGAGGCCTGCCTGTAGGTACAAGGGGAAGAACAGGTTTTTTTTTTTTTTTTTTGTTTGTTTGTTTTTTTTTTTTTGTTTTTTTTTTTTTTGTGGTTTTTTTTCTTTTTTTTTTTTTTCTGTGTTTTTTTTTTTTTCTGTGTTTTGTTTTTGTTTTGTTTTTTTACCACGTTAAAGCATCCATTAACAGTTTAAAAAAAAGTCTTGTAACCAAACTGTCAAACCATCCAATGGCCGGTGTCATGATGGATCACATGTGCAGCATGTTGGCAGTTGTAGGTTAAACAGAGGCCAGTGTCCTCTACACCGAGGAGGGGGGGGGGGCAGGGATTGCATTCAGTATTATGGTTGCCCTCAATGGGCTGGTTGTATCTGTAAGACGACGTTCAGAGCACACCAATCTCCTTACATCAGATGTCAAACCCCTCCCCCCCTTACCTTGTACTATTGCTCGGAAGAAGAAGGTGGGGGAAGAGCTGGGAAGCAGAATGTTCAGAGTGTGGAGGAGCACCAGAGGAGGGCTGGAGTCAGCTGAATACTGAAACCAGAGAAGGCAAAGGGGGTGCTGCAGCTGCACAGAGAGGCCCGGGATCTGTAGGAGGAGTTCTGTCCTCTCTGATGCCAACTGCTGAGATGGGAGAGGCGGAGTCGAGCCTCTCCGCAGCTGCATGGAAGAGCACAGGATCTGTAGGAGGAGTTCTGTCCTCTCTGATGCCAACTGCTGAGATGGGAGAGGAGTCGAGCCTCTCCGCAGCTGCATGGAATAGCACAGGATCTGTAGGAGGAGTTCTGTCCTCTCTGATGCCAACTGCTGAGATGGGGGAGGCGGAGTCGAGCCTCTCCGCAGCTGCATGGAAGAGCACAGGATCTGGTGGAGGAGTTCTGCTGCCCAAGGCTGAGACGAGGTGAGGGGTGGAGGTGCAGCTGCGGGCGAGGTGCAAGGACCACATGAAATGGCCTGACGGGGCTTTGTGTCTGACCCGTGCGCTGCAGTACCAAATGAGATTTCCCTGCAGTCTCCGGTCTACACTCTGTATAATGTACATTTCCCTTCTATTTCTGTATGGGGATGACGGCTCTAATTTTTTTTATTAAAAAATAATTAAAAAATCATCCAGTCCATTTTTCCTAATGATATCCGGCAGTCACATGACCCAGCTCGAGAAGAGGGGGAAGGGAGGAAGAGGAGGGGCAAGGAAAGAGGAAGAGTGGAGGAGGAAGTGGAAGGGAGGAGGGGGATGGAAGAAGGGAGGAGGAGCAAGTGAAGGGGGAAGGGAGGAGGGGGGAAGAAGAAGGAGGAAGTGGAAGGGAGGAGGGGGATGGAAGAAGGGAGGAGGAGCAAGTGAAGGGGGAAGGGAGGAGGGGGGAAGAAGGAGGAGGAAGTGGAAGGGAGGAGGGGGATGGAAGAAGGGAGGAGGAGCAAGTGAAGGGGGAAGGAAAAAGGGAGGAGTGGGGAGGAAGGAGGGAAAGAGGAGGAGGGGGACGGAGGGAGGAGGAGGAAGGGGGATAAGGAGGATAGGGAAGGAGGGAGGGGGAGCAAGTGAAGGGGGAAGGAAAATGGGAGGAGTGGGGAGGGAAAGAGGAGGAGGGGGACGGAGGGAGGAGGAGGAAGGGGGATGAGGAGGATAGGGAAGGAGGGAGGGGGAGCCCGGTATTGAAGGGGTAATAGGAGTAGTCTAGAAATATGCCTACAATATTTATTTGTATTATTTTCCTTCCACTTCACAATTATGTGACACTTTGTATTGGTCTCTCACATAAAATCCCAATAGAAAACATTTACAGTTTTTGGTTGTAACAAAATATGGGGAATTTCAAGGGGTATGAATACTTTTTCAAGGCTCTGTATATATGTGAGCCGCTCAGACTGCTGGGAAGCCCTGTGTGAGTGCCGGCTAGGAAGGAGCTCGCCCACATTCCAGACAATGACAGATAAGAGTGTGAGGGTCAGGTGTATGTAATATGCAATATAATATATAGAGGTCGGGGGTGGGGTGTATGTAATATGCAATATAATATATAGAGGTCGGGGGTCAGGTGTATGTAATATACAATTGTAGCACTGACCCCCGAAGGAGCGGCTGGTTTTGCTGGGCCTACCGATACCTTCTACATCTCGTGCTCATCTGGGGGGTTTCTTGAGGTTGATGGCCCAATAAACTGTAGAGACCGACACTTGAATCCCTTTAGGAATTTTTATTTGCAAAACTGAACAGAACACAGTCTTTCAGTAGGGAATAGAGGGTATGGGTAGGGAAGCTCTCAGTAGGGAATAGAGGGTATGGGTAGGGAAGCTCTCAGTAGGGAATAGAGGGTATGGGTAGGGAAGCTCTCAGTAGGGAATAGAGGGTATGGGTAGGGAAGCTCTCAGTAGGGAATAGAGGGGATGGGTAGTGAAGCTCTCAGTAGGGAATAGAGGGTATGGGTATGGAAGGTCTCAGTAGGGAATAGAGGGTATGGGTAGGGAAGCTCTCAGTAGGGAATAGAGGGTATGGGTATGGAAGGACTCAGTAGGGAATAGAGGGTATGGGTAGTAAAGCTCTCAGTAGGGAATAGAGGGTATAGGTATGGAAGCTCTCGGTAGGGAATAGAGGGTATGGGTAGGGAAGCTCTCAGTAGGGAATAGAGGGTATGGGTAGGGAAGCTCTCAGTAGGGAATAGAGGGTATGGGTATGGAAGGTCTCAGTAGGGAATAGAGGGTATGGGTAGGGAAGCTCTCAGTAGGGAATAGAGGGTATGGGTATGGAAGGACTCAGTAGGGAATAGAGGGTATGGGTAGTAAAGCTCTCAGTAGGGAATAGAGGGTATAGGTATGGAAGCTCTCAGTAGGGAATAGAGGGTATAGGTATGGAAGCTCTCAGTAGGGAATAGTGGGTATGGGTAGGGAAGCTCTCAGTAGGGAATAGAGGGTATGGGTAGGGAAGCTCTCAGTAGGGAATAGAGGGTATAGGTATGGAAGCTCTCAGTTGGGAATAGAGGGTATGGGTAGGGAAGCTCTCAGTAGGGAATAGAGGGTATAGGTATGGAAGGTCTCAGTAGGGAATAGAGGGTATGGGTAGAGAAGCTCTCAGTAGGGAATAGAGGGTATAGGTAATGAAGCTCTCAGTAGGGAATAGAGGGTATGGGTAGTGAAGCTCTCAGTAGGGAATAGAGGGTATGGGTAGGGAAGCTCTCAGTAGAGAATAGAGGGTATGGGTAGTAAAGCTCTCAGTAGGGAATAGAGGGTATGGGTAGGGAAGCTCTCAGTAGGGAATAGAGGGTATAGGTATGGAAGCTCTCAGTAGGGAATAGAGGGGATGGGTAGGGAAGCTCTCAGTAGGGAATAGAGGGTATGGGTATGGAAGCTCTCAGTTGGGAATAGAGGGTATAGGTATGGAAGCTCTTAGTAGGGAATAGAGGGTATGGGTAGGGAAGCTCTCAGTAGGGAATAGAGGGTATAGGTATGGAAGCTCTCAGTAGGGAATAGAGGGTATGGGTAGTGAAGCTCTCAGTAGGGAATAGAGGGTATTGGTAGGGAAGCTCTCAGTAGGGAATAGAGGGTATAGGTATGGAAGCTCTCAGTAGGGAATAGAGGGTATGGGTAGTAAAGCTCTCAGTAGGGAATAGAGGGTATTGGTAGGGAAGATCTCAGTAGGGAATAGAGGGTATGGGTAGGGAAGCTCTCAGTAGGGAATAGAGGGGATGGGTAGTGAAGCTCTCAGTAGGGAATAGAGGGTATGGGTATGGAAGGTCTCAGTAGAGAATAGAGGGTATGGGTAGGGAAGCTCTCAGTAGGGAATAGAGGGTATGGAAGGACTCAGTAGGGAATAGAGGGTATGGGTAGTAAAGCTCTCAGTAGGGAATAGAGGGTATAGGTATGGAAGCTCTCGGTAGGGAATAGAGGGTATGGGTAGGGAAGCTCTCAGTAGGGAATAGAGGGGATGGGTAGTGAAACTCTCAGTAGGGAATAGAGGGTATGGGTATGGAAGGTCTCAGTAGGGAATAGAGGGTATGGGTAGGGAAGCTCTCAGTAGGGAATAGAGGGTATGGGTATGGAAGGACTCAGTAGGGAATAGAGGGTATGGGTAGTAAAGCTCTCAGTAGGGAATAGAGGGTATAGGTATGGAAGCTCTCGGTAGGGAATAGAGGGTATGGGTAGGGAAGCTCTCAGTAGGGAATAGAGGGTATGGGTAGGGAAGCTCTCAGTAGGGAATAGAGGGTATGGGTATGGAAGGTCTCAGTAGGGAATAGAGGGTATGGGTAGGGAAGCTCTCAGTAGGGAATAGAGGGTATGGGTATGGAAGGACTCAGTAGGGAATAGAGGGTATGGGTAGTAAAGCTCTCAGTAGGGAATAGAGGGTATGGGTAGTAAAGCTCTCAGTAGGGAATAGAGGGTATAGGTATGGAAGCTCTCGGTAGGGAATAGAGGGTATGGGTAGGGAAGCTCTCAGTAGGGAATAGAGGGTATGGGTAGGGAAGCTCTCAGTAGGGAATAGAGGGTATAGGTATGGAAGCTCTCAGTTGGGAATAGAGGGTATGGGTAGGGAAGCTCTCAGTAGGGAATAGAGGGTATAGGTATGGAAGGTCTCAGTAGGGAATAGAGGGTATGGGTAGAGAAGCTCTCAGTAGGGAATAGAGGGTATAGGTAATGAAGCTCTGAGTAGGGAATAGAGGGTATGGGTAGTGAAGCTCTCAGTAGGGAATAGAGGGTATGGGTAGGGAAGCTCTCAGTAGAGAATAGAGGGTATGGGTAGTAAAGCTCTCAGTAGGGAATAGAGGGTATAGGTAATGAAGCTCTGAGTAGGGAATAGAGGGTATGGGTAGTGAAGCTCTCAGTAGGGAATAGAGGGTGTGGGTAGGGAAGCTCTCAGTAGGGAATAGAGGGTATGGGTAGGGAAGCTCTCAGTAGAGAATAGAGGGTATGGGTAGGGAAGCTCTCAGTAGGGAATAGAGGGTATGGGTATGGAAGCTCTCAGTTGGCAATAGAGGGTATGGGTAGGGAAGCTCTCAGTAAGGAATAGAGGGTATAGGTATGGAAGCTCTCAGTAGGGAATAGAGGGGATGGGTAGGGAAGCTCTCAGTAGGGAATAGAGGGTATGGGTATGGAAGCTCTCAGTTGGGAATAGAGGGTATAGGTATGGAAGCTCTCAGTAGGGAATAGAAGGTATGGGTAGGGAAGCTCTCAGTAGGGAATAGAGGGTATAGGTATGGAAGCTCTCAGTAGGGAATAGAGGGTATGGGTAGTGAAGCTCTCAGTAGGGAAGAGAGGGTATGGGTAGTAAAGCTCTCAGTAGGGAATAGAGGGTATTGGTAGGGAAGATCTCAGTAGGGAATAGAGGGTATGGGTAGGGAAGCTCTCAGTAGGGAATAGAGGGTATGGGTATGGAAGCTCTCAGTAGGGAATAGAGGGTATGGGTAGGGAAGCTCTCGGTAGGGAATAGAGGGTATGGGTAGGGAAGCTCTCAGTAGGGAATAGAGGGTATGGGTAGGGAAGCTCTCAGTAGGGAATAGAGGGTATGGGTATGGAAGCTCTCAGTAGGGAATAGAGGGTATAGGTATGTAAGCTCTCAGTTGGGAATAGAGGGTATGGGTAGGGAAGCTCTCGGTAGGGAATAGAGGGTATGGGTAGGGAAGCTCTCGGTAGGGAATAGAGGGTGTGGGTAGGGAAGCTCTCAGTAGGGAATAGAGGGTATGGGTAGGGAATAGAGGGGATGGGTAGGGAAGCTCTCGGTAGGGAATAGAGGGGATGGGTAGGGAAGCTCTCGGTAGGGAATAGAGGGGATGGGTATGGAAGCTCTCAGTAGGGAATAGAGGGTATGGGTAGTGAAGCTCTCGGTAGGGAATAGTGGGTATGGGTAGGGAAGCTCTCAGTAGGGAATAGAGGGGATGGGTAGGGAAGCTCTCGGTAGGGAATAGAGGGTATGGGTAGGGAAGCTCTCGGTAGGGAATAGAGGGGATGGGTATGGAAGCTCTCAGTAGGGAATAGAGGGTATGGGTAGGGAAGCTCTCAGTTGGGAATAGAGGGTATGGGTAGGGAAGCTCTCAGTTGGGAATAGAGGGTATGGGTAGGAAAGCTCTCAGTAGGGAATAGAGGATATGGGTAGGGAAGCTCTCAATAGGGAATAGAGGGTATAGGTATGGAAGCTCTCAGTAGGGAATAGAGGATATGGGTAGGGAAGCTCTCAGTAGGGAATAGAGGGTATGGGTAGTGAAGCTCTCAGTAGGGAATAGAGGGTATGAGTAGGGAAGCTCTCAGTAGGGAATAGAGGGGATGGGTAGTGAAGCTCTCAGTAGGGAATAGAGGGTATGGGTATGGAAGGTCTCAGTAGGGAATAGAGGGTATGGGTAGGGAAGCTCTCAGTAGGGAATAGAGGGTATGGGTATGGAAGCTCTCGGTAGGGAATAGAGGATATGGGTAGGGAAGCTCTCAGTAGGGAATAGAGGGTATGGGTAGTGAAGCTCTCAGTAGGGAATAGAGGGTATGAGTAGGGAAGCTCTCAGTAGGGAATAGAGGGGATGGGTAGTGAAGCTCTCAGTAGGGAATAGAGGGTATGGGTATGGAAGGTCTCAGTAGGGAATAGAGGGTATGGGTAGGGAAGCTCTCAGTAGGGAATAGAGGGTATGGGTATGGAAGCTCTCGGTAGGGAATAGAGGGTATGGGTAAGGAAGCTCTCGGTAGGGAATAGAGGGTGTGGGTAGGGAAGCTCTCAGTAGGGAATAGAGGGTATGGGTAGGGAAGCTCTCAGTAGGGAATAGAGGGTATGGGTAGGGAAGCTCTCGGTAGGGAATAGAGGGGATGGGTAGGGAAGCTCTCGGTAGGGAATAGAGGGGATGGGTAGGGAAGCTCTCGGTAGGGAATAGAGGGGATGGGTAGTGAAGCTCTCGGTAGGGAATAGTGGGTATGGGTAGGGAAGCTCTCAGTAGGGAATAGAGGGGATGGGTAGGGAAGCTCTCGGTAGGGAATAGAGGGTATGGGTAGGGAAGCTCTCGGTAGGGAATAGAGGGTATGGGTAGGGAAGCTCTCGGTAGGGAATAGAGGGTATAGGTATGGAAGCTCTCGGTAGGGAATAGAGGGTATGGGTAGGGAAGCTCTCAGTAGGGAATAGAGGGTATGGGTAGGGAAGCTCTCAGTTGGGAATAGAGGGGATGGGTAGGGAAGCTCTCAGTAGGGAATAGAGGGTATGGGTATGGAAGGTCTCAGTAGGGAATAGAGGGTATGGGTAGGGTAGCTCTCAGTAGGGAATAGAGGGTATGGGTATGGAAGGACTCAGTAGGGAATAGAGGGTATGGGTAGTAAAGCTCTCAGTAGGGAATAGAGGGTATAGGTATGGAAGCTCTCGGTAGGGAATAGAGGGTATGGGTAGGGAAGCTCTCAGTAGGGAATAGAGGGTATGGGTATGGAAGGTCTCAGTAGGGAATAGAGGGTATGGGTATGGAAGGTCTCAGTAGGGAATAGAGGATATGGGTAGGGAAGCTCTCAGTAGGGAATAGAGGGTATGGGTATGGAAGGTCTCAGTAGGGAATAGAGGATATGGGTAGGGAAGCTCTCAGTAGGGAATAGAGGGTATGGGTATGGAAGGTCTCAGTAGGGAATAGAGGGTATGGGTAGGGAAGCTCTCAGTAGGGAATAGAGGGTATGGGTATGGAAGGTCTCAGTAGGGAATAGAGGATATGGGTAGGGAAGCTCTCAATAGGGAATAGAGGGTATAGGTATGGAAGCTCTCAGTAGGGAATAGAGGATATGGGTAGGGAAGCTCTCAGTAGGGAATAGAGGGTATGGGTAGTGAAGCTCTCAGTAGGGAATAGAGGGTATGGGTAGGGAAGCTCTCAGTAGGGAATAGAGGGGATGGGTAGGAAAGCTCTCAGTAGGGAATAGAGGATATGGTTAGGGAAGCTCTCAATAGGGAATAGAGGGTATAGGTATGGAAGCTCTCAGTAGGGAATAGAGGATATGGGTAGGGAAGCTCTCAGTAGGGAATAGAGGGTATGGGTAGTGAAGATCTCAGTAGGGAATAGAGGGTATGAGTAGGGAAGCTCTCAGTAGGGAATAGAGGGTATGGGTAGTGAAGATCTCAGTAGGGAATAGAGGGTATGGGTAGGGAAGCTCTCAGTTGGGAATAGAGGGTATGGGTATGGAAGCTCTCAGTAGGGAATAGAGGGGATGGGTAGTGAAGCTCTCAGTAGGGAATAGAGGGTATGGGTATGGAAGGTCTCAGTAGGGAATAGAGGGTATGGGTAGGGAAGCTCTCAGTAGGGAATAGAGGGTATGGGTATGGAAGCTCTCGGTAGGGAATAGAGGGTATGGGTAAGGAAGCTCTCGGTAGGGAATAGAGGGTGTGGGTAGGGAAGCTCTCAGTAGGGAATAGAGGGTATGGGTAGGGAAGCTCTCAGTAGGAAATAGAGGGTATGGGTAGGGAAGCTCTCGGTAGGGAATAGAGGGGATGGGTAGGGAAGCTCTCGGTAGGGAATAGAGGGGATGGGTAGGGAAGCTCTCGGTAGGGAATAGAGGGGATGGGTAGTGAAGCTCTCGGTAGGGAATAGTGGGTATGGGTAGGGAAGCTCTCGGTAGGGAATAGAGGGGATGGGTAGGGAAGCTCTCGGTAGGGAATAGAGGGTATGGGTAGGGAAGCTCTCAGTAGGGAATAGAGGGTATGGGTAGGGAAGCTCTCAGTAGGGAATAGAGGGTATAGGTATGGAAGGTCTCAGTAGGGAATAGAGGGTATGGGTAGGGAAGCTCTCAGTAGGGAATAGAGGGTATGGGTATGGAAGGACTCAGTAGGGAATAGAGGGTATGGGTAGTAAAGCTCTCAGTAGGGAATAGAGGGTATAGGTATGGAAGCTCTCGGTAGGGAATAGAGGGTATGTGTAGGGAAGCTCTCAGTAGGGAATAGAGGGTATAGGTATGGAAGCTCTCAGTAGGGAATAGAGGGTATGGGTAGGGAAGCTCTCAGTAGGGAATAGAGGGTATGGGTATGGAAGGACTCAGTAGGGAATAGAGGGTATGGGTAGTAAAGCTCTCAGTAGGGAATAGAGGGTATAGGTAGGGAAGCTCTCAGTAGGGAATAGAGGGTATGGGTAGGGAAGCTCTCAGTAGGGAATAGAGGGTATAGGTATGGAAGCTCTCAGTAGGGAATAGAGGGTATAGGTAATGAAGCTCTCAGTAGGGAATAGAGGGTATGGGTAGTGAAGCTCTCAGTAGGGAATAGAGGGTATGGGTAGGGAAGCTCTCAGTAGAGAATAGAGGGTATGGGTAGTAAAGCTCTCAGTAGGGAATAGAGGGTATGGGTAGGGAAGCTCTCAGTAGGGAATAGAGGGTATAGGTATGGAAGCTCTCAGTAGGGAATAGAGGGGATGGGTAGGGAAGCTCTCAGTAGGGAATAGAGGGTATGGGTATGGAAGCTCTCAGTTGGGAAATGAGGGTATAGGTATGGAAGCTCTCAGTAGGGAATAGAGGGTATGGGTAGGGAAGCTCTCAGTAAGGAATAGAGGGTATAGGTATGGAAGCTCTCAGTAGGGAATAGAGGGGATGGGTAGGGAAGCTCTCAGTAGGGAATAGAGGGTATGGGTATGGAAGCTCTCAGTTGGGAAATGAGGGTATAGGTATGGAAGCTCTCAGTAGGGAATAGAGGGTATGGGTAGGGAAGCTCTCAGTAGGGAATAGAGGGTATAGGTATGGAAGCTCTCAGTAGGGAATAGAGGGTATGGGTAGTGAAGCTCTCAGTAGGGAATAGAGGGTATGGGTAGTAAAGCTCTCAGTAGGGAATAGAGGGTATGGGTAGGGAAGCTCTCAGTAGGGAATAGAGGGTATGGGTATGGAAGCTCTCAGTAGGGAAAAGAGGGTATAGGTATGGAAGCTCTCAGTTGGGAATAGAGGGTATGGGTATGGAAGCTCTCAGTAGGGAATAGAGGGGATGGGTAGGGAAGCTCTCGGTAGGGAATAGAGGGTATGGGTAGGGAAGCTCTCGGTAGGGAATAGAGGGTATGGGTAGGGAAGCTCTCGGTAGGGAATAGAGGGTGTGGGTAGGGAAGCTCTCAGTAGGGAATAGAGGGTATGGGTAGGGAAGCTCTCAGTAGGGAATAGAGGGTATGGGTAGGGAATAGAGGGGATGGGTAGGGAAGCTCTCGGTAGGGAATAGAGGGGATGGGTAGGGAAGCTCTCGGTAGGGAATAGAGGGGATGGGTAGGGAAGCTCTCGGTAGGGAATAGAGGGTATGGGTAGTGAAGCTCTCGGTAGGGAATAGTGGGTATGGGTAGGGAAGCTCTCAGTAGGGAATAGAGGGGATGGGTAGGGAAGCTCTCGGTAGGGAATAGAGGGTATGGGTAGGGAAGCTCTCGGTAGGGAATAGAGGGTATGGGTAGGGAAGCTCTCGGTAGGGAATAGAGGGGATGGGTATGGAAGCTCTCAGTAGGGAATAGAGGGTATGGGTAGGGAAGCTCTCAGTTGGGAATAGAGGGTATGGGTAGGGAAGCTCTCAGTAGGGAATAGAGGGTATGGGTAGGAAAGCTCTCAGTAGGGAATAGAGGATATGGGTAGGGAAGCTCTCAATAGGGAATAGAGGGTATAGGTATGGAAGCTCTCAGTAGGGAATAGAGGATATGGGTAGGGAAGCTCTCAGTAGGGAATAGAGGGTATGAGTAGGGAAGCTCTCAGTAGGGAATAGAGGGGATGGGTAGGGAAGATCTCAGTAGGGAATAGAGGGTATAGGTATGAAGCTCTCAGTTGGGAATAGAGGGTATGGGTAGGGAAGCTCTCAGTCGGGAATAGAGGGTATGGGTATGGAAGCTCTCAGTAGGGAATAGAGGATATGGGTAGGGAAGCTCTCAGTAGGGAATAGAGGGTATGGGTATGGAAGCTCTCAGTAGGGAATAGAGGGTATGAGTAGGGAAGCTCTCAGTAGGGAATAGAGGGTATGAGTAGGGAAGCTCTCAGTAGGGAATAGAGGGTATGGGTATGGAAGCTCTCAGTAGGGAATAGAGGGGATGGGTAGGGAAGCTCTCAGTAGGGAATAGAGGGTATGAGTAGGGAAGCTCTCAGTTGGGAATAGAGGGGATGGGTAGTGAAGCTCTCGGTAGGGAATAGTGGGTATGGGTAGGGAAGCTCTCAGTTGGGAATAGAGGGTATGGGTAGGGAAGCTCTCGGTAGGGAATAGAGGGTATGGGTAGGGAAGCTCTCGGTAGGGAATAGAGGGTGTGGGTAGGGAAGCTCTCAGTAGGGAATAGAGGGTATGGGTAGGGAAGCTCTCAGTAGGGAATAGAGGGTATGGGTAGGGAATAGAGGGGATGGGTAGGGAAGCTCTCGGTAGGGAATAGAGGGGATGGGTAGGGAAGCTCTCGGTAGGGAATAGAGGGGATGGGTATGGAAGCTCTCAGTAGGGAATAGAGGGTATGGGTAGTGAAGCTCTCGGTAGGGAATAGTGGGTATGGGTAGGGAAGCTCTCAGTAGGGAATAGAGGGGATGGGTAGGGAAGCTCTCGGTAGGGAATAGAGGGTATGGGTAGGGAAGCTCTCGGTAGGGAATAGAGGGTATGGGTAGGGAAGCTCTCGGTAGGGAATAGAGGGGATGGGTATGGAAGCTCTCAGTAGGGAATAGAGGGTATGGGTAGGGAAGCTCTCAGTTGGGAATAGAGGGTATGGGTAGGGAAGCTCTCAGTTGGGAATAGAGGGTATGGGTAGGAAAGCTCTCAGTAGGGAATAGAGGATATGGGTAGGGAAGCTCTCAATAGGGAATAGAGGGTATAGGTATGGAAGCTCTCAGTAGGGAATAGAGGATATGGGTAGGGAAGCTCTCAGTAGGGAATAGAGGGTATGGGTAGTGAAGCTCTCAGTAGGGAATAGAGGGTATGAGTAGGGAAGCTCTCAGTAGGGAATAGAGGGGATGGGTAGTGAAGCTCTCAGTAGGGAATAGAGGGTATGGGTATGGAAGGTCTCAGTAGGGAATAGAGGGTATGGGTAGGGAAGCTCTCAGTAGGGAATAGAGGGTATGGGTATGGAAGCTCTCGGTAGGGAATAGAGGATATGGGTAGGGAAGCTCTCAGTAGGGAATAGAGGGTATGGGTAGTGAAGCTCTCAGTAGGGAATAGAGGGTATGAGTAGGGAAGCTCTCAGTAGGGAATAGAGGGGATGGGTAGTGAAGCTCTCAGTAGGGAATAGAGGGTATGGGTATGGAAGGTCTCAGTAGGGAATAGAGGGTATGGGTAGGGAAGCTCTCAGTAGGGAATAGAGGGTATGGGTATGGAAGCTCTCGGTAGGGAATAGAGGGTATGGGTAAGGAAGCTCTCGGTAGGGAATAGAGGGTGTGGGTAGGGAAGCTCTCAGTAGGGAATAGAGGGTATGGGTAGGGAAGCTCTCAGTAGGGAATAGAGGGTATGGGTAGGGAAGCTCTCGGTAGGGAATAGAGGGGATGGGTAGGGAAGCTCTCGGTAGGGAATAGAGGGGATGGGTAGGGAAGCTCTCGGTAGGGAATAGAGGGGATGGGTAGTGAAGCTCTCGGTAGGGAATAGTGGGTATGGGTAGGGAAGCTCTCAGTAGGGAATAGAGGGGATGGGTAGGGAAGCTCTCGGTAGGGAATAGAGGGTATGGGTAGGGAAGCTCTCGGTAGGGAATAGAGGGTATGGGTAGGGAAGCTCTCGGTAGGGAATAGAGGGTATAGGTATGGAAGCTCTCGGTAGGGAATAGAGGGTATGGGTAGGGAAGCTCTCAGTAGGGAATAGAGGGTATGGGTAGGGAAGCTCTCAGTTGGGAATAGAGGGGATGGGTAGGGAAGCTCTCAGTAGGGAATAGAGGGTATGGGTATGGAAGGTCTCAGTAGGGAATAGAGGGTATGGGTAGGGTAGCTCTCAGTAGGGAATAGAGGGTATGGGTATGGAAGGACTCAGTAGGGAATAGAGGGTATGGGTAGTAAAGCTCTCAGTAGGGAATAGAGGGTATAGGTATGGAAGCTCTCGGTAGGGAATAGAGGGTATGGGTAGGGAAGCTCTCAGTAGGGAATAGAGGGTATGGGTAGGGAAGCTCTCAGTAGGGAATAGAGGGTATGGGTATGGAAGGTCTCAGTAGGGAATAGAGGGTATGGGTATGGAAGGTCTCAGTAGGGAATAGAGGATATGGGTAGGGAAGCTCTCAGTAGGGAATAGAGGGTATGGGTATGGAAGGTCTCAGTAGGGAATAGAGGATATGGGTAGGGAAGCTCTCAGTAGGGAATAGAGGGTATGGGTATGGAAGGTCTCAGTAGGGAATAGAGGGTATGGGTAGGGAAGCTCTCAGTAGGGAATAGAGGGTATGGGTATGGAAGGTCTCAGTAGGGAATAGAGGATATGGGTAGGGAAGCTCTCAATAGGGAATAGAGGGTATAGGTATGGAAGCTCTCAGTAGGGAATAGAGGATATGGGTAGGGAAGCTCTCAGTAGGGAATAGAGGGTATGGGTAGTGAAGCTCTCAGTAGGGAATAGAGGGTATGGGTAGGGAAGCTCTCAGTAGGGAATAGAGGGGATGGGTAGGAAAGCTCTCAGTAGGGAATAGAGGGTATGGGTATGGAAGCTCTCAGTAGGGAATAGAGGGTATAGGTATGTAAGCTCTCAGTTGGGAATAGAGGGTATGGGTAGGGAAGCTCTCGGTAGGGAATAGAGGGTATGGGTAGGGAAGCTCTCGGTAGGGAATAGAGGGTGTGGGTAGGGAAGCTCTCAGTAGGGAATAGAGGGTATGGGTAGGGAAGCTCTCAGTAGGGAATAGAGGGTATGGGTAGGGAATAGAGGGGATGGGTAGGGAAGCTCTCGGTAGGGAATAGAGGGGATGGGTAGGGAAGCTCTCGGTAGGGAATAGAGGGGATGGGTATGGAAGCTCTCAGTAGGGAATAGAGGGTATGGGTAGTGAAGCTCTCGGTAGGGAATAGTGGGTATGGGTAGGGAAGCTCTCAGTAGGGAATAGAGGGGATGGGTAGGGAAGCTCTCGGTAGGGAATAGAGGGTATGGGTAGGGAAGCTCTCGGTAGGGAATAGAGGGGATGGGTATGGAAGCTCTCAGTAGGGAATAGAGGGTATGGGTAGGGAAGCTCTCAGTTGGGAATAGAGGGTATGGGTAGGGAAGCTCTCAGTTGGGAATAGAGGGTATGGGTAGGAAAGCTCTCAGTAGGGAATAGAGGATATGGGTAGGGAAGCTCTCAATAGGGAATAGAGGGTATAGGTATGGAAGCTCTCAGTAGGGAATAGAGGATATGGGTAGGGAAGCTCTCAGTAGGGAATAGAGGGTATGGGTAGTGAAGCTCTCAGTAGGGAATAGAGGGTATGAGTAGGGAAGCTCTCAGTAGGGAATAGAGGGGATGGGTAGTGAAGCTCTCAGTAGGGAATAGAGGGTATGGGTATGGAAGGTCTCAGTAGGGAATAGAGGGTATGGGTAGGGAAGCTCTCAGTAGGGAATAGAGGGTATGGGTATGGAAGCTCTCGGTAGGGAATAGAGGATATGGGTAGGGAAGCTCTCAGTAGGGAATAGAGGGTATGGGTAGTGAAGCTCTCAGTAGGGAATAGAGGGTATGAGTAGGGAAGCTCTCAGTAGGGAATAGAGGGGATGGGTAGTGAAGCTCTCAGTAGGGAATAGAGGGTATGGGTATGGAAGGTCTCAGTAGGGAATAGAGGGTATGGGTAGGGAAGCTCTCAGTAGGGAATAGAGGGTATGGGTATGGAAGCTCTCGGTAGGGAATAGAGGGTATGGGTAAGGAAGCTCTCGGTAGGGAATAGAGGGTGTGGGTAGGGAAGCTCTCAGTAGGGAATAGAGGGTATGGGTAGGGAAGCTCTCAGTAGGGAATAGAGGGTATGGGTAGGGAAGCTCTCGGTAGGGAATAGAGGGGATGGGTAGGGAAGCTCTCGGTAGGGAATAGAGGGGATGGGTAGGGAAGCTCTCGGTAGGGAATAGAGGGGATGGGTAGTGAAGCTCTCGGTAGGGAATAGTGGGTATGGGTAGGGAAGCTCTCAGTAGGGAATAGAGGGGATGGGTAGGGAAGCTCTCGGTAGGGAATAGAGGGTATGGGTAGGGAAGCTCTCGGTAGGGAATAGAGGGTATGGGTAGGGAAGCTCTCGGTAGGGAATAGAGGGTATAGGTATGGAAGCTCTCGGTAGGGAATAGAGGGTATGGGTAGGGAAGCTCTCAGTAGGGAATAGAGGGTATGGGTAGGGAAGCTCTCAGTTGGGAATAGAGGGGATGGGTAGGGAAGCTCTCAGTAGGGAATAGAGGGTATGGGTATGGAAGGTCTCAGTAGGGAATAGAGGGTATGGGTAGGGTAGCTCTCAGTAGGGAATAGAGGGTATGGGTATGGAAGGACACAGTAGGGAATAGAGGGTATGGGTAGTAAAGCTCTCAGTAGGGAATAGAGGGTATAGGTATGGAAGCTCTCGGTAGGGAATAGAGGGTATGGGTAGGGAAGCTCTCAGTAGGGAATAGAGGGTATGGGTAGGGAAGCTCTCAGTAGGGAATAGAGGGTATGGGTATGGAAGGTCTCAGTAGGGAATAGAGGGTATGGGTATGGAAGGTCTCAGTAGGGAATAGAGGATATGGGTAGGGAAGCTCTCAGTAGGGAATAGAGGGTATGGGTATGGAAGGTCTCAGTAGGGAATAGAGGATATGGGTAGGGAAGCTCTCAGTAGGGAATAGAGGGTATGGGTATGGAAGGTCTCAGTAGGGAATAGAGGGTATGGGTAGGGAAGCTCTCAGTAGGGAATAGAGGGTATGGGTATGGAAGGTCTCAGTAGGGAATAGAGGATATGGGTAGGGAAGCTCTCAATAGGGAATAGAGGGTATAGGTATGGAAGCTCTCAGTAGGGAATAGAGGATATGGGTAGGGAAGCTCTCAGTAGGGAATAGAGGGTATGGGTAGTGAAGCTCTCAGTAGGGAATAGAGGGTATGGGTAGGGAAGCTCTCAGTAGGGAATAGAGGGGATGGGTAGGAAAGCTCTCAGTAGGGAATAGAGGATATGGTTAGGGAAGCTCTCAATAGGGAATAGAGGGTATAGGTATGGAAGCTCTCAGTAGGGAATAGAGGATATGGGTAGGGAAGCTCTCAGTAGGGAATAGAGGGTATGGGTAGTGAAGATCTCAGTAGGGAATAGAGGGTATGAGTAGGGAAGCTCTCAGTAGGGAATAGAGGGGATGGGTAGGGAAGATCTCAGTAGGGAATAGAGGGTATAGGTATGAAGCTCTCAGTTGGGAATAGAGGGTATGGGTATGGAAGCTCTCAGTAGGGAATAGAGGGGATGGGTAGTGAAGCTCTCAGTAGGGAATAGAGGGTATGGGTATGGAAGGTCTCAGTAGGGAATAGAGGGTATGGGTAGGGAAGCTCTCAGTAGGGAATAGAGGGTATGGGTATGGAAGCTCTCGGTAGGGAATAGAGGGTATGGGTAAGGAAGCTCTCGGTAGGGAATAGAGGGTGTGGGTAGGGAAGCTCTCAGTAGGGAATAGAGGGTATGGGTAGGGAAGCTCTCAGTAGGAAATAGAGGGTATGGGTAGGGAAGCTCTCGGTAGGGAATAGAGGGGATGGGTAGGGAAGCTCTCGGTAGGGAATAGAGGGGATGGGTAGGGAAGCTCTCGGTAGGGAATAGAGGGGATGGGTAGTGAAGCTCTCGGTAGGGAATAGTGGGTATGGGTAGGGAAGCTCTCGGTAGGGAATAGAGGGGATGGGTAGGGAAGCTCTCGGTAGGGAATAGAGGGTATGGGTAGGGAAGCTCTCAGTAGGGAATAGAGGGTATGGGTAGGGAAGCTCTCAGTAGGGAATAGAGGGTATAGGTATGGAAGGTCTCAGTAGGGAATAGAGGGTATGGGTAGGGAAGCTCTCAGTAGGGAATAGAGGGTATGGGTATGGAAGGACTCAGTAGGGAATAGAGGGTATGGGTAGTAAAGCTCTCAGTAGGGAATAGAGGGTATAGGTATGGAAGCTCTCGGTAGGGAATAGAGGGTATGTGTAGGGAAGCTCTCAGTAGGGAATAGAGGGTATAGGTATGGAAGCTCTCAGTAGGGAATAGAGGGTATGGGTAGGGAAGCTCTCAGTAGGGAATAGAGGGTATGGGTATGGAAGGACTCAGTAGGGAATAGAGGGTATGGGTAGTAAAGCTCTCAGTAGGGAATAGAGGGTATAGGTAGGGAAGCTCTCAGTAGGGAATAGAGGGTATGGGTAGGGAAGCTCTCAGTAGGGAATAGAGGGTATAGGTATGGAAGCTCTCAGTAGGGAATAGAGGGTATAGGTAATGAAGCTCTCAGTAGGGAATAGAGGGTATGGGTAGTGAAGCTCTCAGTAGGGAATAGAGGGTATGGGTAGGGAAGCTCTCAGTAGAGAATAGAGGGTATGGGTAGTAAAGCTCTCAGTAGGGAATAGAGGGTATGGGTAGGGAAGCTCTCAGTAGGGAATAGAGGGTATAGGTATGGAAGCTCTCAGTTGGCAATAGAGGGTATGGGTAGGGAAGCTCTCAGTAAGGAATAGAGGGTATAGGTATGGAAGCTCTCAGTAGGGAATAGAGGGGATGGGTAGGGAAGCTCTCAGTAGGGAATAGAGGGTATGGGTATGGAAGCTCTCAGTTGGGAAATGAGGGTATAGGTATGGAAGCTCTCAGTAGGGAATAGAGGGTATGGGTAGGGAAGCTCTCAGTAGGGAATAGAGGGTATAGGTATGGAAGCTCTCAGTAGGGAATAGAGGGTATGGGTAGTGAAGCTCTCAGTAGGGAATAGAGGGTATGGGTAGTAAAGCTCTCAGTAGGGAATAGAGGGTATTGGTAGGGAAGATCTCAGTAGGGAATAGAGGGTATGGGTAGGGAAGCTCTCAGTAGGGAATAGAGGGTATGGGTATGGAAGCTCTCAGTAGGGAAAAGAGGGTATAGGTATGGAAGCTCTCAGTTGGGAATAGAGGGTATGGGTATGGAAGCTCTCAGTAGGGAATAGAGGGGATGGGTAGGGAAGCTCTCGGTAGGGAATAGAGGGTATGGGTAGGGAAGCTCTCGGTAGGGAATAGAGGGTATGGGTAGGGAAGCTCTCGGTAGGGAATAGAGGGTGTGGGTAGGGAAGCTCTCAGTAGGGAATAGAGGGTATGGGTAGGGAAGCTCTCAGTAGGGAATAGAGGGTATGGGTAGGGAATAGAGGGGATGGGTAGGGAAGCTCTCGGTAGGGAATAGAGGGGATGGGTAGGGAAGCTCTCGGTAGGGAATAGAGGGGATGGGTATGGAAGCTCTCAGTAGGGAATAGAGGGTATGGGTAGTGAAGCTCTCGGTAGGGAATAGTGGGTATGGGTAGGGAAGCTCTCAGTAGGGAATAGAGGGGATGGGTAGGGAAGCTCTCGGTAGGGAATAGAGGGTATGGGTAGGGAAGCTCTCGGTAGGGAATAGAGGGTATGGGTAGGGAAGCTCTCGGTAGGGAATAGAGGGGATGGGTATGGAAGCTCTCAGTAGGGAATAGAGGGTATGGGTAGGGAAGCTCTCAGTTGGGAATAGAGGGTATGGGTAGGGAAGCTCTCAGTAGGGAATAGAGGGTATGGGTAGGAAAGCTCTCAGTAGGGAATAGAGGATATGGGTAGGGAAGCTCTCAATAGGGAATAGAGGGTATAGGTATGGAAGCTCTCAGTAGGGAATAGAGGATATGGGTAGGGAAGCTCTCAGTAGGGAATAGAGGGTATGAGTAGGGAAGCTCTCAGTAGGGAATAGAGGGGATGGGTAGGGAAGATCTCAGTAGGGAATAGAGGGTATAGGTATGAAGCTCTCAGTTGGGAATAGAGGGTATGGGTAGGGAAGCTCTCAGTCGGGAATAGAGGGTATGGGTATGGAAGCTCTCAGTAGGGAATAGAGGATATGGGTAGGGAAGCTCTCAGTAGGGAATAGAGGGTATGGGTATGGAAGCTCTCAGTAGGGAATAGAGGGTATGAGTAGGGAAGCTCTCAGTAGGGAATAGAGGGTATGAGTAGGGAAGCTCTCAGTAGGGAATAGAGGGTATGGGTATGGAAGCTCTCAGTAGGGAATAGAGGGGATGGGTAGGGAAGCTCTCAGTAGGGAATAGAGGGTATGAGTAGGGAAGCTCTCAGTTGGGAATAGAGGGGATGGGTAGTGAAGCTCTCGGTAGGGAATAGTGGGTATGGGTAGGGAAGCTCTCAGTTGGGAATAGAGGGTATGGGTAGGGAAGCTCTCGGTAGGGAATAGAGGGTGTGGGTAGGGAAGCTCTCAGTAGGGAATAGAGGGTATGGGTAGGGAAGCTCTCAGTAGGGAATAGAGGGTATGGGTAGGGAATAGAGGGGATGGGTAGGGAAGCTCTCGGTAGGGAATAGAGGGGATGGGTAGGGAAGCTCTCGGTAGGGAATAGAGGGGATGGGTATGGAAGCTCTCAGTAGGGAATAGAGGGTATGGGTAGTGAAGCTCTCGGTAGGGAATAGTGGGTATGGGTAGGGAAGCTCTCAGTAGGGAATAGAGGGGATGGGTAGGGAAGCTCTCGGTAGGGAATAGAGGGTATGGGTAGGGAAGCTCTCGGTAGGGAATAGAGGGTATGGGTAGGGAAGCTCTCGGTAGGGAATAGAGGGGATGGGTATGGAAGCTCTCAGTAGGGAATAGAGGGTATGGGTAGGGAAGCTCTCAGTTGGGAATAGAGGGTATGGGTAGGGAAGCTCTCAGTTGGGAATAGAGGGTATGGGTAGGAAAGCTCTCAGTAGGGAATAGAGGATATGGGTAGGGAAGCTCTCAATAGGGAATAGAGGGTATAGGTATGGAAGCTCTCAGTAGGGAATAGAGGATATGGGTAGGGAAGCTCTCAGTAGGGAATAGAGGGTATGGGTAGTGAAGCTCTCAGTAGGGAATAGAGGGTATGAGTAGGGAAGCTCTCAGTAGGGAATAGAGGGGATGGGTAGTGAAGCTCTCAGTAGGGAATAGAGGGTATGGGTATGGAAGGTCTCAGTAGGGAATAGAGGGTATGGGTAGGGAAGCTCTCAGTAGGGAATAGAGGGTATGGGTATGGAAGCTCTCGGTAGGGAATAGAGGATATGGGTAGGGAAGCTCTCATTAGGGAATAGAGGGTATGGGTAGTGAAGCTCTCAGTAGGGAATAGAGGGTATGAGTAGGGAAGCTCTCAGTAGGGAATAGAGGGGATGGGTAGTGAAGCTCTCAGTAGGGAATAGAGGGTATGGGTATGGAAGGTCTCAGTAGGGAATAGAGGGTATGGGTAGGGAAGCTCTCAGTAGGGAATAGAGGGTATGGGTATGGAAGCTCTCGGTAGGGAATAGAGGGTATGGGTAAGGAAGCTCTCGGTAGGGAATAGAGGGTGTGGGTAGGGAAGCTCTCAGTAGGGAATAGAGGGTATGGGTAGGGAAGCTCTCAGTAGGGAATAGAGGGTATGGGTAGGGAAGCTCTCGGTAGGGAATAGAGGGGATGGGTAGGGAAGCTCTCGGTAGGGAATAGAGGGGATGGGTAGGGAAGCTCTCGGTAGGGAATAGAGGGGATGGGTAGTGAAGCTCTCGGTAGGGAATAGTGGGTATGGGTAGGGAAGCTCTCAGTAGGGAATAGAGGGGATGGGTAGGGAAGCTCTCGGTAGGGAATAGAGGGTATGGGTAGGGAAGCTCTCGGTAGGGAATAGAGGGTATGGGTAGGGAAGCTCTCGGTAGGGAATAGAGGGTATAGGTATGGAAGCTCTCGGTAGGGAATAGAGGGTATGGGTAGGGAAGCTCTCAGTAGGGAATAGAGGGTATGGGTAGGGAAGCTCTCAGTTGGGAATAGAGGGGATGGGTAGGGAAGCTCTCAGTAGGGAATAGAGGGTATGGGTATGGAAGGTCTCAGTAGGGAATAGAGGGTATGGGTAGGGTAGCTCTCAGTAGGGAATAGAGGGTATGGGTATGGAAGGACTCAGTAGGGAATAGAGGGTATGGGTAGTAAAGCTCTCAGTAGGGAATAGAGGGTATAGGTATGGAAGCTCTCGGTAGGGAATAGAGGGTATGGGTAGGGAAGCTCTCAGTAGGGAATAGAGGGTATGGGTAGGGAAGCTCTCAGTAGGGAATAGAGGGTATGGGTATGGAAGGTCTCAGTAGGGAATAGAGGGTATGGGTATGGAAGGTCTCAGTAGGGAATAGAGGATATGGGTAGGGAAGCTCTCAGTAGGGAATAGAGGGTATGGGTATGGAAGGTCTCAGTAGGGAATAGAGGATATGGGTAGGGAAGCTCTCAGTAGGGAATAGAGGGTATGGGTATGGAAGGTCTCAGTAGGGAATAGAGGGTATGGGTAGGGAAGCTCTCAGTAGGGAATAGAGGGTATGGGTATGGAAGGTCTCAGTAGGGAATAGAGGATATGGGTAGGGAAGCTCTCAATAGGGAATAGAGGGTATAGGTATGGAAGCTCTCAGTAGGGAATAGAGGATATGGGTAGGGAAGCTCTCAGTAGGGAATAGAGGGTATGGGTAGTGAAGCTCTCAGTAGGGAATAGAGGGTATGGGTAGGGAAGCTCTCAGTAGGGAATAGAGGGGATGGGTAGGAAAGCTCTCAGTAGGGAATAGAGGATATGGTTAGGGAAGCTCTCAATAGGGAATAGAGGGTATAGGTATGGAAGCTCTCAGTAGGGAATAGAGGATATGGGTAGGGAAGCTCTCAGTAGGGAATAGAGGGTATGGGTAGTGAAGATCTCAGTAGGGAATAGAGGGTATGAGTAGGGAAGCTCTCAGTAGGGAATAGAGGGGATGGGTAGGGAAGATCTCAGTAGGGAATAGAGGGTATAGGTATGAAGCTCTCAGTTGGGAATAGAGGGTATGGGTATGGAAGCTCTCAGTAGGGAATAGAGGGGATGGGTAGTGAAGCTCTCAGTAGGGAATAGAGGGTATGGGTATGGAAGGTCTCAGTAGGGAATAGAGGGTATGGGTAGGGAAGCTCTCAGTAGGGAATAGAGGGTATGGGTATGGAAGCTCTCGGTAGGGAATAGAGGGTATAGGTATGGAAGCTCTCGGTAGGGAATAGAGGGTGTGGGTAGGGAAGCTCTCAGTAGGGAATAGAGGGTATGGGTAGGGAAGCTCTCAGTAGGGAATAGAGGGTATGGGTAGTGAAGATCTCAGTAGGGAATAGAGGGTATGAGTAGGGAAGCTCTCAGTAGGGAATAGAGGGGATGGGTAGGGAAGATCTCAGTAGGGAATAGAGGGTATAGGTATGAAGCTCTCAGTTGGGAATAGAGGGTATGGGTATGGAAGCTCTCAGTAGGGAATAGAGGGGATGGGTAGTGAAGCTCTCAGTAGGGAATAGAGGGTATGGGTAGGGAAGCTCTCGGTAGGGAATAGAGGGGATGGGTAGGGAAGCTCTCGGTAGGGAATAGAGGGGATGGGTAGGGAAGCTCTCGGTAGGGAATAGAGGGGATGGGTAGTGAAGCTCTCGGTAGGGAATAGTGGGTATGGGTAGGGAAGCTCTCAGTAGGGAATAGAGGGGATGGGTAGGGAAGCTCTCGGTAGGGAATAGAGGGTATGGGTAGGGAAGCTCTCAGTAGGGAATAGAGGGTATGGGTAGGGAAGCTCTCAGTAGGGAATAGAGGGTATAGGTATGGAAGGTCTCAGTAGGGAATAGAGGGTATGGGTAGGGAAGCTCTCAGTAGGGAATAGAGGGTATGGGTATGGAAGGACTCAGTAGGGAATAGAGGGTATGGGTAGTAAAGCTCTCAGTAGGGAATAGAGGGTATAGGTATGGAAGCTCTCGGTAGGGAATAGAGGGTATGTGTAGGGAAGCTCTCAGTAGGGAATAGAGGGTATGGGTAGGGAAGCTCTCAGTAGGGAATAGAGGGTATGGGTATGGAAGGTCTCAGTAGGGAATAGAGGGTATGGGTAGGGAAGCTCTCAGTAGGGAATAGAGGGTATGGGTATGGAAGGACTCAGTAGGGAATAGAGGGTATGGGTAGTAAAGCTCTCAGTAGGGAATAGAGGGTATAGGTAGGGAAGCTCTCAGTAGGGAATAGAGGGTATGGGTAGGGAAGCTCTCAGTAGGGAATAGAGGGTATAGGTATGGAAGCTCTCAGTAGGGAATAGAGGGTATAGGTAATGAAGCTCTCAGTAGGGAATAGAGGGTATGGGTAGTGAAGCTCTCAGTAGGGAATAGAGGGTATGGGTAGGGAAGCTCTCAGTAGAGAATAGAGGGTATGGGTAGTAAAGCTCTCAGTAGGGAATAGAGGGTATGGGTAGGGAAGCTCTCAGTAGGGAATAGAGGGTATAGGTATGGAAGCTCTCAGTTGGCAATAGAGGGTATGGGTAGGGAAGCTCTCGGTAGGGAATAGAGGGTATGTGTAGGGAAGCTCTCAGTAAGGAATAGAGGGTATAGGTATGGAAGCTCTCAGTAGGGAATAGAGGGGATGGGTAGGGAAGCTCTCAGTAGGGAATAGAGGGTATGGGTATGGAAGCTCTCAGTTGGGAAATGAGGGTATAGGTATGGAAGCTCTCAGTAGGGAATAGAGGGTATGGGTAGGGAAGCTCTCAGTAGGGAATAGAGGGTATAGGTATGGAAGCTCTCAGTAGGGAATAGAGGGTATGGGTAGTGAAGCTCTCAGTAGGGAATAGAGGGTATTGGTAGGGAAGATCTCAGTAGGGAATAGAGGGTATGGGTAGGGAAGCTCTCAGTAGGGAATAGAGGGTATGGGTATGGAAGCTCTCAGTAGGGAAAAGAGGGTATGGGTATGGAAGCTCTCAGTAGGGAATAGAGGGGATGGGTAGGGAAGCTCTCGGTAGGGAATAGAGGGTATGGGTAGGGAAGCTCTCGGTAGGGAATAGAGGGTATGGGTAGGGAAGCTCTCGGTAGGGAATAGAGGGTGTGGGTAGGGAAGCTCTCAGTAGGGAATAGAGGGTATGGGTAGGGAAGCTCTCAGTAGGGAATAGAGGGTATGGGTAGGGAAGCTCTCGGTAGGGAATAGAGGGTATGGGTATGGAAGCTCTCAGTTGGGAATAGAGGGTATGGGTATGGAAGCTCTCAGTAGGGAATAGAGGGGATGGGTAGGGAAGCTCTCGGTAGGGAATAGAGGGTATGGGTAGGGAAGCTCTCGGTAGGGAATAGAGGGTATGGGTAGGGAAGCTCTCGGTAGGGAATAGAGGGTGTGGGTAGGGAAGCTCTCAGTAGGGAATAGAGGGTATGGGTAGGGAAGCTCTCAGTAGGGAATAGAGGGTATGGGTAGGGAATAGAGGGGATGGGTAGGGAAGCTCTCGGTAGGGAATAGAGGGGATGGGTAGGGAAGCTCTCGGTAGGGAATAGAGGGGATGGGTATGGAAGCTCTCAGTAGGGAATAGAGGGTATGGGTAGTGAAGCTCTCGGTAGGGAATAGTGGGTATGGGTAGGGAAGCTCTCAGTAGGGAATAGAGGGGATGGGTAGGGAAGCTCTCGGTAGGGAATAGAGGGTATGGGTAGGGAAGCTCTCAGTAGGGAATAGAGGGTATGGGTAGGAAAGCTCTCAGTAGGGAATAGAGGATATGGGTAGGGAAGCTCTCAATAGGGAATAGAGGGTATAGGTATGGAAGCTCTCAGTAGGGAATAGAGGATATGGGTAGGGAAGCTCTCAGTAGGGAATAGAGGGTATGAGTAGGGAAGCTCTCAGTAGGGAATAGAGGGGATGGGTAGGGAAGATCTCAGTAGGGAATAGAGGGTATAGGTATGAAGCTCTCAGTTGGGAATAGAGGGTATGGGTAGGGAAGCTCTCAGTCGGGAATAGAGGGTATGGGTATGGAAGCTCTCAGTAGGGAATAGAGGATATGGGTAGGGAAGCTCTCAGTAGGGAATAGAGGGTATGGGTATGGAAGCTCTCAGTAGGGAATAGAGGGTATGAGTAGGGAAGCTCTCAGTAGGGAATAGAGGGTATGAGTAGGGAAGCTCTCAGTAGGGAATAGAGGGTATGGGTATGGAAGCTCTCAGTAGGGAATAGAGGGGATGGGTAGGGAAGCTCTCAGTAGGGAATAGAGGGTATGAGTAGGGAAGCTCTCAGTTGGGAATAGAGGGTATGGGTAGGGAAGCTCTCGGTAGGGAATAGAGGGTATGGGTAGGGAAGCTCTCGGTAGGGAAAAGAGGGTGTGGGTAGGGAAGCTCTCGGTAGGGAATAGAGGGTGTGGGTAGGGAAGCTCTCAGTAGGGAATAGAGGGTATGGGTAGGGAAGCTCTCAGTAGGGAATAGAGGGTATGGGTAGGGAAGCTCTCGGTAGGGAATAGAGGGGATGGGTAGGGAAGCTCTCGGTAGGGAATAGAGGGGATGGGTAGGGAAGCTCTCGGTAGGGAATAGAGGGGATGGGTAGTGAAGCTCTCGGTAGGGAATAGTGGGTATGGGTAGGGAAGCTCTCAGTAGGGAATAGAGGGGATGGGTAGGGAAGCTCTCGGTAGGGAATAGAGGGTATGGGTAGGGAAGCTCTCGGTAGGGAATAGAGGGTATGGGTAGGGAAGCTCTCGGTACGGAATAGAGGGTATGGGTAGGGAAGCTCTCGGTAGGGAATAGAGGGGATGGGTAGGGAAGCTCTCGGTAGGGAATAGAGGGGATGGGTAGGGAAGCTCTCGGTAGGGAATAGAGGGGATGGGTAGTGAAGCTCTCGGTAGGGAATAGTGGGTATGGGTAGGGAAGCTCTCAGTAGGGAATAGAGGGGATGGATAGGGAAGCTCTCGGTAGGGAATAGAGGGTATGGGTAGGGAAGCTCTCGGTAGGGAATAGAGGGAATGGGTAGGGAAGCTCTCGGTAGGGAATAGAGGGTATGAGTAGGGAAGCTCTCGGTAGGGAATAGAGGGTATGGGTAGGGAAGCTCTCGGTAGCGAATAGAGGGTATGAGTAGGGAAGCTCTCAGTAGGGAATAGAGGGTATGGGTAGGGAAGCCCTCAGTAGGGAATAGAGGGTATGGGTAGGGAAGCTCTCGGTAGGGAATAGAGGGGATGGGTAGGGAAGCTCTCGGTAGGGAATAGAGGGTATGGGTAGGGAAGCTCTCGGTAGGGAATAGAGGGGATGGGTATGGAAGCTCTCAGTAGGGAATAGAGGGTATGGATAGGGAAGCTCTCAGTTGGGAATAGAGGGTATGGATAGGGAAGCTCTCAGTAGGGAATAGAGGGTATGGGTAGGGAAGCTCTCAGTAGGGAATAGAGGGTATGGGTAGGGAAGCTCTCAGTTGGGAATAGAGGGTATGGGTAGGGAAGCTCTCAGTAGGGAATAGAGGGTATGGATAGGGAAGCTCTCAGTAGGGAATAGAGGGTATGGGTAGGGAAGCTCTCAGTTGGGAATAGAGGGTATGGGTAGGGAAGCTCTCAGTAGGGAATAGAGGGGATGGGTAGGGAAGCTCTCAGTAGGGAATAGAGGGTATAGGTATGGAAGCTCTCAGTAGGGAATAGAGGATATGGGTAGGGAAGCTCTCAGTAGGGAATAGAGGGTATGGGTAGTGAAGCTCTCAGTAGGGAATAGAGGGTATGAGTAGGGAAGCTCTCAGTAGGGAATAGAGGGGATGGGTAGGGAAGATCTCAGTAGGGAATAGAGGGTATAGGTATGGAAGCTCTCAGTTGGGAATAGAGGGTATGGGTATGGAAGCTCTCAGTAGGGAATAGAGGGTATGGATAGGGAAGCTCTCAGTAGGGAATAGAGGGTATGGGTAGGGAAGCTCTCAGTTGGGAATAGAGGGTATGGGTAGGGAAGCTCTCAGT
Organism: Lithobates pipiens; assembly: GCA_037367395.1. Taxonomy (NCBI): domain Eukaryota; kingdom Metazoa; phylum Chordata; class Amphibia; order Anura; family Ranidae; genus Lithobates; species Lithobates pipiens. Next base: position 50,090 of record JAZDVW010002691.1, read on the forward strand.
TGGGAATAGAGGGTATGGGTAGGGAAGCTCTCAGTAGGGAATAGAGGGTATGGATAGGGAAGCTCTCAGTAGGGAATAGAGGGTATGGGTAGGGAAGCTCTCAGTTGGGAATAGAGGGTATGGGTAGGGAAGCTCTCAGTAGGGAATAGAGGGGATGGGTAGGGAAGCTCTCAGTAGGGAATAGAGGGTATAGGTATGGAAGCTCTCAGTAGGGAATAGAGGATATGGGTAGGGAAGCTCTCAGTAGGGAATAGAGGGTATGGGTAGTGAAGCTCTCAGTAGGGAATAGAGGGTATGAGTAGGGAAGCTCTCAGTAGGGAATAGAGGGGATGGGTAGGGAAGATCTCAGTAGGGAATAGAGGGTATAGGTATGGAAGCTCTCAGTTGGGAATAGAGGGTATGGGTATGGAAGCTCTCAGTAGGGAATAGAGGGGATGGGTAGTGAAGCTCTCAGTAGGGAATAGAGGGTATGGGTATGGAAGGTCTCAGTAGGGAATAGAGGGTATGGGTAGGGAAGCTCTCAGTAGGGAATAGAGGGTATGGGTATGGAAGCTCTCGGTAGGGAATAGAGGGTATGGGTAGGGAAGCTCTCGGTAGGGAATAGAGGGTGTGGGTAGGGAAGCTCTCAGTAGGGAATAGAGGGTATGGGTAGGGAAGCTCTCAGTAGGGAATAGAGGGTATGGGTAGGGAAGCTCTCGGTAGGGAATAGAGGGGATGGGTAGGGAAGCTCTCGGTAGGGAATAGAGGGGATGGGTAGTGAAGCTCTCGGTAGGGAATAGTGGGTATGGGTAGGGAAGCTCTCGGTAGGGAATAGAGGGGATGGGTAGGGAAGCTCTCGGTAGGGAATAGAGGGTATGGGTAGGGAAGCTCTCGGTAGGGAATAGAGGGTATGGGTAGGGAAGCTCTCGGTAGGGAATAGAGGGTATGGGTAGGGAAGCTCTCGGTAGGGAATAGAGGGGATGGGTAGGGAAGCTCTCGGTAGGGAATAGAGGGGATGGGTAGGGAAGCTCTCGGTAGGGAATAGAGGGGATGGGTAGTGAAGCTCTCAGTAGGGAATAGTTGGTATGGGTAGGGAAGCTCTCAGTAGGGAATAGAAGGGATGGGTAGGGAAGCTCTCGGTAGGGAATAGAGGGTATGGGTAGGGAAGCTCTCGGTAGGGAATAGAGGGTATGGGTAGGGAAGCTCTCGGTAGGGAATAGAGGGTATGGGTAGGGAAGCTCTCGGTAGGGAATAGAGGGTATGGGTAGGGAAGCTCTCGGTAGGGAATAGAGGGTATGAGTAAGGAAGCTCTCGGTAGGGAATAGAGGGTATGGGTAGGGAAGCTCTCGGTAGGGAATAGAGGGTATGAGTAGGGAAGCTCTCAGTAGGGAATAGAGGGTATGGGTAGGGAAGCTCTCGGTAGGGAATAGAGGGGATGGGTAGTAAAGCTCTCGGTAGGGAATAGAGGGGATGGGTAGTGAAGCTCTCGGTAGGGAATAGTGGGTATGAGTAGGGAAGCTCTCAGTAGGGAATAGAGGGTATGGGTAGGGAAGCTCTCGGTAGGGAATAGAGGGTATGAGTAGGGAAGCTCTCAGTAGGGAATAGAGGGTATGGGTAGGGAAGCTCTCGGTAGGGAATAGAGGGGATGGGTAGGGAAGCTCTCGGTAGGGAATAGAGGGGATGGGTAGTGAAGCTCTCGGTAGGGAATAGTGGGTATGGGTAGGGAAGCTCTCAGTAGGGAATAGAGGGTATGGGTAGGGAAGCTCTCGGTAGGGAATAGAGGGGATGGGTATGGAAGCTCTCAGTAGGGAATAGAGGGTATGGGTAGGGAAGCTCTCGGTAGGGAATAGAGGGTATGGGTAGGGAAGCTCTCGGTAGGGAATAGAGGGGATGGGTATGGAAGCTCTCAGTAGGGAATAGATGGGATGGGTAGGAAAGCTCTCAGTTGGGAATAGAGGGTATGGGTAGGGAAGCTCTCGGTAGGGAATAGAGGGTATGGGTAGGGAAGCTCTCGGTAGGGAATAGAGGGGATGGGTATGGAAGCTCTCAGTAGGGAATAGAGGGTATGGGTAGGGAAGCTCTCAGTTGGGAATAGAGGGTATGGGTAGGGAAGCTCTCAGTTGGGAATAGAGGGTATGGGTAGGGAAGCTCTCAGTAGGGAATAGAGGGTATGGGTATGGAAGCTCTCAGTAGGGAATAGAGGGTATGGGTAGGGAAGCTCTCAGTAGGGAATAGAGGGTATGGGTAGGGAAGCTCTCAGTTGGGAATAGAGGGTATGGGTAGGGAAGCTCTCAGTAGGGAATAGAGGGTATGGGTAGGAAAGCTCTCAGTAGGGAATAGAGGATATGGGTAGGGAAGCTCTCAATAGGGAATAGAGGGTATAGGTATGGAAGCTCTCAGTAGGGAATAGAGGATATGGGTAGGGAAGCTCTCAGTAGGGAATAGAGGGTATGGGTAGTGAAGCTCTCAGTGGGGAATAGAGGGTATGAGTAGGGAAGCTCTCAGTAGGGAATAGAGGGGATGGGTAGGGAAGATCTCAGTAGGGAATAGAGGGTATAGGTATGAAGCTCTCAGTTGGGAATAGAGGGTATGGGTATGGAAGCTCTCAGTAGGGAATAGAGGGGATGGGTAGTGAAGCTCTCAGTAGGGAATAGAGGGTATGGGTATGGAAGGTCTCAGTAGGGAATAGAGGGTATGGGTATGGAAGGTCTCAGTAGGGAATAGAGGGTATGGGTAGTAAAGCTCTCAGTAGGGAATAGAGGGTATAGGTATGGAAGCTCTTGGTAGGGAATAGAGGGTATGGGTAGGGAAGCTCTCAGTAGGGAATAGAGGGTATGGGTAGGGAAGCTCTCAGTAGGGAATAGAGGGTATAGGTATGGAAGCTCTCAGTTGGGAATAGAGGGTATAGGTATGGAAGGTCTCAGTAGGGAATAGAGGGTATAGGTATGGAAGCTCTCAGTAGGGAATAGAGGGAATGGGTAGGGAAGCTCTCAGTAGGGAATAGAGGGTATGGGTATGGAAGCTCTCAGTTGGGAATAGAGGGTATAGGTATGGAAGCTCTCAGTAGGGAATAGAGGGTATGGGTAGTGAAGCTCTCAGTAGGGAAGAGAGGGTATGGGTAGTAAAGCTCTCAGTAGGGAATAGAGGGTATTGGTAGGGAAGATCTCAGTAGGGAATAGAGGGTATGGGTAGGGAAGCTCTCAGTAGGGAATAGAGGGTATGGGTATGGAAGCTCTCAGTAGGGAATAGAGGGTATAGGTATGGAAGCTCTCAGTTGGGAATAGAGGGTATGGGTAGGGAAGCTCTCGGTAGGGAATAGAGGGTATGGGTAGGGAAGCTCTCGGTAGGGAATAGAGGGTATGGGTAGGGAAGCTCTCGGTAGGGAATAGAGGGTGTGGGTAGGGAAGCTCTCAGTAGGGAATAGAGGGTATGGGTAGGGAAGCTCTCGGTAGGGAATAGAGGGTATGGGTAGGGAAGCTCTCGGTAGGGAATAGAGGGGATGGGTAGGGAAGCTCTCGGTAGGGAATAGAGGGGATGGGTAGGGAAGCTCTCGGTAGGGAATAGAGGGGATGGGTAGTGAAGCTCTCGGTAGGGAATAGTGGGTATGGGTAGGGAAGCTCTCAGTAGGGAATAGAGGGGATGGGTAGGGAAGCTCTCGGTAGGGAATAGAGGGTATGGGTAGGGAAGCTCTCGGTAGGGAATAGAGGGGATGGGTATGGAAGCTCTCAGTAGGGAATAGAGGGTATGGGTAGTAAAGCTCTCAGTAGGGAATAGAGGGTATGGGTAGGGAAGCTCTCAGTTGGGAATAGAGGGTATGGGTAGGGAAGCTCTCAGTTGGGAATAGAGGGTATGGGTAGGGAAGCTCTCAGTAGGGAATAGAGGGTATGGGTATGGAAGCTCTCAGTAGGGAATAGAGGGTATGAGTAGGGAAGCTCTCAGTAGGGAATAGAGGGTATGGGTATGGAAGCTCTCAGTAGGGAATAGAGGGGATGGGTATGGAAGCTCTCAGTAGGGAATAGAGGGGATGGGTAGGAAAGCTCTCAGTAGGGAATAGAGGATATGGGTAGGGAAGCTCTCAATAGGGAATAGAGGGTATAGGTATGGAAGCTCTCAGTAGGGAATAGAGGATATGGGTAGGGAAGCTCTCAGTAGGGAATAGAGGGTATGGGTAGTGAAGCTCTCAGTAGGGAATAGAGGGTATGAGCAGGGAAGCTCTCAGTAGGGAATAGAGGGGATGGGTAGGGAAGATCTCAGTAGGGAATAGAGGGTATAGGTATGAAGCTCTCAGTTGGGAATAGAGGGTATGGGTAGGGAAGCTCTCAGTAGGGAATAGAGGGTATAGGTATGGAAGCTCTCAGTAGGGAATAGAGGGTATGGGTAGGGAAGCTCTCAGTAGGGAATAGAGGGGATGGGTAGGGAAGCTCTCGGTAGGGAATAGAGGGTGTGGGTAGGGAAGCTCTCAGTAGGGAATTGAGGGTATGGGTAGGGAAGCTCTCTGTAGGGAATAGAGGGTATGGGTAGGGAAGCTCTCGGTAGGGAATAGAGGGTATAGGTATGGAAGCTCTCGGTAGGGAATAGAGGGTATGGGTAGGGAAGCTCTCGGTAGGGAATAGAGGGTATGGGTAGGGAAGCTCTCGGTAGGGAATAGAGGGTATGGGTAGGGAAGCTCTCGGTAGGGAATAGAGGGGATGGGTAGTGAAGCTCTCGGTAGGGAATAGTGGGTATGGGTAGGGAAGCTCTCGGTAGGGAATAGAGGGGATGGGTATGGAAGCTCTCGGTAGGGAATAGAGGGTATGGGTAGGGAAGCTCTCGGTAGGGAATAGAGGGGATGGGTATGGAAGCTCTCACTAGGGAATAGAGGGTATGGATAGGGAAGCTCTCAGTTGGGAATAGAGGGTATGGGTAGGGAAGCTCTCAGTTGGGAATAGAGGGTATGGGTAGGGAAGCTCTCAGTAGGGAATAGAGGGTATGGGTATGGAAGCTCTCGGTAGGGAATAGAGGGTATGGGTAAGGAAGCTCTCGGTAGGGAATAGAGGGTGTGGGTAGGGAAGCTCTCAGTAGGGAATAGAGGGTATGGGTAGGGAAGCTCTCAGTAGGGAATAGAGGGTATGGGTAGGGAAGCTCTCGGTAGGGAATAGAGGGGATGGGTAGGGAAGCTCTCGGTAGGGAATAGAGGGGATGGGTAGGGAAGCTCTCGGTAGGGAATAGAGGGTATGGGTAGGGAAGCTCTCGGTAGGGAATAGAGGGGATGGGTAGTGAAGCTCTCGGTAGGGAATAGTGGGTATGGGTAGGGAAGCTCTCGGTAGGGAATAGAGGGTATGGGTATGGAAGCTCTCAGTAGGGAATAGAGGGTATGGGTAGGGAAGCTCTCGGTAGGGAATAGAGGGTATAGGTAGGGAAGCTCTCAGTAGGGAATAGAGGGTATGGGTAGGGAAGCTCTCAGTAGGGAATAGAGGGTATGGGTAGGGAAGCTCTCGGTAGGGAATAGAGGGTATAGGTATGGAAGCTCTCGGTAGGGAATAGAGGGTATGGGTAGGGAAGCTCTCAATAGGGAATAGAGGGTATGGGTAGTGAAGCTCTCAGTAGGGAATAGAGGGTATGGGTAGTGAAGCTCTCAGTAGGGAATAGAGGATATGGGTAGGGAAGCTCTCAGTAGGGAATAGAGGGTATGGGTATGGAAGGTCTCAGTAGGGAATAGAGGGTATGGGTAGGGAAGCTCTCAGTAGGGAATAGAGGGTATGGGTAGGGAAGCTCTCAGTAGGGAATAGAGGGTATGGGTATGGAAGGACTCAGTAGGGAATAGAGGGTATGGGTAGTAAAGCTCTCAGTAGGGAATAGAGGGTATAGGTATGGAAGCTCTCGGTAGGGAATAGAGGGTATGGGTAGGGAAGCTCTCAGTAGGGAATAGAGGGTATGGGTAGGGAAGCTCTCAGTAGGGAATAGAGGGTATGGGTATGGAAGGTCTCAGTAGGGAATAGAGGGTATGGGTAGGGAAGCTCTCAGTAGGGAATAGAGGGTATGGGTATGGAAGGACTCAGTAGGGAATAGAGGGTATGGGTAGTGAAGCTCTCAGTAGGGAATAGAGGGTATGGGTAGTAAAGCTCTCAGTAGGGAATAGAGGGTATAGGTAGGGAAGCTCTCAGTAGGGAATAGAGGGTATGGGTAGGGAAGCTCTCAGTAGGGAATAGAGGGTATAGGTATGGAAGCTCTCAGTAGGGAATAGAGGGTATAGGTAATGAAGCTCTCAGTAGGGAATAGAGGGTATGGGTAGTGAAGCTCTCAGTAGGGAATAGAGGGTATGGGTAGGGAAGCTCTCAGTAGAGAATAGAGGGTATGGGTAGTAAAGCTCTCAGTAGGGAATAGAGGGTATGGGTAGGGAAGCTCTCAGTAGGGAATAGAGGGTATGGGTATGGAAGCTCTCAGTAGGGAATAGAGGGTATGGGTAGGGAAGCTCTCGGTAGGGAATAGAGGGTATAGGTAGGGAAGCTCTCAGTAGGGAATAGAGGGTATGGGTAGGGAAGCTCTCAGTAGGGAATAGAGGGTATGGGTAGGGAAGCTCTCGGTAGGGAATAGAGGGTATAGGTATGGAAGCTCTCGGTAGGGAATAGAGGGTATGGGTAGGGAAGCTCTCAATAGGGAATAGAGGGTATGGGTAGTGAAGCTCTCAGTAGGGAATAGAGGATATGGGTAGGGAAGCTCTCAGTAGGGAATAGAGGGTATGGGTATGGAAGGTCTCAGTAGGGAATAGAGGGTATGGGTAGGGAAGCTCTCAGTAGGGAATAGAGGGTATGGGTAGGGAAGCTCTCAGTAGGGAATAGAGGGTATGGGTATGGAAGGACTCAGTAGGGAATAGAGGGTATGGGTAGTAAAGCTCTCAGTAGGGAATAGAGGGTATAGGTATGGAAGCTCTCGGTAGGGAATAGAGGGTATGGGTAGGGAAGCTCTCAGTAGGGAATAGAGGGTATGGGTAGGGAAGCTCTCAGTAGGGAATAGAGGGTATGGGTATGGAAGGTCTCAGTAGGGAATAGAGGGTATGGGTAGGGAAGCTCTCAGTAGGGAATAGAGGGTATGGGTATGGAAGGACTCAGTAGGGAATAGAGGGTATGGGTAGTGAAGCTCTCAGTAGGGAATAGAGGGTATGGGTAGTAAAGCTCTCAGTAGGGAATAGAGGGTATAGGTAGGGAAGCTCTCAGTAGGGAATAGAGGGTATGGGTAGGGAAGCTCTCAGTAGGGAATAGAGGGTATAGGTATGGAAGCTCTCAGTAGGGAATAGAGGGTATAGGTAATGAAGCTCTCAGTAGGGAATAGAGGGTATGGGTAGTGAAGCTCTCAGTAGGGAATAGAGGGTATGGGTAGGGAAGCTCTCAGTAGAGAATAGAGGGTATGGGTAGTAAAGCTCTCAGTAGGGAATAGAGGGTATGGGTAGGGAAGCTCTCAGTAGGGAATAGAGGGTATAGGTATGGAAGCTCTCAGTTGGCAATAGAGGGTATGGGTAGGGAAGCTCTCAGTAAGGAATAGAGGGTATAGGTATGGAAGCTCTCAGTAGGGAATAGAGGGGATGGGTAGGGAAGCTCTCAGTAGGGAATAGAGGGTATGGGTATGGAAGCTCTCAGTTGGGAATAGAGGGTATGGGTAGGGAAGCTCTCAGTAGGGAATAGAGGGTATAGGTATGGAAGCTCTCAGTAGGGAATAGAGGGTATGGGTAGTGAAGCTCTCAGTAGGGAATAGAGGGTATGGATAGGGAAGCTCTCAGTTGGGAATAGAGGATATGGGTAGGGAAGCTCTCAGTTGGGAATAGAGGGTATGGGTAGGGAAGCTCTCAGTAGGGAATAGAGGGGATGGGTAGGGAAGCTTTCAGTAGGGAATAGAGGGTATAGGTATGGAAGCTCTCAGTAGGGAATAGAGGATATGGGTAGGGAAGCTCTCAGTAGGGAATAGAGGGTATGGGTAGTGAAGCTCTCAGTAGGGAATAGAGGGTATGAGTAGGGAAGCTCTCAGTAGGGAATAGAGGGGATGGGTAGGGAAGATCTCAGTAGGGAATAGAGGGTATAGGTATGAAGCTCTCAGTTGGGAATAGAGGGTATGGGTATGGAAGCTCTCAGTAGGGAATAGAGGGGATGGGTAGTGAAGCTCTCAGTAGGGAATAGAGGGTATGGGTATGGAAGGTCTCAGTAGGGAATAGAGGGTATGGGTAGGGAAGCTCTCGGTAGGGAATAGAGGGTATGGGTAGGGAAGCTCTCGGTAGGGAATAGAGGGTATGGGTAGGGAAGCTCTCGGTAGGGAATAGAGGGTATGGGTAGGGAAGCTCTCGGTAGGGAATAGAGGGGATGGGTAGGGAAGCTCTCGGTAGGGAATAGAGGGGATGGGTAGGGAAGCTCTCGGTAGGGAATAGAGGGGATGGGTAGTGAAGCTCTCGGTAGGGAATAGTGGGTATGGGTAGGGAAGCTCTCAGTAGGGAATAGAGGGGATGGGTAGGGAAGCTCTCGGTAGGGAATAGAGGGTATGGGTAGGGAAGCTCTCGGTAGGGAATAGAGGGTATGGGTAGGGAAGCTCTCGGTAGGGAATAGAGGGTATGGGTAGGGAAGCTCTCGGTAGGGAATAGAGGGTATGAGTAGGGAAGCTCTCGGTAGGGAATAGAGGGTATGGGTAGGGAAGCTCTCGGTAGGGAATAGAGGGTATGAGTAGGGAAGCTCTCAGTAGGGAATAGAGGGTATGAGTAGGGAAGCTCTCAGTAGGGAATAGAGGGGATGGGTAGGGAAGATCTCAGTAGGGAATAGAGGGTATAGGTATGAAGCTCTCAGTTGGGAATAGAGGGTATGGGTAGGGAAGCTCTCAGTAGGGAATAGAGGGTATGGGTAGGGAAGCTCTCAGTAGGGAATAGAGGGGATGGGTATGGAAGCTCTCAGTAGGGAATAGAGGATATGGGTAGGGAAGCTCTCAGTAGGGAATAGAGGGTATGGGTATGGAAGCTCTCAGTAGGGAATAGAGGGTATGAGTAGGGAAGCTCTCAGTAGGGAATAGAGGGTATGAGTAGGGAAGCTCTCAGTAGGGAATAGAGGGTATGGGTATGGAAGCTCTCAGTAGGGAATAGAGGGGATGGGTAGGGAAGCTCTCAGTAGGGAATAGAGGGTATGAGTAGGGAAGCTCTCAGTTGGGAATAGAGGGTATGGGTAGGGAAGCTCTCGGTAGGGAATAGAGGGTATGGGTAGGGAAGCTCTCGGTAGGGAAAAGAGGGTATGGGTAGGGAAGCTCTCGGTAGGGAATAGAGGGTGTGGGTAGGGAAGCTCTCAGTAGGGAATAGAGGGTATGGGTAGGGAAGCTCTCAGTAGGGAATAGAGGGTATGGGTAGGGAAGCTCTCGGTAGGGAATAGAGGGGATGGGTAGGGAAGCTCTCGGTAGGGAATAGAGGGGATGGGTAGGGAAGCTCTCGGTAGGGAATAGCGGGGATGGGTAGTGAAGCTCTCGGTAGGGAATAGTGGGTATGGGTAGGGAAGCTCTCAGTAGGGAATAGAGGGGATGGGTAGGGAAGCTCTCGGTAGGGAATAGAGGGTATGGGTAGGGAAGCTCTCGGTAGGGAATAGAGGGTATGGGTAGGGAAGCTCTCGGTAGGGAATAGAGGGTATGGGTAGGGAAGCTCTCGGTACGGAATAGAGGGTATGGGTAGGGAAGCTCTCGGTAGGGAATAGAGGGGATGGGTAGGGAAGCTCTCGGTAGGGAATAGAGGGGATGGGTAGGGAAGCTCTCGGTAGGGAATAGAGGGGATGGGTAGTGAAGCTCTCGGTAGGGAATAGTGGGTATGGGTAGGGAAGCTCTCAGTAGGGAATAGAGGGGATGGGTAGGGAAGCTCTCGGTAGGGAATAGAGGGTATGGGTAGGGAAGCTCTCGGTAGGGAATAGAGGGAATGGGTAGGGAAGCTCTCGGTAGGGAATAGAGGGTATGAGTAGGGAAGCTCTCGGTAGGGAATAGAGGGTATGGGTAGGGAAGCTCTCGGTAGGGAATAGAGGGTATGAGTAGGGAAGCTCTCAGTAGGGAATAGAGGGTATGGGTAGGGAAGCTCTCGGTAGGGAATAGAGGATATGGGTAGGGAAGCTCTCGGTAGGGAATAGAGGGGATGGGTATGGAAGCTCTCAGTAGGGAATAGAGGGTATGGGTATGGAAGGTCTCAGTAGGGAATAGAGGGTATGGGTAGGGAAGCTCTCAGTAGGGAATAGAGGGTATGGGTATGGAAGCTCTCGGTAGGGAATAGAGGGTATGGGTAGGGAAGCTCTCGGTAGGGAATAGAGGGTATGGATAGGGAAGCTCTCAGTTGGGAATAGAGGGTATGGGTATGGAAGCTCTCAGTAGGGAATAGAGGGTATGGGTAGGGAAGCTCTCAGTTGGGAATAGAGGGTATGGGTAGGGAAGCTCTCAGTAGGGAATAGAGGGGATGGGTAGGGAAGCTCTCAGTAGGGAATAGAGGGTATGGGTAGTGAAGCTCTCAGTAGGGAATAGAGGGTATGAGTAGGGAAGCTCTCAGTAGGGAATAGAGGGGATGGGTAGGGAAGATCTCAGTAGGGAATAGAGGGAATAGGTATGAAGCTCTCAGTTGGGAATAGAGGGTATGGGTATGGAAGCTCTCAGTAGGGAATAGAGGGGATGGGTAGTGAAGCTCTCAGTAGGGAATAGAGGGTATGGGTATGGAAGGTCTCAGTAGGGAATAGAGGGTATGGGTAGGGAAGCTCTCAGTAGGGAATAGAGGGTATGGGTATGGAAGCTCTCGGTAGGGAATAGAGGGTATGGGTAGGGAAGCTCTCGGTAGGGAATAGAGGGTATGGGTAGGGAAGCTCTCAGTAGGGAATAGAGGGTATGGGTAGGGAAGCTCTCAGTAGGGAATAGAGGGTATGGGTAGGGAAGCTCTCGGTAGGGAATAGAGGGGATGGGTAGGGAAGCTCTCGGTAGGGAATAGAGGGGATGGGTAGGGAAGCTCTCGGTAGGGAATAGAGGGGATTGGTAGTGAAGCTCTCGGTAGGGAATAGTGGGTATGGGTAGGGAAGCTCTCGGTAGGGAATAGAGGGTATGGGTAGGGAAGCTCTCGGTAGGGAATAGAGGGGATGGGTAGGGAAGCTCTCGGTAGGGAATAGAGGGGATGGGTAGGGAAGCTCTCGGTAGGGAATAGAGGGGATGGGTAGTGAAGCTCTCAGTAGGGAATAGTGGGTATGGGTAGGGAAGCTCTCAGTAGGGAATAGAGGGGATGGGTAGGGAAGCTCTCGGTAGGGAATAGAGGGTATGGGTAGGGAAGCTCTCGGTAGGGAATAGAGGGTATGGGTAGGGAAGCTCTCGGTAGGGAATAGAGGGTATGGGTAGGGAAGCTCTCGGTAGGGAATAGAGGGTATGGGTAGGGAAGCTCTCGGTAGGGAATAGAGGGTATGAGTAGGGAAGCTCTCGGTAGGGAATAGAGGGTATGGGTAGGGAAGCTCTCGGTAGGGAATAGAGGGTATGAGTAGGGAAGCTCTCAGTAGGGAATAGAGGGTATGGGTAGGGAAGCTCTCGGTAGGGAATAGAGGGGATGGGTAGGGAAGCTCTCGGTAGGGAATAGAGGGGATGGGTAGGGAAGCTCTCGGTAGGGAATAGAGGGGATGGGTAGTGAAGCTCTCGGTAGGGAATAGTGGGTATGGGTAGGGAAGCTCTCGGTAGGGAATAGAGGGGATGGGTAGGGAAGCTCTCGGTAGGGAATAGAGGGGATGGGTAGGGAAGCTCTCGGTAGGGAATAGAGGGGATGGGTATGGAAGCTCTCAGTAGGGAATAGAGGGTATGGGTAGGGAAGCTCTCAGTAGGGAATAGAGGGTATGGGTAGGGAAGCTCTCGGTAGGGAATAGAGGGGATGGGTATGGAAGCTCTCAGTAGGGAATAGAGGGTATGGGTAGGGAAGCTCTCAGTTGGGAATAGAGGGTATGGGTAGGGAAGCTCTCAGTTGGGAATAGAGGGTATGGGTAGGGAAGCTCTCAGTAGGGAATAGAGGGTATGGGTATGGAAGCTCTCAGTAGGGAATAGAGGGTATGGGTAGGGAAGCTCTCAGTAGGGAATAGAGGGTATGGGTAGGGAAGCTCTCAGTTGGGAATAGAGGGTATGGGTAGGGAAGCTCTCAGTAGGGAATAGAGGGTATGGGTAGGAAAGCTCTCAGTAGGGAATAGAGGATATGGGTAGGGAAGCTCTCAATAGGGAATAGAGGGTATAGGTATGGAAGCTCTCAGTAGGGAATAGAGGATATGGGTAGGGAAGCTCTCAGTAGGGAATAGAGGGTATGGGTAGTGAAGCTCTCAGTAGGGAATAGAGGGTATGAGTAGGGAAGCTCTCAGTAGGGAATAGAGGGGATGGGTAGGGAAGATCTCAGTAGGGAATAGAGGGTATAGGTATGAAGCTCTCAGTTGGGAATAGAGGGTATGGGTATGGAAGCTCTCAGTAGGGAATAGAGGGGATGGGTAGTGAAGCTCTCAGTAGGGAATAGAGGGTATGGGTATGGAAGGTCTCAGTAGGGAATAGAGGGTATGGGTAGGGAAGCTCTCAGTAGGGAATAGAGGGTATGGGTATGGAAGGTCTCAGTAGGGAATAGAGGGTATGGGTAGTAAAGCTCTCAGTAGGGAATAGAGGGTATGGGTAGGGAAGCTCTCAGTAGGGAATAGAGGGTATAGGTATGGAAGCTCTTGGTAGGGAATAGAGGGTATGGGTAGGGAAGCTCTCAGTAGGGAATAGAGGGTATGGGTAGGGAAGCTCTCAGTAGGGAATAGAGGGTATAGGTATGGAAGCTCTCAGTTGGGAATAGAGGGTATAGGTATGGAAGGTCTCAGTAGGGAATAGAGGGTATAGGTATGGAAGCTCTCAGTAGGGAATAGAGGGAATGGGTAGGGAAGCTCTCAGTAGGGAATAGAGGGTATGGGTATGGAAGCTCTCAGTTGGGAATAGAGGGTATAGGTATGGAAGCTCTCAGTAGGGAATAGAGGGTATGGGTAGTGAAGCTCTCAGTAGGGAAGAGAGGGTATGGGTAGTAAAGCTCTCAGTAGGGAATAGAGGGTATTGGTAGGGAAGATCTCAGTAGGGAATAGAGGGTATGGGTAGGGAAGCTCTCAGTAGGGAATAGAGGGTATGGGTATGGAAGCTCTCAGTAGGGAATAGAGGGTATAGGTATGGAAGCTCTCAGTAGGGAATAGAGGGAATGGGTATGGAAGCTCTCAGTAGGGAATAGAGGGTATGGGTATGGAAGCTCTCAGTAGGGAATAGAGGGTATAGGTATGGAAGCTCTCAGTTGGGAATAGAGGATATGGGTAGGGAAGCTCTCGGTAGGGAATAGAGGGTATGGGTAGGGAAGCTCTCGGTAGGGAATAGAGGGTATGGGTAGGGAAGCTCTCGGTAGGGAATAGAGGGTGTGGGTATGGAAGGTCTCAGTAGGGAATAGAGGGTATAGGTATGGAAGCTCTCAGTAGGGAATAGAGGGAATGGGTATGGAAGCTCTCAGTAGGGAATAGAGGGTATGGGTATGGAAGCTCTCAGTTGGGAATAGAGGGTATAGGTATGGAAGCTCTCAGTAGGGAATAGAGGGTATGGGTAGTGAAGCTCTCAGTAGGGAAGAGAGGGTATGGGTAGTAAAGCTCTCAGTAGGGAATAGAGGGTATTGGTAGGGAAGATCTCAGTAGGGAATAGAGGGTATGGGTAGGGAAGCTCTCAGTAGGGAATAGAGGGTATGGGTAGGGAAGCTCTCAGTAGGGAATAGAGGGTATGGGTATGGAAGCTCTCAGTAGGGAATAGAGGGTATGGGTATGGAAGCTCTCAGTAGGGAATAGAGGGTATAGGTATGGAAGCTCTCAGTTGGGAATAGAGGGTATGGGTAGGGAAGCTCTCGGTAGGGAATAGAGGGTATGGGTAGGGAAGCTCTCGGTAGGGAATAGAGGGTATGGGTAGGGAAGCTCTCGGTAGGGAATAGAGGGTGTGGGTAGGGAAGCTCTCAGTAGGGAATAGAGGGTATGGGTAGGGAAGCTCTCAGTAGGGAATAGAGGGTATGGGTAGGGAAGCTCTCGGTAGGGAATAGAGGGGATGGGTAGGGAAGCTCTCGGTAGGGAATAGAGGGGATGGGTAGGGAAGCTCTCGGTAGGGAATAGAGGGGATGGGTAGTGAAGCTCTCGGTAGGGAATAGTGGGTATGGGTAGGGAAGCTCTCAGTAGGGAATAGAGGGGATGGGTAGGGAAGCTCTCGGTAGGGAATAGAGGGTATGGGTAGGGAAGCTCTCGGTAGGGAATAGAGGGGATGGGTATGGAAGCTCTCAGTAGGGAATAGAGGGTATGGGTAGTAAAGCTCTCAGTAGGGAATAGAGGGTATGGGTAGGGAAGCTCTCAGTTGGGAATAGAGGGTATGGGTAGTGAAGCTCTCGGTAGGGAATAGAGGGTGTGGGTAGGGAAGCTCTCGGTAGGGAATAGAGGGTATGGGTAGGGAAGCTCTCAGTAGGGAATAGAGGGTATGGGTAGGGAAGCTCTCAGTAGGGAATAGAGGGTATGGGTAGGAAAGCTCTCAGTAGGGAATAGAGGATATGGGTAGGGAAGCTCTCAATAGGGAATAGAGGGTATAGGTATGGAAGCTCTCAGTAGGGAATAGAGGATATGGGTAGGGAAGCTCTCAGTAGGGAATAGAGGGTATGGGTAGTGAAGCTCTCAGTAGGGAATAGAGGGTATGGGTAGGGAAGCTCTCAGTAGGGAATAGAGGGGATGGGTAGGGAAGATCTCAGTAGGGAATAGAGGGTATAGGTATGAAGCTCTCAGTAGGGAATAGAGGGGATGGGTATGGAAGCTCTCAGTAGGGAATAGAGGGTATGGGTAGTGAAGCTCTCGGTAGGGAATAGAGGGGATGGGTATGGAAGCTCTCAGTAGGGAATAGAGGGTATGGGTAGTAAAGCTCTCAGTAGGGAATAGAGGGTATGGGTAGGGAAGCTCTCAGTAGGGAATAGAGGGTATGGGTATGGAAGCTCTCGGTAGGGAATAGAGGGTGTGGGTAGGGAAGCTCTCGGTAGGGAATAGAGGGTATGGGTAGGGAAGCTCTCAGTAGGGAATAGAGGGTATGGGTAGGGAAGCTCTCAGTAGGGAATAGAGGGTATGGGTAGGAAAGCTCTCAGTAGGGAATAGAGGATATGGGTAGGGAAGCTCTCAATAGGGAATAGAGGGTATAGGTATGGAAGCTCTCAGTAGGGAATAGAGGATATGGGTAGGGAAGCTCTCAGTAGGGAATAGAGGGTATGGGTAGTGAAGCTCTCAGTAGGGAATAGAGGGTATGAGTAGGGAAGCTCTCAGTAGGGAATAGAGGGGATGGGTAGGGAAGATCTCAGTAGGGAATAGAGGGTATAGGTATGAAGCTCTCAGTTGGGAATAGAGGGTATGGGTAGGGAAGCTCTCAGTCGGGAATAGAGGGTATGGGTATGGAAGCTCTCAGTAGGGAATAGAGGATATGGGTAGGGAAGCTCTCAGTAGGGAATAGAGGGTATGGGTATGGAAGCTCTCAGTAGGGAATAGAGGGTATGAGTAGGGAAGCTCTCAGTAGGGAATAGAGGGTATGAGTAGGGAAGCTCTCAGTTGGGAATAGAGGGTATGGGTAGGGAAGCTCTCGGTAGGGAATAGAGGGTATGGGTAGGGAAGCTCTCGGTAGGGAAAAGAGGGTATGGGTAGGGAAGCTCTCGGTAGGGAATAGAGGGTGTGGGTAGGGAAGCTCTCAGTAGGGAATAGAGGGTATGGGTAGGGAAGCTCTCTGTAGGGAATAGAGGGTATGGGTAGGGAAGCTCTCGGTAGGGAATAGAGGGTATAGGTATGGAAGCTCTCAGTAGGGAATAGAGGGTATGGGTATGGAAGCTCTCGGTAGGGAATAGAGGGTATGGGTAAGGAAGCTCTCGGTAGGGAATAGAGGGTGTGGGTAGGGAAGCTCTCAGTAGGGAATAGAGGGTATGGGTAGGGAAGCTCTCGGTAGGGAATAGAGGGGATGGGTAGGGAAGCTCTCGGTAGGGAATAGAGGGGATGGGTAGGGAAGCTCTCGGTAGGGAATAGAGGGTATGGGTAGGGAAGCTCTCGGTAGGGAATAGAGGGGATGGGTAGTGAAGCTCTCGGTAGGGAATAGAGGGTATGGGTAGGGAAGCTCTCGGTAGGGAATAGAGGGTATGGGTAGGGAAGCTCTCGGTAGGGAATAGAGGGTATAGGTATGGAAGCTCTCGGTAGGGAATAGAGGGTATGGGTAGGGAAGCTCTCAGTAGGGAATAGAGGGTATGGGTAGGGAAGCTCTCAGTAGGGAATAGAGGGTATGGGTATGGAAGGTCTCAGTAGGGAATAGAGGGTATGGGTAGGGAAGCTCTCAGTAGGGAATAGAGGGTATGGGTATGGAAGGACTCAGTAGGGAATAGAGGGTATGGGTAGTAAAGCTCTCAGTAGGGAATAGAGGGTATAGGTAGGGAAGCTCTCAGTAGGGAATAGAGGGGATGGGTAGGGAAGCTCTCGGTAGGGAATAGAGGGTATGGGTAGGGAAGCTCTCGTAGGGAATAGAGGGTATGGGTAGGGAAGCTCTCGGTAGGGAATAGAGGGTATAGGTATGGAAGCTCTCGGTAGGGAATAGAGGGTATGGGTAGGGAAGCTCTCAGTAGGGAATAGAGGGTATGGGTAGGGAAGCTCTCAGTAGGGAATAGAGGGTATGGGTATGGAAGGTCTCAGTAGGGAATAGAGGGTATGGGTAGGGAAGCTCTCAGTAGGGAATAGAGGGTATGGGTATGGAAGGACTCAGTTGGGAATAGAGGGTATAGGTATGGAAGCTCTCAGTAGGGAATAGAGGATATGGGTAGTAAAGCTCTCAGTAGGGAATAGAGGGTATAGGTATGGAAGCTCTCGGTAGGGAATAGAGGGTATGGGTAGGGAAGCTCTCAGTAGGGAATAGAGGGTATGGGTATGGAAGGTCTCAGTAGGGAATAGAGGGTATGGGTAGGGAAGCTCTCAGTAGGGAATAGAGGGTATGGGTATGGAAGCTCTCAGTAGGGAATAGAGGGTATGGGTATGGAAGCTCTCAGTAGGGAATAGAGGGTATGGGTAGTAAAGCTCTCAGTAGGGAATAGAGGGTATAGGTAGGGAAGCTCTCAGTAGGGAATAGAGGGTATGGGTAGGGAAGCTCTCAGTAGGGAATAGAGGGTATAGGTATGGAAGCTCTCAGTAGGGAATAGAGGGTATAGGTATGGAAGCTCTCAGTAGGGAATAGAGGGTATGGGTAGTGAAGCTCTCGGTAGGGAATAGAGGGTATGGGTATGGAAGCTCTCAGTAGGGAATAGAGGGGATGGGTAGGGAAGCTCTCGGTAGGGAATAGAGGGTATGGGTAGGGAAGCTCTCAGTAGGGAATAGAGGGGATGGGTAGGGAAGCTCTCGGTAGGGAATAGAGGGTATGGGTATGGAAGCTCTCAGTAGGGAATAGAGGGGATGGGTAGGGAAGCTCTCGGTAGGGAATAGAGGGTATGGGTAGGGAAGCTCTCGGTAGGGAATAGAGGGTATGGGTAGGGAAGCTCTCGGTAGGGAATAGAGGGTATAGGTATGGAAGCTCTCGGTAGGGAATAGAGGGTATGGGTAGGGAAGCTCTCAGTAGGGAATAGAGGGGATGGGTAGTGAAGCTCTCGGTAGGGAATAGAGGGTATGGGTATGGAAGCTCTCAGTAGGGAATAGAGGGGATGGGTAGGGAAGCTCTCGGTAGGGAATAGAGGGTATGGGTAGGGAAGCTCTCGGTAGGGAATAGAGGGTATGGGTAGGGAAGCTCTCGGTAGGGAATAGAGGGTATAGGTATGGAAGCTCTCGGTAGGGAATAGAGGGTATGGGTAGGGAAGCTCTCAGTAGGGAATAGAGGGTATGGGTAGGGAAGCTCTCAGTAGGGAATAGAGGGTATGGGTATGGAAGGTCTCAGTAGGGAATAGAGGGTATGGGTAGGGAAGCTCTCAGTAGGGAATAGAGGGTATGGGTATGGAAGGACTCAGTAGGGAATAGAGGGTATGGGTAGTAAAGCTCTCAGTAGGGAATAGAGGGTATAGGTAGGGAAGCTCTCAGTAGGGAATAGAGGGGATGGGTAGGGAAGCTCTCGGTAGGGAATAGAGGGTATGGGTAGGGAAGCTCTCGGTAGGGAATAGAGGGTATGGGTAGGGAAGCTCTCGGTAGGGAATAGAGGGTATAGGTATGGAAGCTCTCGGTAGGGAATAGAGGGTATGGGTAGGGAAGCTCTCAGTAGGGAATAGAGGGTATGGGTAGGGAAGCTCTCAGTAGGGAATAGAGGGTATGGGTATGGAAGGTCTCAGTAGGGAATAGAGGGTATGGGTAGGGAAGCTCTCAGTAGGGAATAGAGGGTATGGGTATGGAAGGACTCAGTTGGGAATAGAGGGTATAGGTATGGAAGCTCTCAGTAGGGAATAGAGGATATGGGTAGTAAAGCTCTCAGTAGGGAATAGAGGGTATAGGTATGGAAGCTCTCGGTAGGGAATAGAGGGTATGGGTAGGGAAGCTCTCAGTAGGGAATAGAGGGTATGGGTAGGGAAGCTCTCAGTAGGGAATAGAGGGTATGGGTATGGAAGGTCTCAGTAGGGAATAGAGGGTATGGGTAGGGAAGCTCTCAGTAGGGAATAGAGGGTATGGGTATGGAAGGACTCAGTAGGGAATAGAGGGTATGGGTAGTAAAGCTCTCAGTAGGGAATAGAGGGTATAGGTAGGGAAGCTCTCAGTAGGGAATAGAGGGTATGGGTAGGGAAGCTCTCAGTAGGGAATAGAGGGTATAGGTATGGAAGCTCTCAGTAGGGAATAGAGGGTATAGGTAATGAAGCTCTCAGTAGGGAATAGAGGGTATGGGTAGTGAAGCTCTCAGTAGGGAATAGAGGGTATGGGTAGGGAAGCTCTCAGTAGAGAATAGAGGGTATGGGTAGTAAAGCTCTCAGTAGGGAATAGAGGGTATGGGTAGGGAAGCTCTCAGTAGGGAATAGAGGGTATAGGTATGGAAGCTCTCAGTAGGGAATAGAGGGTATGGGTAGTGAAGCTCTCAGTAGGGAATAGAGGGTATGGGTAGTAAAGCTCTCAGTAGGGAATAGAGAGTATTGGTAGGGAAGATCTCAGTAGGGAATAGAGGGTATGGGTAGGGAAGCTCTCAGTAGGGAATAGAGGGTATGGGTATGGAAGCTCTCAGTAGGGAAAAGAGGGTATAGGTATGGAAGCTCTCAGTTGGGAATAGAGGGTATGGGTAGGGAAGCTCTCAGTAGGGAATAGAGGGGATGGGTAGGGAAGCTCTCGGTAGGGAATAGAGGGTATGGGTAGGGAAGCTCTCGGTAGGGAATAGAGGGTATGGGTAGGGAAGCTCTCGGTAGGGAATAGAGGGTATGGGTAGGGAAGCTCTCGGTAGGGAATAGAGGGTGTGGGTAGGGAAGCTCTCAGTAGGGAATAGAGGGTATGGGTAGGGAAGCTCTCAGTAGGGAATAGAGGGTATGGGTAGGGAATAGAGGGGATGGGTAGGGAAGCTCTCGGTAGGGAATAGAGGGGATGGGTAGGGAAGCTCTCGGTAGGGAATAGAGGGTATGGGTAGTGAAGCTCTCGGTAGGGAATAGTGGGTATGGGTAGGGAAGCTCTCAGTAGGGAATAGAGGGGATGGGTAGGGAAGCTCTCGGTAGGGAATAGAGGGTATGGGTAGGGAAGCTCTCGGTAGGGAATAGAGGGTATGGGTAGGGAAGCTCTCGGTAGGGAATAGAGGGGATGGGTATGGAAGCTCTCAGTAGGGAATAGAGGGTATGGGTAGGGAAGCTCTCAGTAGGGAATAGAGGGTATGGGTAGGGAAGCTCTCAGTAGGGAATAGAGGATATGGGTAGGGAAGCTCTCAGTAGGGAATAGAGGGTATGAGTAGGGAAGCTCTCAGTAGGGAATAGAGGGGATGGGTAGGGAAGATCTCAATAGGGAATAGAGGGTATAGGTATGAAGCTCTCAGTTGGGAATAGAGGGTATGGGTAGGGAAGCTCTCAGTCGGGAATAGAGGGTATGGGTATGGAAGCTCTCAGTAGGGAATAGAGGATATGGGTAGGGAAGCTCTCAGTAGGGAATAGAGGGTATAGGTATGAAGCTCTCAGTTGGGAATAGAGGGTATGAGTAGGGAAGCTCTCAGTAGGGAATAGAGGGTATGGGTATGGAAGCTCTCAGTAGGGAATAGAGGGGATGGGTAGGGAAGCTCTCAGTAGGGAATAGAGGGTATGAGTAGGGAAGCTCTCAGTTGGGAATAGAGGGTATGGGTAGGGAAGCTCTCGGTAGGGAATAGAGGGTATGGGTAGGGAAGCTCTCGGTAGGGAAAAGAGGGTATGGGTAGGGAAGCTCTCGGTAGGGAATAGAGGGTGTGGGTAGGGAAGCTCTCAGTAGGGAATAGAGGGTATGGGTAGGGAAGCTCTCAGTAGGGAATAGAGGGTATGGGTAGGGAAGCTCTCGGTAGGGAATAGAGGGGATGGGTAGGGAAGCTCTCGGTAGGGAATAGAGGGGATGGGTAGGGAAGCTCTCGGTAGGGAATAGAGGGGATGGGTAGTGAAGCTCTCGGTAGGGAATAGTGGGTATGGGTAGGGAAGCTCTCAGTAGGGAATAGAGGGGATGGGTAGGGAAGCTCTCGGTAGGGAATAGAGGGTATGGGTAGGGAAGCTCTCGGTAGGGAATAGAGGGTATGGGTAGGGAAGCTCTCGGTAGGGAATAGAGGGTATGGGTAGGGAAGCTCTCGGTACGGAATAGAGGGTATGGGTAGGGAAGCTCTCGGTAGGGAATAGAGGGGATGGGTAGGGAAGCTCTCGGTAGGGAATAGAGGGGATGGGTAGGGAAGCTCTCGGTAGGGAATAGAGGGGATGGGTAGTGAAGCTCTCGGTAGGGAATAGTGGGTATGGGTAGGGAAGCTCTCAGTAGGGAATAGAGGGGATGGGTAGGGAAGCTCTCGGTAGGGAATAGAGGGGATGGGTAGGGAAGCTCTCAGTAGGGAATAGAGGGGATGGGTAGGGAAGCTCTCAGTAGGGAATAGAGGGTATAGGTATGGAAGCTCTCAGTAGGGAATAGAGGATATGGGTAGGGAAGCTCTCAGTAGGGAATAGAGGGTATGGGTAGTGAAGCTCTCAGTAGGGAATAGAGGGTATGAGTAGGGAAGCTCTCAGTAGGGAATAGAGGGTATGAGTAGGGAAGCTCTCAGTAGGGAATAGAGGGGATGGGTAGGGAAGATCTCAGTAGGGAATAGAGGGTATAGGTATGAAGCTCTCAGTTGGGAATAGAGGGTATGGGTATGGAAGCTCTCAGTAGGGAATAGAGGGGATGGGTAGTGAAGCTCTCAGTAGGGAATAGAGGGTATGGGTATGGAAGGTCTCAGTAGGGAATAGAGGGTATGGGTAGGGAAGCTCTCAGTAGGGAATAGAGGGTATGGGTATGGAAGCTCTCGGTAGGGAATAGAGGGTATGGGTAGGGAAGCTCTCGGTAGGGAATAGAGGGTGTGGGTAGGGAAGCTCTCAGTAGGGAATAGAGGGTATGGGTAGGGAAGCTCTCAGTAGGGAATAGAGGGTATGGGTAGGGAAGCTCTCGGTAGGGAATAGAGGGGATGGGTAGGGAAGCTCTCGGTAGGGAATAGAGGGGATGGGTAGGGAAGCTCTCGGTAGGGAATAGAGGGGATGGGTAGTGAAGCTCTCGGTAGGGAATAGTGGGTATGGGTAGGGAAGCTCTCGGTAGGGAATAGAGGGGATGGGTAGGGAAGCTCTCGGTAGGGAATAGAGGGTATGGGTAGGGAAGCTCTCGGTAGGGAATAGAGGGTATGGGTATGGAAGCTCTCGGTAGGGAATAGAGGGTATGGTTAGGGAAGCTTTCGGTAGGGAATAGAGGGTATGGGTAGGGAAGCTCTCGGTAGGGAATAGAGGGGATGGGTAGGGAAGCTCTCGGTAGGGAATAGAGGGGATGGGTAGGGAAGCTCTCGGTAGGGAATAGAGGGGATGGGTAGTGAAGCTCTCGGTAGGGAATAGAGGGGATGGGTAGGGAAGCTCTCGGTAGGGAATAGAGGGGATGGGTAGGGAAGCTCTCGGTAGGGAATAGTGGGTATGGGTAGGGAAGCTCTCGGTAGGGAATAGAGGGGATGGGTAGGGAAGCTCTCGGTAGGGAATAGTGGGTATGGGTAGGGAAGCTCTCGGTAGGGAATAGAGGGGATGGGTAGGGAAGCTCTCAGTTGGGAATAGTGGGTATGGGTAGGGAAGCTCTCGGTAGGGAATAGAGGGTATGGGTATGGAAGCTCTCGGTAGGGAATAGAGGGTATGGTTAGGGAAGCTTTCGGTAGGGAATAGAGGGTATGGGTAGGGAAGCTCTCGGTAGGGAATAGAGGGGATGGGTAGGGAAGCTCTCGGTAGGGAATAGAGGGGATGGGTAGGGAAGCTCTCGGTAGGGAATAGAGGGGATGGGTAGTGAAGCTCTCGGTAGGGAATAGTGGGTATGGGTAGGGAAGCTCTCAGTAGGGAATAGAGCGGATGGGTAGGGAAGCTCTCGGTAGGGAATAGAGGGTATGGGTAGGGAAGCTCTCGGTAGGGAATAGAGGGTATGGGTAGGGAAGCTCTCGGTAGGGAATAGAGGGTATGGGTAGGGAAGCTCTCGGTAGGGAATAGAGGGTATGAGTAGGGAAGCTCTCGGTAGGGAATAGAGGGTATGGGTAGGGAAGCTCTCGGTAGGGAATAGAGGGTATGAGTAGGGAAGCTCTCGGTAGGGAATAGAGGGGATGGGTAGGGAAGCTCTCGGTAGGGAATAGAGGGGATGGGTAGGGAAGCTCTCGGTAGGGAATAGAGGGGATGGGTAGTGAAGCTCTCGGTAGGGAATAGTGGGTATGGGTAGGGAAGCTCTCAGTAGGGAATAGAGGGGATGGGTAGGGAAGCTCTCGGTAGGGAATAGAGGGTATGGGTAGGGAAGCTCTCGGTAGGGAATAGAGGGGATGGGTATGGAAGCTCTCAGTAGGGAATAGAGGGTATGGGTAGGGAAGCTCTCAGTTGGGAATAGAGGGTATGGGTAGGGAAGCTCTCAGTTGGGAATAGAGGGTATGGGTAGGGAAGCTCTCAGTAGGGAATAGAGGGTATGGGTATGGAAGCTCTCAGTAGGGAATAGAGGGTATGGGTAGGGAAGCTCTCAGTAGGGAATAGAGGGTATGGGTAGGGAAGCTCTCAGTTGGGAATAGAGGGTATGGGTAGGGAAGCTCTCAGTAGGGAATAGAGGGTATGGGTAGGAAAGCTCTCAGTAGGGAATAGAGGATATGGGTAGGGAAGCTCTCAATAGGGAATAGAGGGTATAGGTATGGAAGCTCTCAGTAGGGAATAGAGGATATGGGTAGGGAAGCTCTCAGTAGGGAATAGAGGGTATGGGTAGTGAAGCTCTCAGTAGGGAATAGAGGGGATGAGTAGGGAAGCTCTCAGTAGGGAATAGAGGGGATGGGTAGGGAAGATCTCAGTAGGGAATAGAGGGTATAGGTATGAAGCTCTCAGTTGGGAATAGAGGGTATGGGTATGGAAGCTCTCAGTAGGGAATAGAGGGGATGGGTAGTGAAGCTCTCAGTAGGGAATAGAGGGTATGGGTATGGAAGGTCTCAGTAGGGAATAGAGGGTATGGGTAGGGAAGCTCTCAGTAGGGAATAGAGGGTATAGGTATGGAAGCTCTCAGTTGGGAATAGAGGGTATAGGTATGGAAGCTCTTGGTAGGGAATAGAGGGTATGGGTAGGGAAGCTCTCAGTAGGGAATAGAGGGTATGGGTAGGGAAGCTCTCAGTAGGGAATAGAGGGTATAGGTATGGAAGCTCTCAGTTGGGAATAGAGGGTATAGGTATGGAAGGTCTCAGTAGGGAATAGAGGGTATAGGTATGGAAGCTCTCAGTAGGGAATAGAGGGAATGGGTAGGGAAGCTCTCAGTAGGGAATAGAGGGTATGGGTATGGAAGCTCTCAGTTGGGAATAGAGGGTATGGGTAGTAAAGCTCTCAGTAGGGAATAGAGGGTATTGGTATGGAAGCTCTCAGTAGGGAATAGAGGGTATGGGTAGGGAAGCTCTCAGTAGGGAATAGAGGGTATGGGTATGGAAGCTCTCAGTAGGGAATAGAGGGTATAGGTATGGAAGCTCTCAGTTGGGAATAGAGGGTATGGGTAGGGAAGCTCTCGGTAGGGAATAGAGGGTATGGGTAGGGAAGCTCTCGGTAGGGAATAGAGGGTATGGGTAGGGAAGCTCTCGGTAGGGAATAGAGGGTGTGGGTAGGGAAGCTCTCAGTAGGGAATAGAGGGTATGGGTAGGGAAGCTCTCAGTAGGGAATAGAGGGGATGGGTAGGGAAGCTCTCGGTAGGGAATAGAGGGGATGGGTAGGGAAGCTCTCGGTAGGGAATAGAGGGGATGGGTAGGGAAGCTCTCGGTAGGGAATAGAGGGGATGGGTAGTGAAGCTCTCGGTAGGGAATAGTGGGTATGGGTAGGGAAGCTCTCAGTAGGGAATAGAGGGGATGGGTAGGGAAGCTCTCGGTAGGGAATAGAGGGTATGGGTAGGGAAGCTCTCAGTAGGGAAGAGAGGGTATGGGTAGTAAAGCTCTCAGTAGGGAATAGAGGGTATTGGTAGGGAAGATCTCAGTAGGGAATAGAGGGTATGGGTAGGGAAGCTCTCAGTAGGGAATAGAGGGTATGGGTATGGAAGCTCTCAGTAGGGAATAGAGGGTATAGGTATGGAAGCTCTCAGTTGGGAATAGAGGGTATGGGTAGGGAAGCTCTCGGTAGGGAATAGAGGGTATGGGTAGGGAAGCTCTCGGTAGGGAATAGAGGGGATGGGTAGTGAAGCTCTCGGTAGGGAATAGAGGGTATGGGTAGGGAAGCTCTCGGTAGGGAATAGAGGGTATGGGTAGGGAAGCTCTCGGTAGGGAATAGAGGGTGTGGGTAGGGAAGCTCTCAGTAGGGAATAGAGGGTATGGGTAGGGAAGCTCTCAGTAGGGAATAGAGGGTATGGGTAGGGAAGCTCTCGGTAGGGAATAGAGGGGATGGGTAGGGAAGCTCTCGGTAGGGAATAGAGGGGATGGGTAGGGAAGCTCTCGGTAGGGAATAGAGGGGATGGGTAGTGAAGCTCTCGGTAGGGAATAGTGGGTATGGGTAGGGAAGCTCTCAGTAGGGAATAGAGGGGATGGGTAGGGAAGCTCTCGGTAGGGAATAGAGGGTATGGGTAGGGAAGCTCTCGGTAGGGAATAGAGGGGATGGGTATGGAAGCTCTCAGTAGGGAATAGAGGGTATGGGTAGGGAAGCTCTCAGTTGGGAATAGAGGGTATGGGTAGGGAAGCTCTCAGTTGGGAATAGAGGGTATGGGTAGGGAAGCTCTCAGTAGGGAATAGAGGGTATGGGTAGGAAAGCTCTCAGTAGGGAATAGAGGATATGGGTAGGGAAGCTCTCAATAGGGAATAGAGGGTATAGGTATGGAAGCTCTCAGTAGGGAATAGAGGATATGGGTAGGGAAGCTCTCAGTAGGGAATAGAGGTTATGGGTAGTGAAGCTCTCAGTAGGGAATAGAGGGTATGAGTAGGGAAGCTCTCAGTAGGGAATAGAGGGGATGGGTAGGGAAGATCTCAGTAGGGAATAGAGGGTATAGGTATGAAGCTCTCAGTTGGGAATAGAGGGTATGGGTAGGGAAGCTCTCAGTCGGGAATAGAGGGTATGGGTATGGAAGCTCTCAGTAGGGAATAGAGGATATGGGTAGGGAAGCTCTCAGTAGGGAATAGAGGGTATGGGTATGGAAGCTCTCAGTAGGGAATAGAGGGTATGAGTAGGGAAGCTCTCAGTAGGGAATAGAGGGTATGAGTAGGGAAGCTCTCAGTTGGGAATAGAGGGTATGGGTAGGGAAGCTCTCGGTAGGGAATAGAGGGTATGGGTAGGGAAGCTCTCGGTAGGGAAAAGAGGGTATGGGTAGGGAAGCTCTCGGTAGGGAATAGAGGGTGTGGGTAGGGAAGCTCTCAGTAGGGAATAGAGGGTATGGGTAGGGAAGGTCTCAGTAGGGAATAGAGGGTATGGGTAGGGAAGCTCTCGGTAGGGAATAGAGGGTATAGGTATGGAAGCTCTCGGTAGGGAATAGAGGGTATGGGTAGGGAAGCTCTCGGTAGGGAATAGAGGGTATGGGTAGGGAAGCTCTCAGTACGGAATAGATGGGATGGGTAGGGAAGGTCTCAGTAGGGAATAGAGGGTATGGGTAGGGAAGCTCTCGGTAGGGAATAGAGGGGATGGGTAGGGAAGCTCTCGGTAGGGAATAGATGGGATGGGTAGGGAAGCTCTCAGTACGGAATAGATGGGATGGGTAGGGAAGGTCTCAGTAGGGAATAGAGGGTATGGGTAGGGAAGCTCTCGGTAGGGAATAGAGGGTATGGGTAGGGAAGCTCTCGGTAGGGAATAGAGGGGATGGGTAGGGAAGCTCTCGGTAGGGAATAGAGGGGATGGGTAGGGAAGCTCTCGGTAGGGAATAGAGGGGATGGGTAGTGAAGCTCTCGGTAGGGAATAGTGGGTATGGGTAGGGAAGCTCTCGGTAGGGAATAGAGGGGATGGGTATGGAAGCTCTCGGTAGGGAATAGAGGGTATGGGTAGGGAAGCTCTCGGTAGGGAATAGAGGGGATGGGTATGGAAGCTCTCAGTAGGGAATAGAGGGTATGGATAGGGAAGCTCTCAGTTGGGAATAGAGGGTATGGGTAGGGAAGCTCTCAGTTGGGAATAGAGGGTATGGGTAGGGAAGCTCTCAGTAGGGAATAGAGGGTATGGGTAGGGAAGCTCTCAGTAGGGAATAGAGGGTATGGGTATGGAAGCTCTCAGTAGGGAATAGAGGATATGGATAGGGAAGCTCTCAATAGGGAATAGAGGGTATAGGTATGGAAGCTCTCAGTAGGGAATAGAGGATATGGGTAGGGAAGCTCTCAGTAGGGAATAGAGGGTATGGGTAGTGAAGCTCTCAGTAGGGAATAGAGGGTATGAGTAGGGAAGCTCTCAGTAGGGAATAGAGGGGATGGGTAGGGAAGATCTCAGTAGGGAATAGAGGGTATAGGTATGAAGCTCTCAGTTGGGAATAGAGGGTATGGGTATGGAAGGTCTCAGTAGGGAATAGAGGGTATGGGTAGGGAAGCTCTCAGTAGGGAATAGAGGGTGTGGGTAGGGAAGCTCTCAGTAGGGAATAGAGGGTATGGGTAGGGAAGCTCTCAGTAGGGAATAGAGGGTATGGGTAGGGAAGCTCTCGGTAGGGAATAGAGGGGATGGGTAGGGAAGCTCTCGGTAGGGAATAGAGGGGATGGGTAGGGAAGCTCTCGGTAGGGAATAGAGGGGATGGGTAGGGAAGCTCTCGGTAGGGAATAGAGAGGATGGGTAGTGAAGCTCTCGGTAGGGAATAGTGGGTATGGGTAGGGAAGCTCTCAGTAGGGAATAGAGGGGATGGGTAGGGAAGCTCTCGGTAGGGAATAGAGGGTATGGGTAGGGAAGCTCTCGGTAGGGAATAGAGGGTATGGGTAGGGAAGCTCTCGGTAGGGAATAGAGGGTATGGGTAGGGAAGCTCTCGGTAGGGAATAGAGGGTATGAGTAGGGAAGCTCTCGGTAGGGAATAGAGGGTATGGGTAGTGAAGCTCTCAGTAGGGAATAGAGGGTATGGGTAGGGAAGCTCTCAGTAGGGAATAGAGGGGATGGGTAGGGAAGCTCTCGGTAGGGAATAGAGGGTATGGGTAGGGAAGCTCTCGGTAGGGAATAGAGGGTATGGGTAGGGAAGCTCTCGGTAGGGAATAGAGGGTATGGGTAGGGAAGCTCTCGGTAGGGAATAGAGGGTATGAGTAGGGAAGCTCTCGGTAGGGAATAGAGGGTATGGGTAGGGAAGCTCTCGGTAGGGAATAGAGGGTATGAGTAGGGAAGCTCTCAGTAGGGAATAGAGGGTATGGGTAGGGAAGCTCTCGGTAGGGAATAGAGGGGATGGGTAGGGAAGCTCTCGGTAGGGAATAGAGGGGATGGGTAGGGAAGCTCTCGGTAGGGAATAGAGGGGATGGGTAGTGAAGCTCTCGGTAGGGAATAGTGGGTATGGGTAGGGAAGCTCTCGGTAGGGAATAGAGGGGATGGGTAGGGAAGCTCTCGGTAGGGAATAGAGGGTATGGGTAGGGAAGCTCTCGGTAGGGAATAGAGGGGATGGGTATGGAAGCTCTCAGTAGGGAATAGAGGGTATGGATAGGGAAGCTCTCAGTTGGGAATAGAGGGTATGGGTAGGGAAGCTCTCAGTTGGGAATAGAGGGTATGGGTAGGGAAGCTCTCAGTAGGGAATAGAGGGTATGGGTAGGAAAGCTCTCAGTAGGGAATAGAGGGTATGGGTATGGAAGCTCTCAGTAGGGAATAGAGGATATGGTTAGGGAAGCTCTCAATAGGGAATAGAGGGTATAGGTATGGAAGCTCTCAGTAGGGAATAGAGGATATGGGTAGGGAAGCTCTCAGTAGGGAATAGAGGGTATGGGTAGTGAAGCTCTCAGTAGGGAATAGAGGGTATGAGTAGGGAAGCTCTCAGTAGGGAAGAGAGGGTATGGGTAGTAAAGCTCTCAGTAGGGAATAGAGGGTATTGGTAGGGAAGATCTCAGTAGGGAATAGAGGGTATGGGTAGGGAAGCTCTCAGTAGGGAATAGAGGGTATGGGTATGGAAGCTCTCAGTAGGGAATAGAGGGAATAGGTATGGAAGCTCTCAGTTGGGAATAGAGGGTATGGGTAGGGAAGCTCTCGGTAGGGAATAGAGGGTATGGGTAGGGAAGCTCTCGGTAGGGAATAGAGGGTATGGGTAGGGAAGCTCTCGGTAGGGAATAGAGGGTGTGGGTAGGGAAGCTCTCAGTAGGGAATAGAGGGTATGGGTAGGGAAGCTCTCAGTAGGGAATAGAGGGTATGGGTAGGGAAGCTCTCGGTAGGGAATAGAGGGGATGGGTAGGGAAGCTCTCGGTAGGGAATAGAGGGGATGGGTAGGGAAGCTCTCAGTAGGGAATAGAGGGTATGGGTATGGAAGCTCTCGGTAGGGAATAGAGGGGATGGGTAGTGAAGCTCTCGGTAGGGAATAGTGGGTATGGGTAGGGAAGCTCTCAGTAGGGAATAGAGGGGATGGGTAGGGAAGCTCTCGGTAGGGAATAGAGGGTATGGGTAGGGAAGCTCTCAGTTGGGAATAGAGGGTATGGGTAGGGAAGCTCTCAGTTGGGAATAGAGGGTATGGGTAGGGAAGCTCTCGGTAGGGAATAGAGGGGATGGGTATGGAAGCTCTCAGTAGGGAATAGAGGGTATGGGTAGGGAAGCTCTCAGTTGGGAATAGAGGGTATGGGTAGGGAAGCTCTCAGTTGGGAATAGAGGGTATGGGTAGGAAAGCTCTCAGTAGGGAATAGAGGATATGGGTAGGGAAGCTCTCAATAGGGAATAGAGGGTATAGGTATGGAAGCTCTCAGTAGGGAATAGAGGATATGTGTAGGGAAGCTCTCAGTAGGGAATAGAGGGTATGGGTAGTGAAGCTCTCAGTAGGGAATAGAGGGTATGAGTAGGGAAGCTCTCAGTAGAGAATAGAGGGGATGGGTAGGGAAGATCTCAGTAGGGAATAGAGGGTATAGGTATGAAGCTCTCAGTTGGGAATAGAGGGTATGGGTAGGGAAGCTCTCAGTCGGGAATAGAGGGTATGGGTATGGAAGCTCTCAGTAGGGAATAGAGGGGATGGGTAGGGAAGCTCTCGGTAGGGAATAGAGGGTATGGGTAGGGAAGCTCTCAGTAGGGAATAGAGGGGATGGGTAGGGAAGCTCTCGGTAGGGAATAGAGGGTATGGGTAGGGAAGCTCTCGGTAGGGAATAGAGGGGATGGGTATGGAAGCTCTCAGTAGGGAATAGAGGGTATAGGTAGGGAAGCTCTCAGTAGGGAATAGAGGGGATGGGTAGGGAAGCTCTCAGTTGGGAATAGAGGGGTTGGGTAGGGAAGCTCTCAGTTGGGAATAGAGGGTATGGGTAGGGAAGCTCTCAGTAGGGAATAGAGGGTATGGGTAGGAAAGCTCTCAGTAGGGAATAGAGGATATGGGTAGGGAAGCTCTCAATAGGGAATAGAGGGTATAGGTATGGAAGCTCTCAGTAGGGAATAGAGGATATGGGTAGGGAAGCTCTCAGTAGGGAATAGAGGGTATGGGTAGGGAAGCTCTCAGTTGGGAATAGAGGGTATGGGTAGGGAAGCTCTCAGTCGGGAATAGAGGGTATGGGTAGGGAAGCTCTCAGTAGGGAATAGAGGGTATGGGTAGGGAAGCTCTCAGTTGGGAATAGAGGGTATGGGTAGGGAAGCTCTCAGTCGGGAATAGAGGGTATAGGTATGGAAGCTCTCAGTAGGGAATAGAGGGTATAGGTATGGAAGCTCTCGGTAGGGAATAGAGGGTATGGGTAGGGAAGCTCTCAGTAGGGAATAGAGGGTATGGGTAGGGAAGCTCTCGGTAGGGAATAGAGGGTGTGGGTAGGGAAGCTCTCGGTAGGGAATAGAGGGTGTGGGTAGGGAAGCTCTCAGTAGGGAATAGAGGGTATGGGTAGGGAAGCTCTCGGTAGGGAATAGAGGGTATGGGTAGGGAAGCTCTCGGTAGGGAATAGAGGGGATGGGTAGGGAAGCTCTCAGTAGGGAATAGAGGGGATGGGTAGGGAAGCTCTCAGTAGGGAATAGAGGGTATGGGTAGGGAAGCTCTCGGTAGGGAATAGAGGGGATGGGTAGGGAAGCTCTCAGTAGGGAATAGAGGGTATGGGTAGGGAAGCTCTCGGTAGGGAATAGAGGGGATGGGTAGGGAAGCTCTCGGTAGGGAATAGAGGGGATGAGTAGTGAAGCTCTCGGTAGGGAATAGTGGGTATGGGTAGGGAAGCTCTCAGTAGGGAATAGAGGGGATGGGTAGGGAAGCTCTCGGTAGGGAATAGAGGGTATGGGTAGGGAAGCTCTCAGTTGGGAATAGAGGGTATGGGTAGGGAAGCTCTCAGTTGGGAATAGAGGGTATGGGTAGGGAAGCTCTCAGTTGGGAATAGAGGGTATGGGTAGGGAAGCTCTCAGTAGGGAATAGAGGGTATGGGTAGGAAAGCTCTCAGTAGGGAATAGAGGATATGGGTAGGGAAGCTCTCAGTAGGGAATAGAGGGTATGGGTAGTGAAGCTCTCAGTAGGGAATAGAGGGTATGAGTAGGGAAGCTCTCAGTAGGGAATAGAGGGGATGGGTAGGGAAGATCTCAGTAGGGAATAGAGGGTATAGGTATGAAGCTCTCAGTTGGGAATAGAGGGTATGGGTAGGGAAGCTCTCAGTCGGGAATAGAGGGTATGGGTATGGAAGCTCTCAGTAGGGAATAGAGGATATGGGTAGGGAAGCTCTCAGTAGGGAATAGAGGGTATGGGTATGGAAGCTCTCAGTAGGGAATAGAGGGTATGAGTAGGGAAGCTCTCAGTAGGGAATAGAGGGTATGAGTAGGGAAGCTCTCAGTTGGGAATAGAGGATATGGGTATGGAAGCTCTCAGTAGGGAATAGAGGGTATGGGTAGTGAAGCTCTCAGTAGGGAATAGAGGGTATGGGTATAGAAGCTCTCAGTAGGGAATAGAGGGGATGGGTAGGGAAGCTCTCAGTAGGGAATAGAGGGTATGGGTAGTAAAGCTCTCAGTAGGGGATAGAGGGTACGGGTAGGGAAGCTCTCAGTAGGGAATAGAGGGTATGGGTAGGGAAGCTCTCAGTAGGGAATAGAGGGGATGGGTAGGGAAGCTCTCAGTAGGGAATAGAGGGGATGGGTAGGGAAGCTCTCAGTAGGGAATAGAGGGTATGGGTATGGAAGCTCTCAGTAGGGAATAGAGGGTATGGGTAGGGAAGCTCTCAGTAGGGAATTGATGGGATGGGTAGGGAAGCTCTCAGTAGGGAATAGAGGGTATGGGCAGGGAAGCTCTCAGTAGGGAATAGAGGGTATGGGTAGTGAAGCTCTCAGTAGGGAATAGAGGGTATGGGTAGGGAAGCTCTCAGTTGGGAATAGAGGGTATGGGTAGGGAAGCTCTCAGTAGGGAATAGATGGGATGGGTAGGGAAGCTCTCAGTAGGGAATAGAGGGTATGGGTAGTGAAGCTCTCAGTAGGGAATAGAGGGTATGGGTATGGAAGCTCTCAGTAGGGAATAGAGGGTATGGGTATGGAAGCTCTCAGTAGGGAATAGAGGATATGGGTAGGGAAGCTCTCAGTAGGGAATAGAGGGGATGGGTAGTAAAGCTCTCAGTAGGGAATAGAGGGGATGGGTAGGGAAGCTCTCAGTAGGGAATAGAGGGTATGGGTAGGGAAGCTCTCAGTAGGGAATAGATGGGATGGGTAGGGAAGCTCTCAGAAGGGAATAGAGGGTATGGGTAGTGAAGCTCTCAGTAGGGAATAGAGGGTATGGGTAGGGAAGCTCTCAGTAGGGAATTGATGGGATGGGTAGGGAAGCTCTCAGTAGGGAATAGAGGGTATGGGCAGGGAAGCTCTCAGTAGGGAATAGAGGGTATGGGTAGTGAAGCTCTCAGTAGGGAATAGAGGGTATGGGTATGGAAGCTCTCAGTAGGGAATAGAGGATATGGGTAGGGAAGCTCTCAGTAGGGAATAGAGGCTATGGGTAGGGAAGCTCTCAGTTGGGAATAGAGGGGATGGGTAGTGAAGCTCTCAGTTGGAAATAGAGGGTATGGGTAGGGAAGCTCTCAGTAGGGAATAGAGGGTATGGGTAGGGAAGCTCTCAGTTGGGAATAGAGGGTATGGGTAGGGAAGCTCTCAGTAGGGAATAGAGGGGATGGGTAGGGAAGCTCTCAGTAGGGAATCGAGGGGATGGTTAGTAAAGCTCTCAGTAGGGAATAGAGGGGATGGGTAGGGAAGCTCTCAGTAGGGAATAGAGGGTATGGGTAGGGAAGCTCTCAGTAGGGAATAGATGGGATGGGTAGGGAAGCTCTCAGTAGGGAATAGAGGGGATGGGTTGGAAAGCTCTCAGTAGGGAATAGAGGGTATGGTTAGGGAAGCTCTCAGTTGGGAATAGAGGGTATGGGTATGGAAGCTCTCAGTTGGGAATAGAGGGTATGGGTAGGGAAGCTCTCGGTAGGGAATAGAGGGTATGGGTAGGGAAGCTCTCGGTAGGGAATAGAGGGTATGGGTAGGGAAGCGCTCGGTAGGGAATAGAGGGTGTGGGTAGGGAAGCTCTCAGTAGGGAATAGAGGGTATGGGTAGGGAAGCTCTCAGTAGGGAATAGAGGGTATGGGTAGGGAAGCTCTCAGTAGGGAATAGAGGGTATGGGTATGGAAGCTCTCGGTAGGGAATAGAGGGGATGGGTAGGGAAGCTCTCGGTAGGGAATAGAGGGGATGGGTAGTGAAGCTCTCGGTAGGGAATAGTGGGTATGGGTAGGGAAGCTCTCAGTAGGGAATAGAGGGGATGGGTAGGGAAGCTCTCGGTAGGGAATAGAGGGTATGGGTAGGGAAGCTCTCGGTAGGGAATAGAGGGGATGGGTATGGAAGCTCTCAGTAGGGAATAGAGGGTATGGGTAGGGAAGCTCTCAGTAGGGAATAGAGGGTATGGGTATGGAAGCTCTCAGTAGGGAATAGAGGGGATGGGTATGGAAGGTCTCAGTAGGGAATAGAGGGTATGGGTAGGGAAGGTCTCAGTAGGGAATAGAGGGTATGGGTAGGGAAGCTCTCAGTTGGGAATAGAGGGTATGGGTAGGGAAGCTCTCAGTTGGGAATAGAGGGTATGGGTAGGGAAGGTCTCAGTAGGGAATAGAGGGTATGGGTAGTAAAGCTCTCAGTAGGGAATAGAGGGTATGGGTAGTAAAGCTCTCAGTAGGGAATAGAGGGTATGGGTAGGGAAGCTCTCAGTAGGGAATAGAGGGTATAGGTAATGAAGCTCTCAGTAGGGAATAGAGGGTATGGGTAGTGAAGCTCTCAGTAGGGAATAGAGGGTATGGGTAGTGAAGCTCTCAGTAGGGAATAGAGGGTATGGGTAGTAAAGCTCTCAGTAGGGAATAGAGGGTATGGGTAGGAAAGCTCTCAGTAGGGAATAGAGGGTATGGGTAGGGAATCTCTCAGTTGGGAATAGAGGGTATGGGTAGGGAAGCTCTCAGTAGGGAATAGAGGGTATGGGTAGGGAAGCTCTCAGTAGGGAATAGAGGGTATAGGTATGGAAGCTCTCAGTTGGGAATAGAGGGTATGGGTAGGGAAGCTCTCAGTAGGGAATAGAGGGTATAGGTATGGAAGCTCTCAGTAGGGAATAGAGGATATGGGTAGGGAAGCTCTCAGTAGGGAATAGAGGGTATGGGTATGGAAGCTCTCAGTTGGGAATAGAGGGTATAGGTATGGAAGCTCTCAGTAGGGAATAGAGGATATGGGTAGGGAAGCTCTCAGTAGGGAATAGAGGGTATGGGTAGGGAAGCTCTCAGTAGGGAATAGAGGGTATGGGTAGGGAAGCTCTCAGTAGGGAATAGAGGGTATGGGTAGGGAAGCTCTCAGTAGGGAATAGAGGGTATGGGTAGGGAAGCTCTCAGTAGGGAATAGCGGATATGGGTAGGGAAGCTCTCAGTAGGGAATAGAGGGAATGGGTAGGGAAGCTCTCAGTAGGGAATAGAGGGTATAGGTATGGAAGCTCTCAGTAGGGAATAGAGGGTATGGGTAGTGAAGCTCTCAGTAGGGAATAGAGGGTATGGGTAGTAAAGCTCTCAGTAGGGAATAGAGGGTATGGGTATGGAAGCTCTCAGTAGGGAATAGAGGGTATGGGTATGGAAGCTCTCAGTTGGGAATAGAGGGTATGGGTAGGGAAGCTCTCAGTAGGGAATAGAGGGGATGGGTATGGAAGCTCTCAGTTGGGAATAGAGGGGATGGGTAGGGAAGCTCTCAGTAGGGAATAGAGGGTATGGGTAGGGAAGCTCTCAGTAGGGAATAGAGGGTATGGGAAGGGAAGCTCTCAGTAGGGAATAGAGGGTATGGGTATGGAAGCTCTCGGTAGGGAATAGAGGGGATGGGTAGGGAAGCTCTCGGTAGGGAATAGAGGGGATGGGTAGTGAAGCTCTCGGTAGGGAATAGTGGGTATGGGTAGGGAAGCTCTCAGTAGGGAATAGAGGGGATGGGTAGGGAAGCTCTCGGTAGGGAATAGAGGGTATGGGTAGGGAAGCTCTCGGTAGGGAATAGAGGGGATGGGTATGGAAGCTCTCAGTAGGGAATAGAGGGTATGGGTAGGGAAGCTCTCAGTAGGGAATAGAGGGTATGGGTATGGAAGCTCTCAGTAGGGAATAGAGGGGATGGGTATGGAAGGTCTCAGTAGGGAATAGAGGGTATGGGTAGTGAAGCTCTCAGTAGGGAATAGAGGGTATGGGTAGGGAAGCTCTCAGTAGGGAATAGAGGGTATGGGTAGGGAAGGTCTCAGTAGGGAATAGAGGGTATGGGTAGGGAAGCTCTCAGTTGGGAATAGAGGGTATGGGTAGGGAAGCTCTCAGTAGGGAATAGAGGGTATGGGTAGTGAAGCTCTCAGTAGGGAATAGAGGGTATGGGTAGGGAAGGTCTCAGTAGGGAATAGAGGGTATGGGTAGGAAAGCTCTCAGTAGGGAATAGAGGATATGGGTAGGGAAGCTCTCAATAGGGAATAGAGGGTATAGGTATGGAAGCTCTCAGTAGGGAATAGAGGATATGGGTAGGGAAGCTCTCAGTAGGGAATAGAGGGTATGGGTAGTGAAGCTCTCAGTAGGGAATAGAGGGTATGAGTAGGGAAGCTCTCAGTAGGGAATAGAGGGGATGGGTAGGGAAGATCTCAGTAGGGAATAGAGGGTATAGGTATGGAAGCTCTCAGTTGGGAATAGAGGGTATAGGTAGGGAAGCTCTCAGTAGGGAATAGAGGGTATGGGTAGGAAGCTCTCAGTAGGGAATAGAGGGTATAGGTATGGAAGCTCTCAGTAGGGAATAGAGGGTATGGGTAGGGAAGCTCTCAGTAGGGAATAGAGGGTATGGGTAGGGAAGCTCTCAGTCGGGAATAGAGGGTATGGGTATGGAAGCTCTCAGTAGGGAATAGAGGATATGGGTAGGGAATCTCTCAGTAGGGAATAGAGGGTATGGGTATGGAAGCTCTCAGTAGGGAATAGAGGGGATGGGTAGGGAAGCTCTCAGTAGGGAATAGAGGGGATGGGTAGGGAAGCTCTCAGTAGGGAATAGAGGGGATGGGTAGGGAAGCTCTCAGTAGGGAATAGAGGGGATGGGTAGGGAAGCTCTCAGTAGGGAATAGAGGGGATGGGTAGGGAAGCTCTCAGTAGGGAATAGAGGGTATGGGTATGGAAGCTCTCAGTAGGGAATAGAGGGTATGGGTAGGAAAGCTCTCAGTAGGGAATAGATGGGATGGGTAGGGAAGCTCTCAGTAGGGAATAGATGGGATGGGTAGGGAAGGTCTCAGTAGGGAATAGAGGGTATGGGAAGGGAAGCTCTCAGTAGGGAATAGAGGGTATGGGTAGTGAAGCTCTCAGTAGGGAATAGAGGGTATGGGAAGGGAAGCTCTCGGTAGGGAATAGAGGGTATGGGTAGGGAAGCTCTCGGTAGGGAATAGAGGGTATGGGTAGGGAAGCTCTCGGTAGGGAATAGAGGGTATGGGAAGGGAAGCTCTCAGTAGGGAATAGAGGGTATGGGTAGTGAAGCTCTCAGTAGGGAATAGAGGGTATGGGAAGGGAAGCTCTCGGTAGGGAATAGAGGGTATGGGTAGGGAAGCTCTCGGTAGGGAATAGAGGGGATGGGTTGGAAAGCTCTCAGTAGGGAATAGAGGGTATGGGCAGGGAAGCTCTCAGTAGGGAATAGAGGGGATGGGTTGGAAAGCTCTCAGTT
This sequence comes from Lithobates pipiens, assembly GCA_037367395.1. Taxonomy (NCBI): domain Eukaryota; kingdom Metazoa; phylum Chordata; class Amphibia; order Anura; family Ranidae; genus Lithobates; species Lithobates pipiens. Next base: position 86,913 of record JAZDVW010002691.1, read on the forward strand.
GGGAATAGAGGGTATGGGTAGGGAAGATCTCAGTAGGGAATAGAGGGTATGGGTAGGGAAGCTCTCAGTAGGGAATAGAGGGTATGGGTAGGGAAGATCTCAGTAGGGAATAGAGGGTATGGGTAGGGAAGGTCTCAGTAGGGAATAGAGGGTATGGGTAGGGAAGCTCTCAGTTGGGAATAGAGGGTATGGGTAGGGAAGCTCTCAGTTGGGAATAGAGGGTATGGGTAGGGAAGGTCTCAGTAGGGAATAGAGGGTATGGGTAGTAAAGCTCTCAGTAGGGAATAGAGGGTATGGGTAGTAAAGCTCTCAGTAGGGAATAGAGGGTATGGGTAGGGAAGCTCTCAGTAGGGAATAGAGGGTATAGGTAATGAAGCTCTCAGTATGGAATAGAGGGTATGGGTAGTGAAGCTCTCAGTAGGGAATAGAGGGTATGGGTAGGGAAGCTCTCAGTAGGGAATAGAGGGTATAGGTATGGAAGCTCTCAGTAGGGAATAGAGGGGATGGGTAGGGAAGCTCTCAGTAGGGAATAGAGGGTATGGGTATGGAAGCTCTCAGTTGGGAATAGAGGGTATAGGTATGGAAGCTCTCAGTAGGGAATAGAGGATATGGGTAGTGAAGCTCTCAGTAGGGAATAGAGGGTATGGGTAGGGAAGCTCTCAGTAGGGAATAGAGGGTATAGGTATGGAAGCTCTCAGTAGGGAATAGAGGGGATGGGTAGGGAAGCTCTCAGTAGGGAATAGAGGGTATGGGTAGGGAAGCTCTCAGTTGGGAATAGAGGGTATAGGTATGGAAGCTCTCAGTAGGGAATAGAGGATATGGGTAGGGAAGCTCTCAGTCGGGAATAGAGGGTATGGGTAGGGAAGCTCTCAGTAGGGAATAGAGGGGATGGGTAGGGAAGCTCTCAGTAGGGAATAGAGGGGATGGGTAGTAAAGCTCTCAGTAGGGAATAGAGGGGATGGGTAGTGAAGCTCTCAGTAGGGAATAGAGGGTATGGTTAGGGAAGCTCTCAGTTGGGAATAGAGGGTATGGAAGCTCTCAGTAGGGAATAGAGGGTATGGGTATGGAAGCTCTCAGTAGGGAATAGAGGGTATGGGTAGGGAAGCTCTCAGTAGGGAATAGAGGGTATGGGTAGTGAAGCTCTCAGTAGGGAATAGAGGGTATGGGTAGGAAAGCTCTCAGTAGGGAATAGAGGGTATGGGTAGTGAAGCTCTCAGTAGGGAATAGAGGGTATGAGTAGGGAAGCTCTCAGTAGGGAATAGAGGATATGGGTAGGGAAGCTCTCAGTAGGGAATAGAGGGTATGGGTAGTGAAGCTCTCAGTAGGGAATAGAGGGTATGGGTAGTGAAGCTCTCAGTAGGGAATAGAGGGTATGGGTAGGAAAGCTCTCAGTAGGGAATAGAGGGTATGGGTAGTGAAGCTCTCAGTAGGGAATAGAGGGTATGAGTAGGGAAGCTCTCAGTAGGGAATAGAGGATATGGGTAGGGAAGCTCTCAGTAGGGAATAGAGGGTATGGGTAGTGAAGCTCTCAGTAGGGAATAGAGGGTATGGGTAGGAAAGCTCTCAGTAGGGAATAGAGGGTATGGGTAGTGAAGCTCTCAGTAGGGAATAGAGGGTATGAGTAGGGAAGCTCTCAGTAGGGAATAGAGGATATGGGTAGGGAAGCTCTCAGTAGGGAATAGAGGGTATGGGTAGTGAAGCTCTCAGTAGGGAATAGAGGGTATGAGTAGGGAAGCTCTCAGTAGGGAATAGAGGGGATGGGTAGGGAAGATCTCAGTAGGGAATAGAGGGGATAGGTATGGAAGCTCTCAGTTGGGAATAGAGGATATGGGTAGTAAAGCTCTCAGTAGGGGATAGAGGGTATGGGTAGGGAAGCTCTCAGTAGGGAATAGAGGGTATGGGTAGGGAAGCTCTCAGTAGGGAATAGAGGGTATGGGTAGGGAAGCTCTCAGTAGGGAATAGAGGGTATGGGTAGGGAAGCTCTCAGTAGGGAATAGAGGGTATGGGTAGGGAAGCTCTCAGTCGGGAATAGAGGGTATGGGTAGGGAAGCTCTCAGTAGGGAATAGAGGGGATGGGTAGGGAAGCTCTCAGTAGGGAATAGAGGGGATGGGTAGGGAAGCTCTCAGTAGGGAATAGAGGGTATGGGTAGGAAAGCTCTCAGTAGAGAATAGATGGGATGGGTAGGGAAGCTCTCAGTAGGGAATAGATGGGATGGGTAGGGAAGGTCTCAGTAGGGAATAGAGGGTATGGGAAGGGAAGCTCTCAGTAGGGAATAGAGGGTATGGGTATGGAAGCTCTCAGTAGGGAATAGAGGGTATGGGTAGGGAAGGTCTCAGTAGGGAATAGAGGGTATGGGTAGTAAAGCTCTCAGTAGGGAATAGATGGGATGGGTAGTGAAGCTCTCAGTAGGGAATAGAGGGTATGGGTAGGGAAGCTCTCAGTAGGGAATAGAGGGTATGGGTATGGAAGCTCTCAGTAGGGAATAGAGGATATGGGTGGGGAAGCTCTCAGTAGGGAATAGAGGGGATGGGTAGTAAAGCTCTCAGTAGGGAATAGAGGGTATGGGTAGTGAAGCTCTCAGTTGGAAATAGAGGGTATGGGTAGGGAAGCTCTCAGTAGGGAATAGAGGATATGGGTAGGGAAGCTCTCAGTCGGGAATAGAGGGTATGGGTAGGGAAGCTCTCAGTAGGGAATAGAGGGGATGGGTAGGGAAGCTCTCAGTAGGGAATAGAGGGGATGGGTAGTAAAGCTCTCAGTAGGGAATAGAGGGGATGGGTAGGGAAGCTCTCAGTAGGGAATAGAGGGTATGGGTAGGGAAGCTCTCAGTAGGGAATAGATGGGATGGGTAGGGAAGCTCTCAGTAGGGAATAGAGGGGATGGGTAGTGAAGCTCTCAGTAGGGAATAGAGGTGATGGGTAGTGAAGCTCTCAGTAGGGAATAGAGGGTATGGTTAGGGAAGCTCTCAGTAGGGAATAGAGGGTATGGGTAGGGAAGCTCTCAGTTGCGAATAGAGGGTATGGGTAGGGAAGCTCTCAGTAGGGAATAGAGGGTGTGGGTATGGAAGCTCTCAGTAGGGAATAGAGGGTATGGGTATGGAAGCTCTCAGTAGGGAATAGAGGGTATGGGTATGGAAGCTCTCAGTAGGGAATAGAGGGTATGGGTAGGGAAGCTCTCAGTTGCGAATAGAGGGTATGGGTAGGGAAGCTCTCAGTAGGGAATAGAGGGTATGGGTATGGAAGCTCTCAGTAGGGAATAGAGGATATGGGTAGGGAAGCTCTCAGTAGGGTATGGGTATGGAAGCTCTCAGTGGGGAATAGAGGGTATGGGTATGGAAGCTCTCAGTAGGGAATAGAGGGTATGGGTAGGGAAGGTCTCAGTAGGGAATAGAGGGGATGGGTATGGAAGCTCTCAGAAGGGAATAGAGGGGATGGGTAGGGAAGCTCTCAGTAGGGAATAGAGGATATGGGTAGGGAAGCTCTCAGTAGGGAATAGAGGGTATGGGTAGTGAAGCTCTCAGTTGGGAATAGAGGGTATGGGTAGGGAAGCTCTCGGTAGGGAATAGAGGGGATGGGTATGGAAGCTCTCAGTAGGGAATAGAGGGTATGGGTAGGGAAGCTCTCAGTAGGGAATAGAGGGTATGGGTAGGGAAGCTCTCAGTTGGGAATAGAGGGTATGGGTAGGGAAGCTCTCAGTAGGGAATAGAGGATATGGGTAGGGAAGCTCTCAGTAGGGAATAGAGGGTATGGGTATGGAAGCTCTCAGTAGGGAATAGAGGGTATGAGTAGGGAAGCTCTCATTAGGGAATAGAGGGTATGAGTAGGGAAGCTCTCAGTTGGGAATAGAGGGGATGGGTATGGAAGCTCTCAGTAGGGAATAGAGGGTATGGGTAGGAAGCTCTCAGTAGGGAATAGAGGGTATGGGTAGGAAGCTCTCAGAAGGGAATAGAGGGTATGGGTAGTGAAGCTCTCAGTTGGGAATAGAGGGGATGGGTAGGGAAGATCTCAGTAGGGAATAGAGGGTATGGGTAGGGAAGCTCTCAGTAGGGAGTAGAGGGTATAGGTAGGGAAGCTCTCAGTAGGGAATAGAGGATATGGGTAGGGAAGCTCTCAGTAGGGAATAGAGGGTATGGGTATGGAAGCTCTCAGTAGGGAATAGAGGGTATGAGTAGGGAAGCTCTCATTAGGGAATAGAGGGTATGAGTAGGGAAGCTCTCAGTTGGGAATAGAGGGGATGGGTATGGAAGCTCTCAGTAGGGAATAGAGGGTATGGGTAGTGAAGCTCTCAGTAGGGAATAGAGGGTATGGGTAGTGAAGCTCTCAGTAGGGAATAGAGGGTATGGGTAGGGAAGCTCTCAGTTGGAAATAGAGGATATGGGTATGGAAGCTCTCAGTAGGGAATAGAGGATATGGGTATAGAAGCTCTCAGTAGGGAATAGAGGGTATGGGTAGTAAAGCTCTCAGTAGGGAATAGAGGGTATAGGTATGGAAGCTCTCAGTAGGGAATAGAGGGTATGGGTAGGAAAGCTCTCAGTAGGGAATAGAGGGTATGGGTAGTAAAGCTCTCAGTAGGGGATAGAGGGTATGGGTAGGGAAGCTCTCAGTAGGGAATAGAGGGTATGGGTAGGGAAGCTCTCAGTAGGGAATAGAGGGTATGGGTAGGGAAGCTCTCAGTAGGGAATAGAGGGGATGGGTAGGGAAGCTCTCAGTAGGGAATAGAGGGGATGGGTAGGGAAGCTCTCAGTAGGGAATAGAGGGTATAGGTATGGAAGCTCTCAGTAGGGAATAGAGGGTATGGGTAGGAAAGCTCTCAGTAGGGAATAGATGGGATGGGTAGGGAAGCTCTCAGTTGGGAATAGATGGGATGGGTAGGAAAGCTCTCAGTAGGGAATAGATGGGATGGGTAGGGAAGCTCTCAGTTTGGAATAGAGGGTATGGGTAGGGAAGCTCTCAGTAGGGAATAGAGGGTATGGGTAGGGAAGCTCTCAGTAGGGAATAGATGGGATGGGTAGGGAAGGTCTCAGTAGGGAATAGAGGGTATGGGAAGGGAAGCTCTCAGTAGGGAATAGAGGGTATGGGTAGTGAAGCTCTCAGTAGGGAATAGAGGGTATGGGTAGGGAAGCTCTCAGTAGGGAATAGATGGGATGGGTAGGGAAGCTCTCAGTAGGGAATAGAGGGTATGGGCAGGGAAGCTCTCAGTAGGGAATAGAGGGTATGGGTAGTGAAGCTCTCGGTAGGGAATAGAGGGGATGGGTATGGAAGGTCTCAGTAGGGAATAGAGGGTATGGGAAGGGAAGCTCTCAGTAGGGAATAGAGGGTATGGGTAGTGAAGCTCTCAGTAGGGAATAGAGGGTATGGGTAGGGAAGCTCTCAGTAGGGAATAGAGGGTATAGGTAGGAAAGCTCTCAGTAGGGAATAGAGGGTATGGGTAGTGAAGCTCTCAGTAGGGAATAGAGGGTATGGGTAGGAAAGCTCTCAGTAGGGAATAGAGGATATGGGTAGGGAAGCTCTCAATAGGGAATAGAGGGTATAGGTATGGAAGCTCTCAGTAGGGAATAGAGGATATGGGTAGGGAAGCTCTCAGTAGGGAATAGAGGGTATAGGTATGGAAGCTCTCAGTAGGGAATAGAGGGTATGGGTAGTGAAGCTCTCAGTAGGGAATAGAGGGTATGGGTAGTGAAGCTCTCAGTAGGGAATAGAGGGTATGAGTAGGGAAGCTCTCAGTAGGGAATAGAGGATATGGGTATAGAAGCTCTCAGTAGGGAATAGAGGGTATGGGTAGTGAAGCTCTCAGTAGGGAATAGAGGGGATGGGTAGGAAAGCTCTCAGTAGGGAATAGAGGGTATGGGTAGGAAAGCTCTCAGTAGGGAATAGAGGGTATGGGTAGGAAAGCTCTCAGTAGGGAATAGAGGGTATGGGTAGGGAAGCTCTCAGTAGGGAATAGAGGGTATGGGTAGGGAAGCTCTCGGTAGGGAATAGAGGGTATGGGTAGGGAAGCTCTCGGTAGGGAATAGAGGGTATAGGTATGGAAGCTCTCAGTAGGGAATAGAGGGTATGGGTAGGGAAGCTCTCGGTAGGGAATAGAGGGTATGGGTATGGAAGCTCTCAGTAGGGAAAAGAGGGTATAGGTATGGAAGCTCTCAGTAGGGAATAGAGGGTATGGAAGCTCTCAGTAGGGAATAGAGGGGATGGGTAGGGAAGCTCTCAGTAGGGAATAGAGGGGATGGGTAGGGAAGCTCTCAGTAGGGAATAGAGGGTATGGGTAGGAAAGCTCTCAGTAGGGAATAGATGGGATGGGTAGGGAAGCTCTCAGTTGGGAATAGAGGGTATGGGTAGGAAAGCTCTCAGTAGGGAATAGATGGGATGGGTAGGGAAGCTCTCAGTTTGGAATAGAGGGTATGGGTAGGGAAGCTCTCAGTAGGGAATAGAGGGTATGGGTAGGGAAGCTCTCAGTAGGGAATAGATGGGATGGGTAGGGAAGGTCTCAGTAGGGAATAGAGGGTATGGGAAGGGAAGCTCTCAGTAGGGAATAGAGGGTATGGGTAGTGAAGCTCTCAGTAGGGAATAGAGGGTATGGGTAGGGAAGCTCTCAGTAGGGAATAGATGGGATGGGTAGGGAAGCTCTCAGTAGGGAATAGAGGGTATGGGCAGGGAAGCTCTCAGTAGGGAATAGAGGGTATGGGTAGTGAAGCTCTCGGTAGGGAATAGAGGGGATGGGTATGGAAGGTCTCAGTAGGGAATAGAGGGTATAGGTAGGGAAGCTCTCAGTAGGGAATAGAGGGGATGGGTAGGGAAGCTCTCAGTAGGGAATAGAGGGTATGGGTAGGAAAGCTCTCAGTAGGGAATAGATGGGATGGGTAGGGAAGCTCTCAGTTGGGAATAGAGGGTATTGGTAGGGAAGCTCTCAGTAGGGAATAGAGGGTATGGGTAGGGAAGCTCTCAGTAGGGAATAGAGGGTATGGGTATGGAAGCTCTCAGTAGGGAATAGAGGGTATAGGTATGGAAGCTCTCAGTAGGAAATAGAGGGGATGGGTAGGGAAGCTCTCAGTAGGGAATAGAGGGTATGGGTAGGGAAGCTCTCAGTAGGGAATAGAGGGTATGGGTAGGGAAGCTCTCAGTAGGGAATAGAGGGTATGGGTAGGGAAGCTCTCAGTAGGGAATAGAGGGTATGGGTATGGAAGCTCTCAGTCGGGAATAGAGGATATGGGTAGGGAAGCTCTCAGTAGGGAATAGATGGGATGGGTAGGGAAGGTCTCAGTAGGGAATAGAGGGTATGGGAAGGGAAGCTCTCAGTAGGGAATAGAGGGTATGGGTAGTGAAGCTCTCAGTAGGGAATAGAGGGTATGGGTAGGGAAGCTCTCAGTAGGGAATAGAGGGTATGGGTATGGAAGCTCTCAGTCGGGAATAGAGGATATGGGTAGGGAAGCTCTCAGTAGGGAATAGAGGGGATGGGTAGTAAAGCTCTCAGTAGGGAATAGAGGGTATGGGTAGGGAAGCTCTCAGTAGGGAATAGAGGGTATGGGTATGGAAGCTCTCAGTAGGGAATAGAGGGTATGGGTATGGAAGCTCTCAGTAGGGAATAGAGGATATGGGTAGGGAAGCTCTCAGTAGGGAATAGAGGGGATGGGTAGTAAAGCTCTCAGTAGGGAATAGAGGGGATGGGTAGGGAAGCTCTCAGTAGGGAATAGAGGGTATGGGTAGGGAAGCTCTCAGTAGGGAATAGATGGGATGGGTATGGAAGCTCTCAGTAGGGAATAGAGGGTATGGGTAGGGAAGCTCTCAGTAGGGAATAGAGGGGATGGGTAGTAAAGCTCTCAGTAGGGAATAGAGGGGATGGGTAGGGAAGCTCTCAGTAGGGAATAGAGGGTATGGGTAGGGAAGCTCTCAGTAGGGAATAGAGGGTATGGGTAGGGAAGCTCTCAGTAGGGAATAGAGGGTATGGGTATGGAAGCTCTCAGTAGGGAACAGAGGGTATGGGTAGGGAAGCTCTCAGTAGGGAATAGAGGGTATGGGTAGTGAAGCTCTCAGTAGGGAATAGAGGGTATGGGTAGGGAAGCTCTCAGTAGGGAATAGATGGGATTGGTAGGGAAGCTCTCAGTAGGGAATAGAGGGTATGGGCAGGGAAGCTCTCAGTAGGGAATAGAGGGTATGGGTAGGGAAGCTCTCAGTAGGGAATAGAGGGTATGGGTAGGGAAGCTCTCAGTAGGGAATAGAGGGTATGGGTAGTGAAGCTCTCAGTAGGGAATAGAGGGTATGGAAGCTCTCAGTAGGGAATAGAGGGTATGGGTAGGGAAGCTCTTAGTAGGGAATAGAGGGTATGGGTAGGGAAGCTCTCAGTCGGGAATAGAGGGTATGGGTAGGGAAGCTCTCAGTAGGGAATAGAGGGGATGGGTAGGGAAGCTCTCAGTAGGGAATAGAGGGGATGGGTAGTAAAGCTCTCAGTAGGGAATAGAGGGGATGGGTAGGGAAGCTCTCAGTAGGGAATAGAGGGTATGGGTAGGGAAGCTCTCAGTAGGGAATAGATGGGATGGGTAGGGAAGCTCTCAGTAGGGAATAGATGGGATGGGTAGGGAAGCTCTCAGTAGGGAATAGAGGGGATGGGTAGTGAAGCTCTCAGTAGGGAATAGAGGGTATGGGTAGGGAAGCTCTCAGTTGGGAATAGAGGGTATGGAAGCTCTCAGTAGGGAATAGAGGGGATGGGTATGGAAGCTCTCAGTAGGGAATAGAGGGGATGGGTAGGGAAGCTCTCAGTAGGGGATAGAGGGTATGGGTAGGAAGCTCTCAGTAGGGAATAGAGGGTATGGGTAGGGAAGCTCTCAGTAGGGAATAGAGGGTATAGGTAGGGAAGCTCTCAGTAGGGAATAGAGGGTATGGGTATGGAAGCTCTCAGTAGGGAATAGAGGGTATGGGTATGGAAGCTCTCAGTAGGGAATAGAGGGTATGGGTAGGGAAGCTCTCAGTAGGGAATAGAGGGTATGGGTATGGAAGCTCTCAGTAGGGAATAGAGGATATGGGTAGGGAAGCTCTCAGTAGGGAATAGAGGGGATGGGTAGGGAAGCTCTCAGTAGGGAATAGAGGGTATGGGTAGGGAAGCTCTCAGTAGGGAATAGAGGATATGGGTAGGGAAGCTCTCAGTAGGGAATAGAGGGGATGGGTAGTAAAGCTCTCAGTAGGGAATAGAGGGGATGGGTAGGGAAGCTCTCAGTAGGGAATAGAGGGTATGGGGTAGGGAAGCTCTCAGTAGGGAATAGATGGGATGGGTAGGGAAGCTCTCAGTAGGGAATAGAGGGTATGGGTAGTGAAGCTCTCAGTAGGGAATAGAGGGGATGGGTAGTAAAGCTCTCAGTAGGGAATAGAGGGGATGGGTAGGGAAGCTCTCAGTAGGGAATAGAGGGTATGGGTAGGGAAGCTCTCAGTAGGGAATAGATGGGATGGGTAGGGAAGCTCTCAGTAGGGAATAGAGGGGATGGGTAGTGAAGCTCTCAGTAGGGAATAGAGGGTATGGGTAGGGAAGCTCTCAGTTGGGAATAGAGGGTATGGAAGCTCTCAGTAGGGAATAGAGGGTATGGGTATGGAAGCTCTCAGTTGGGAATAGAGGGGATGGGTATGAAAGCTCTCAGTAGGGAATAGAGGGTATGGGTAGGGAAGCTCTCAGTAGGGAATAGAGGGTATGGGTATGGAAGCTCTCAGTAGGGAATAGAGGGTATAGGTATGGAAGCTCTCAGTAGGAAATAGAGGGGATGGGTAGGGAAGCTCTCAGTAGGGAATAGAGGGTATGGGTAGGGAAGCTCTCAGTAGGGAATAGATGGGATGGGTAGGGAAGGTCTCAGTAGGGAATAGAGGGTATGGGAAGGGAAGCTCTCAGTAGGGAATAGAGGGTATGGGTAGTGAAGCTCTCAGTAGGGAATAGAGGGTATAGGTATGGAAGCTCTCAGTAAGGAATAGAGGGTATGGGTATGGAAGCTCTCAGTAGGGAATAGAGGATATGGGTAGGGAAGCTCTCAGTAGGGAATAGAGGGTATGGGTAGTAAAGCTCTCAGTAGGGAATAGAGGGGATGGGTAGGGAAGCTCTCAGTAGGGAATAGAGGGTATGGGTAGGGAAGCTCTCAGTAGGGAATAGATGGGATGGGTATGGAAGCTCTCAGTAGGGAATAGAGGGTATGGGTAGGGAAGCTCTCAGTAGGGAATAGAGGGTATGGGTAGTAAAGCTCTCAGTAGGGAATAGAGGGGATGGGTAGGGAAGCTCTCAGTAGGGAATAGAGGGTATGGGTAGGGAAGCTCTCAGTAGGGAATAGAGGATATGGGTAGGGAAGCTCTCAGTAGGGAATAGAGGGGATGGGTAGTAAAGCTCTCAGTAGGGAATAGAGGGGATGGGTAGGGAAGCTCTCAGTAGGGAATAGAGGGTATGGGTAGGGAAGCTCTCAGTAGGGAATAGATGGGATGGGTAGGGAAGCTCTCAGTAGGGAATAGAGGGTATGGGTAGTGAAGCTCTCAGTAGGGAATAGAGGGTATGGGTAGTGAAGCTCTCAGTAGGGAATAGAGGGTATGGGTAGTGAAGCTCTCAGTAGGGAATAGTGGGTATGGGTAGGGAAGCTCTCAGTAGGGAATAGATGGGATGGGTAGGGAAGCTCTCAGTAGGGAATAGAGGGGATGGGTAGTGAAGCTCTCAGTAGGAAATAGAGGGTATGGGTAGGGAAGCTCTCAGTTGGGAATAGAGGGTATGGAAGCTCTCAGTAGGGAATAGGGGGTATGGGTATGAAAGCTCTCAGTAGGGAATAGAGGGTATGGGTATGGAAGCTCTCAGTAGGGAATAGAGGGTATAGGTATGGAAGCTCTCGGTAGGGAATAGTGGGTATGGGTAGGGAAGCTCTCAGTAGGGAATAGTGGGTATGGGTAGGGAAGCTCTCGGTAGGGAATAGAGGGTATGGGTAGTAAAGCTCTCAGTAGGGAATAGAGGGTATGGGTATGGAAGCTCTCGGTAGGGAATAGTGGGTATAGGTATGGAAGCTCTCAGTAGGGAATAGAGGGTATGGGTAGGGAAGCTCTCAGTAGGGAATAGAGGGTATGGGTAGGGAAGCTCTCAGTAGGGAATAGAGGGTATGGGTGGGGAAGCTCTCAGTAGGGAATAGAGGGTATGGGTATGGAAGCTCTCAGTAGGGAATAGAGGGTATGGGTAGGGAAGCTCTCAGTAGGGAATAGAGGGTATGGGTATGGAAGCTCTCAGTAGGGAATAGAGGGGATGGGTATGGAAGCTCTCAGTAGGGAATAGAGGGTATGGGTAGGGAAGCTCTCAGTAGGGAATAGAGGGTATGGGTATGGAAGCTCTCTGTAGGGAATAGAGGATATGGGTAGGGAAGCTCTCAGTAGGGAATAGAGGGGATGGGTAGGGAAGCTCTCAGTAGGGAATAGAGGGTATGGGTAGGGAAGCTCTCAGTAGGGAATAGAGGGTATGGGTAGGGAAGCTCTCAGTAGGGAATAGAGGGTATGGGTAGGGAAGCTCATAACATACTTCTGGACCGGAAAACCCAGAACCACGTGACCTCAGCACCTTAAGTACCCTCTCCCAGAATACACAGGGAGACAACGCGCCCACTGATTGGCTCAGAGAGAGAGAGATTGGTACCCAATGCGTCCAACCAGAGTGCGTTCCAATGCCTGTCAGAGGTGACACCTCCACCTATAACCAGCCAGAACATATTACAGCCAAACTGATACTGAGACCACAATTTACTGCAATCAACCCCAAGACTCGACTATGGAAAAAACTAAATTTACAAAAACATTGTGCATGCTCTTCAGGAGCCCGGCGCTACACAATATAACATAGAGGTCAGGTGTATGTAATATACAATATAATATATAGAGGTCGGGGGTCAGGTGTATGTAATATACAATATAATATATAGAGGTCGGGGGTCAGGTGTATGTAATATACAATATAATATATAGAGGTCGGGGGTCAGGTGTATGTAATATACAATATAATATATAGAGGTCGGGGGTCAGGTGTATGTAATATACAATATAATATATAGAGGTCGGGGGTGGGGTGTATGTATTATACAATATAATATATAGAGGTCAGGGGTCAGGTGTATGTAATATAATATATAGAGGTCAGGGGTCAGGTGTATGTAATATACAATATAATATAACACCCCGCGGTTTGGTTTGCACCAGAACTTTCAAACGGACCGCAAATTCGTACGAACGTTAGAACCCCATTGAAGTCTATGGGACTCGAACGTTCGAATATGGTAATTTTAATGGCTAATATGCAGGAAATTTGCTATAATCGGACGTCGGTGTACTGCTAGCAGAGTGCCCGTAAGCTGGCCCCTGAAGGGCATGTTGCCTCGTTGGACATGTGCCTCCTCCTCCTCTCTCCTTCCAGGCACCCACATGGAGTCAGTGCCCTCATCATCCCCTCCCTCTTCATCGCTGTAGCAAACCTGGCAGTATGCTGCAGCTGGGGGAACATGACTGCCAGATTGCTGTCCTTCTTGAGCATCTCCTCTCTCTGCGCTCACGCTACTGCCTTCCTCTAGCTGAGTGTCATCATCAGAGCCTACAAAACACTGGGCATCCTCCTGGAGCAAGTACCCAACACTGTGCTCAAAGAGTTCAGGGGACTCCTCAGGAGGACGTGGTGGGTCTAGGGAAGGAGTCACTGATGATGACATTGAGAGGAGGGACGACGATGTGTTGGCAGCTGCTTTTCTACTACCCTGAGACTGGGTGAGAGAGGATGAGGAGGATGAAGAGGGCTTGGTCATCCACTCTACCAAGTCGTTGGCATGTTGCGGTTCAACATGTCCAGCTGCTGAAAAGAAGGACAAGCGTGTCCCATGGCCACGTGCTGATGATGACAATGCACCGCGTCCACGACCAGCACTGTTGTCTCTAGACACAGAGCCTGCTTGCCCTCTTTTATCGGCTCGCGCCTGTCTGCCTCTCCTTGCTGGCCTTCCAGACATGGTAATGGCCTGAAGGGAGTTGGGTAAAACAGCAGTTGGGTAGTTTATATTGTGCTGGAGGCACACAACACCCACTAACTCCTGCAGATGCCTTTATTATAGAACACCAGAGATAAAGGGGTATATACAGATGTATACTGTGCTGTGCTGGAAGCACACACAACTTCCAATAACTCCTGCAGATGCCTGAGAAAAGAACACGCTGTCCCTGCCTATCCTTCTCTCTCCCTGCACACCGGAACACAATACACAAGGCCACCGGGCTGGCGGCCTTACATAGTGTGGGGCGTGTACTAAACCCCCTGAGCTATAATTGGCCACAAGCATCCTGCCTGTGGCCAATTATGGCTCTTCTCGCTCCAGGGGCTGTGATTGGCCAAGCATGCGGGGTCACAGTGCATGCTTGGCCAATCATGAGCCAGCAAGTGCATTGTGGGCAGTGAGCGCCACGCGAATTTGGCGCGAACGGCCCATAACGTTCGGAATTCGCTGAACGTGGGAACAGCCGATGTTCGAGTCGAATACCGAGCTCATCCCTAGTAATATACAATATAATATATAGAGGTCGGGGGTGGGGTGTATGTAATATACAATATAATATATAGAGGTCGGGGGTCAGGTGTATGTAATATACAATATAATATATAGAGGTCGGGGGTCAGGTGTATGTAATATACAATATAATATATAGAGGTCGGGGGTCAGGTGTATGTAATATACAATATAATATATAGAGGTCGGGGGTCAGGTGTATGTAATATACAATATAATATATAGAGGTCGGGGGTGGGGTGTATGTAATATACAATATAATATATAGAGGTCGGGGGTCAGGTGTATGTAATATACAATATAATATATAGAGGTCGGGGGTGGGGTGTATGTAATATACAATATAATATATAGAGGTCGGGGGTCAGGTGTATGTAATATACAATATAATATATAGAGGTCGGGGGTCAGGTGTATGTAATATACAATATAATATATAGAGGTCGGGGGTCAGGTGTATGTAATATACAATATAATATATAGAGGTCGGGGGTCAGGTGTATGTAATATACAATATAATATATAGAGGTCGGGGGTCAGGTGTATGTAATATACAATATAATATACAGAGGTCAGAGGTCAGGTATATGTAATATACTATATAATATATAGAGGTCGGGGGTCAGGTGTATGTAATATACAATATAATATATAGAGGTCGGAGGTCAGGTGTATGTAATATACAATATAATATATAGAGGTCGGGGGTCAGGTGTATGTAATATACAATATAATATATAGAGGTCGGAGGTCAGGTGTATGTAATATACAATATAATATATAGAGGTCAGAGGTCAGGTGTATGTAATATACAATATAATATATAGAGGTCGGGGGTGGGGTGTATGTAATATACAATATAATATATAGAGGTCGGAGGTCAGGTGTATGTAATATACAATATAATATATAGAGGTCAGAGGTCAGTTGTATGTAATATACAATATAATATATAGAGGTCGGAGGTCAGGTGTATGTAATATACAATATAATATATAGAGGTTGGGGGTGGGGTGTATGTAATATACAATATAATATATAGAGGTCAGAGGTCAGGTGTATGTAATATACAATATAATATATAGAGGTCGGGGGTCAGGTGTATGTAATATACAATATAATATATAGAGGTCGGGGGTCAGGTGTATGTAATATGCAATATAATATATAGAGGTCGGAGGTCAGGTGTATGTAATATACAATATAATATATAGAGGTCGGGGGTCAGGTGTATGTAATATACAATATAATATATAGAGGTCGGGGGTGGGGTGTATGTAATATACAATATAATATATAGAGGTCGGGGGTCAGGTGTATGTAATATACAATATAATATATAGAGGTCGGGGGTGGGGTGTATGTAATATACAATATAATATATAGAGGTCGGGGGTCAGGTGTATGTAATATACAATATAATATATAGAGGTCGGGGGTCAGGTGTATGTAATATACAATATAATATATAGAGGTCGGGGGTCAGGTGTATGTAATATACAATATAATATATAGAGGTCGGGGGTCAGGTGTATGTAATATACAATATAATATATAGAGGTCGGGGGTCAGGTGTATGTAATATACAATATAATATACAGAGGTCAGAGGTCAGGTATATGTAATATACTATATAATATATAGAGGTCGGGGGTCAGGTGTATGTAATATACAATATAATATATAGAGGTCGGAGGTCAGGTGTATGTAATATACAATATAATATATAGAGGTCGGGGGTCAGGTGTATGTAATATACAATATAATATATAGAGGTCGGAGGTCAGGTGTATGTAATATACAATATAATATATAGAGGTCAGAGGTCAGGTGTATGTAATATACAATATAATATATAGAGGTCGGGGGTGGGGTGTATGTAATATACAATATAATATATAGAGGTCGGAGGTCAGGTGTATGTAATATACAATATAATATATAGAGGTCAGAGGTCAGTTGTATGTAATATACAATATAATATATAGAGGTCGGAGGTCAGGTGTATGTAATATACAATATAATATATAGAGGTTGGGGGTGGGGTGTATGTAATATACAATATAATATATAGAGGTCAGAGGTCAGGTGTATGTAATATACAATATAATATATAGAGGTCGGGGGTCAGGTGTATGTAATATACAATATAATATATAGAGGTCGGAGGTCAGGTGTATGTAATATACAATATAATATATAGAGGTCGGGGGTCAGGTGTATGTAATATACAATATAATATACAGAGGTCAGAGGTCAGGTATATGTAATATACTATATAATATATAGAGGTCAGGGGTCAGGTGTATGTAATATACAATATAATATATAGAGGTTGGGGGTGGGGTGTATGTAATATAAAATATAATATATAGAGGTTGGGGGTCAGGTGTATGTAATATACAATATAATATATAGAGGTCGGGGGTCAGGTGTATGTAATATACAATATAATATATAGAGGTTGGGGGTGGGGTGTATGTAATATAAAATATAATATATAGAGGTTGGGGGTCAGGTGTATGTAATATACAATATAATATATAGAGGTCGGGGGTCAGGTGTATGTAATATACAATATAATATATAGAGGTTGGGGGTCAGGTGTATGTAATATACAATATAATATATAGAGGTTGGGGGTCAGGTGTATGTAATATACAATATAATATATAGAGGTCGGGGGTCAGGTGTATGTAATATACAATATAATATATAGAGGTTGGGGGTGGGGTGTATGTAATATAAAATATAATATATAGAGGTCGGAGGTCAGGTGTATGTAATATACAATATAATATATAGAGGTCGGGGGTCAGGTGTATGTAATACACAATATAATATATAGAGGTCGGGGGTCAGGTGTATGTAATATACAATATAATATATAGAGGTCGGGGGTCAGGTGTATGTAATATGCAATATAATATATAGAGGTCGGAGGTCAGGTGTATATAATATACAATATAATATATAGAGGTCGGGGGTCAGGTGTATGTAATATACAATATAATATATAGAGGTTGGGGGTGGGGTGTATGTAATATACAATATAATATATAGAGGTCGGGGGTGGGGTGTATGTAATATGCAATATAATATATAGAGGTCGGGGGTCAGGTGTATGTAATATGCAATATAATATATAGAGGTCGGGGGTCAGGTGTATGTAATATACAATATAATATATAGAGGTCGGGGGTCAGGTGTATGTAATATGCAATATAATATATAGAGGTCGGGGGTCAGGTGTATGTAATATGCAATATAATATATAGAGGTCGGGGGTCAGGTGTATGTAATATACAATATAATATATAGAGGTCGGGGGTCAGGTGTATGTAATATACAATATAATATATAGAGGTCGGGGGTCAGGTGTATGTAATATACAATATAATATATAGAGGTCGGGGGTGGGGTGTATGTAATATACAATATAATATATAGAGGTCGGAGGTCAGGTGTATGTAATATACAATATAATATATAGAGGTCGGGGGTCAGGTGTATGTAATATACAATATAATATATAGAGGTCGGGGGTGGGGTGTATGTAATATGCAATATAATATATAGAGGTCGGAGGTCAGGTGTATGTAATATACAATATAATATATAGAGGTCGGAGGTCAGGTGTATGTAATATACAATATAATATATAGAGGTCGGGGGTCAGGTGTATGTAATATACAATATAATATATAGAGGTCGGGGGTGGGGTGTATGTAATATGCAATATAATATATAGAGGTCGGGGGTCAGGTGTATGTAATATACAATATAATATATAGAGGTCGGGGGTGGGGTGTATGTAATACACAATATAATATATAGAGGTCGGGGGTCAGGTGTATGTAATATACAATATAATATATAGAGGTCGGGGGTCAGGTGTATGTAATATACAATATAATATATAGAGGTTGGGGGTGGGGTGTATGTAATATAAAATATAATATATAGAGGTTGGGGGTCAGGTGTATGTAATATACAATATAATATATAGAGGTTGGGGGTGGGGTGTATGTAATATAAAATATAATATATAGAGGTTGGGGGTCAGGTGTATGTAATATACAATATAATATATAGAGGTCGGGGGTGGGGTGTATGTAATATGCAATATAATATATAGAGGTCGGGGGTCAGGTGTATGTAATATACAATATAATATATAGAGGTCGGGGGTCAGGTGTATGTAATATACAATATAATATATAGAGGTCGGGGGTGGGGTGTATGTAATATACAATATAATATATAGAGGTCGGGGGTCAGGTGTATGTAATATACAATATAATATATAGAGGTCGGGGGTCAGGTGTATGTAATATACAATATAATATATAGAGGTCGGGGGTCAGGTGTATGTAATATACAATATAATATATAGAGGTCGGGGGTCAGGTGTATGTAATATACAATATAATATATAGAGGTTGGGGGTGGGGTGTATGTAATATACAATATAATATATAGAGGTCGGGGGTCAGGTGTATGTAATATACAATATAATATATAGAGGTTGGGGGTGGGGTGTATGTAATATACAATATAATATATAGAGGTCGGGGGTGGGGTGTATGTAATATAAAATATAATATATAGAGGTCGGAGGTCAGGTGTATGTAATATACAATATAATATATAGAGGTCGGGGGTCAGGTGTATGTAATACACAATATAATATATAGAGGTCGGGGGTCAGGTGTATGTAATATACAATATAATATATAGAGGTCGGGGGTCAGGTGTATGTAATATGCAATATAATATATAGAGGTCGGAGGTCAGGTGTATATAATATACAATATAATATATAGAGGTCGGGGGTCAGGTGTATGTAATATACAATATAATATATAGAGGTTGGGGGTGGGGTGTATGTAATATACAATATAATATATAGAGGTCGGGGGTGGGGTGTATGTAATATGCAATATAATATATAGAGGTCGGGGGTCAGGTGTATGTAATATGCAATATAATATATAGAGGTCGGGGGTCAGGTGTATGTAATATACAATATAATATATAGAGGTCGGGGGTCAGGTGTATGTAATATGCAATATAATATATAGAGGTCGGGGGTCAGGTGTATGTAATATGCAATATAATATATAGAGGTCGGGGGTCAGGTGTATGTAATATACAATATAATATATAGAGGTCGGGGGTCAGGTGTATGTAATATACAATATAATATATAGAGGTCGGGGGTCAGGTGTATGTAATATACAATATAATATATAGAGGTCGGGGGTGGGGTGTATGTAATATACAATATAATATATAGAGGTCGGAGGTCAGGTGTATGTAATATACAATATAATATATAGAGGTCGGGGGTCAGGTGTATGTAATATACAATATAATATATAGAGGTCGGGGGTGGGGTGTATGTAATATGCAATATAATATATAGAGGTCGGAGGTCAGGTGTATGTAATATACAATATAATATATAGAGGTCGGAGGTCAGGTGTATGTAATATACAATATAATATATAGAGGTCGGGGGTCAGGTGTATGTAATATACAATATAATATATAGAGGTCGGGGGTGGGGTGTATGTAATATGCAATATAATATATAGAGGTCGGGGGTCAGGTGTATGTAATATACAATATAATATATAGAGGTCGGGGGTGGGGTGTATGTAATACACAATATAATATATAGAGGTCGGGGGTCAGGTGTATGTAATATACAATATAATATATAGAGGTCGGGGGTCAGGTGTATGTAATATACAATATAATATATAGAGGTTGGGGGTGGGGTGTATGTAATATAAAATATAATATATAGAGGTTGGGGGTCAGGTGTATGTAATATACAATATAATATATAGAGGTTGGGGGTGGGGTGTATGTAATATAAAATATAATATATAGAGGTTGGGGGTCAGGTGTATGTAATATACAATATAATATATAGAGGTCGGGGGTGGGGTGTATGTAATATGCAATATAATATATAGAGGTCGGGGGTCAGGTGTATGTAATATACAATATAATATATAGAGGTCGGGGGTCAGGTGTATGTAATATACAATATAATATATAGAGGTCGGGGGTGGGGTGTATGTAATATACAATATAATATATAGAGGTCGGGGGTCAGGTGTATGTAATATACAATATAATATATAGAGGTCGGGGGTCAGGTGTATGTAATATACAATATAATATATAGAGGTCGGGGGTCAGGTGTATGTAATATACAATATAATATATAGAGGTCGGGGGTCAGGTGTATGTAATATACAATATAATATATAGAGGTTGGGGGTGGGGTGTATGTAATATACAATATAATATATAGAGGTCGGGGGTCAGGTGTATGTAATATACAATATAATATATAGAGGTTGGGGGTGGGGTGTATGTAATATACAATATAATATATAGAGGTCGGGGGTGGGGTGTATGTAATATACAATATAATATATAGAGGTCGGGGGTGGGGTGTATGTAATATACAATATAATATATAGAGGTCGGGGGTCAGGTGTATGTAATATACAATATAGCAGTCATGGAGGGGGCGGCATTGAAGCTCAGGATGGGGGAGGGTAGGATTGCACGGTGGGGTTTAGCGGGGATGGATTGGGGGGCCGCTGATAAGTCGTGCATTCAGCCCCCCTGTAGCGGGCCCCATCAGTTCTTAGGGGCCCCGGACACCCCCTGAGCAGGAGGACGGGTGTATTGTCTTATTACAGACACTGATCCTCTTTCACCTCCCCCCCACAGTGCAGCCAGCTCCTCCCCCACTTCTCCCTCCGGCTGCACTGCGGGGGATGGGTCCCCATACATGCGCCCCTTGCGTCTGCTGTCTGGACCCCCTGTGTGGCCCCCCCCCACTCCTGACTTCCCTCCTCTCCTCCCCCCTCCTGACTTCTCTCCTCTCCTCCCCTCTCCTCTCCCGCTGGCAGCTCCTGTGACAAAGGGAAATGTTTCAGGATAGAGAACGGGGGAAGGGGCTGGTAAATATGTCATTTATGGGCCCCTTCCTTTCCTGAATGAACACAGTGAGCGATCGGTACCAATCTCTCCAGTGTCCACTTATCACTGAACCATAGGAAACTGGTTCCTATGCTTCACTTGGTGAACAGCGGGAAGCCTCCAATCGGTTCCTATTCAGTCCTCTGTACAGCTGATACTGCTGAGAAAATCTTTGTCCTCCATCACTTTGGACCAGGAGGGGGGAGGGGGGCCCTAGACCTGGGATCAGAGGAAGCTATGGACCTGGGTCAGAGGAAGCGATGGACCTGGGCTCAGAGGAAGTGGTGGACCTGGGCTCAGGGGAAGTGGTGGACCTGGGCTCAGAGGAAGTGGTGGACCTTGGCTCAGAGGAAGTGGGGTGAACCTGGGCTCAGAGGAAGTGGTGGACCTGGGCTCAGAGGAAGTGGTGGACCTTGGCTCAGAGGAAGTGGGGTGAACCTGGGCTCAGAGGAAGTGATGGGCCTGGGCTCAGAGGAAGTGATGGACCTGGGCTCAGAGGAAGTGATGGACCTTGGCTCAGAGGCAGTAATGGACCTGGGCTCAGAAGAAGTGATGGACCTGGGCTCAGAGGAAGCGATGGACCTGGGCTCAGAGGCAGTAATGGACCTGGGCTCAGAAGAAGTGATGGACCTGGGCTCAGCGGAAGTGGTGGACCTGGGCTCAGAGGAAGTGGGGTGAACCTGGGCTCAGAGGAAGTGATGGGCCTGGGCTCAGAGGAAGTGATGGACCTGGGCTCAGAGGAAGTGCTGGACCTGGGCTCAGAGGAAGTGATGGACCTTGGCTCAGAGGAAGTGATGGACCTGGGCTCAGAGGCAGTAATGGACCTGGGCTCAGAAGAAGTGATGGACCTGGGCTCAGCGGAAGTGGTGGACCTGGGCTCAGAGGAAGTGGGGGGAACCTGGGCTCAGAGGAAGTGATGGACCTTGGCTCAGAGGAAGTGATGGACCTGGGCTCAGAGGAAGTGATGGACCTGGGCTCAGAGGAAGTGGGATGGACCTGGGCTCAGAGGAAGTGGGATGGACCTGGGCTCAGAGGAAGTGGGGTGAACCTGGGCTCAGAGGAAGTGGTGGACCTGGGATCAGAGAAAGTGATGGACCTGGGCTCAGAGGAAGTGGTGGACCTGGGCTCAGAGAAAGTGATGGACCTGGGCTCAGAGGAAGTGGTGGACCTGGGCTCAGAAAAAGTGATGGACCTGGGCTCAGAGGAAGTGGTGGACCTGGGCTCAGAGAAAATGATGGACCTGGGCTCAGAGGAAATGATGGACCTGGGCTCAGAGGAAATGATGGACCTGGGCTCAGAGAAAATGATGGACCTGGGCTCAGAGGAAATGATGGACCTGGGCTCAGAGGAAATGATGGACCTGGGCTCAGAGGAAATGATGGACCTGGGCTCAGAGGAAGTGATGGACCTGGGCTCAGAGGAAGTGATGTGCCTGGGCTCAGAGGAAGTGATGTGCCTGGGCTCAGAGGAAGTGATGTGCCTGGGCTCAGAGGAAGTGATGTGCCTGGGCTCAGAGGAAGTGATGTGCCTGGGCTCAGAGGAAGTGATGTGCCTGGGCTCAGAGGAAGTGATGGGCCCGGGCTCAGAGGAAGTGATGGGCCCGGGCTCAGAGGAAATGATGGACCTGGGCTCAGAGGAAATGATGGACCTGGGCTCAGAGGAAGTGATGGACCTGGGCTCAGAGGAAATGATGGACCTGGGATCAGAGGAAGTGATGGACCTGGGCTCAGAGCAAGTGGTGGACCTGGGTTCAGAGGAAGTGATGGACCTGGGATCAGAGGAAGCTATGGACCTGGGTCAGAGGAAGCGATGGACCTGGGCTCAGAGGAAGTGATGGACCTGGGCTAAGAGGAAGTGATAAACCTGGGCTCAGAGGAAGTAATGGACCTGGACTCAGAGGAAGTGGTGGACCTGGGTCAGAGGAAGTGATGGACCTGGGCTCAGGGGAAGCGATGGACCTGGGCTCAGAGGTAATGATGGACCTGGGCTCAGAGGAAGCGGTGGACCTGGGCTCAGAGGAAGCGGTGGACCTGGGCTCAGAGGAAGCGGTGGACCTGGGCTCAGAGGAAGCGGTGGACCTGGGCTCAGAGGAAGCGGTGGACCTGGGCTCAGAGGTAATGATGGACCTGGGCTCAGAGGAAGCGGTGGACCTGGGCTCAGAGGAAGCGGTGGACCTGGGCTCAGAGGAAGCGGTGGACCTGGGTTCAGAGGAAGTGGTGGACCTGGGCTCAGAGGAAGAGGTGGACCTGGGTTCAGAGGAAGTGGTGGACCTGGGCTCAGAGGAAGAGGTGGACCTGGGTTCAGAGGAAATGATGGACCTGGGTCAGAGGAAGTGGTGGACCTGGGTTCAGAGGAAGTTGTGGACCTGGGCTCAGAGGAAGTGATGGACCTGGGTTCAGAGGAAGTGATGGACCTGGGTCAGAGGAAGCGATGGACCTGGGCTCAGAGGAAGCGGTGGACCTGGGCTCAGAGGAAGTGGAGGACCTGGGCTCAGAGGAAGAGGTGGACCTGGGTTCAGAGGAAGTGGGTTCAGAGGAAGTGATGGACCTGGGCTCAGAGGAAGTGGTGGACCTGGGATCAGAGGAAGCGGTGGACCTGGGTTCAGAGGAAGTGATGGACCTGGGTCAGAGGAAGCGATGGACCTGGGCTCAGAGGAAGTGGAGGACCTGGGCTCAGAGGAAGTGGTGGACCTGGGCTCAGAGGAAGTGATGGACCTGGGTTCAGAGGAAGTGATGGACCTGGGTCAGAGGAAGCGATGGACCTGGGCTCAGAGGAAGCGGTGGACCTGGGCTCAGAGGAAGTGGAGGACCTGGGCTCAGAGGAAGTGGTGGACCTGGGTTCAGAGGAAGTGGGTTCAGAGGAAGTGATGGACCTGGGTCAGAGGAAGTGATGGACCTGGGCTCAGAGGAAGTGGTGGACCTGGGTCAGAGGAAGTGGTGGACCTGGGTCAGAGGAAGTGATGGACATGGGCTCAGAGGAAGTGATGGACCTGGGCTCAGAGGAAGTGGTGGACCTGGGTTCAGAGGAAGTGGTGGACCTGGGTTCAGATGAAGTGATGGACCTGGGTCAGAGGAAGCGGTGGACCTGGGCTCAGGGGAAGCGGTGGACCTGGGCTCAGAGGAAGTGGTGGACCTGGGTCAGAGGAAGTGATGGACCTGGGCTCAGAGGAAGTGATGGACCTGGGTCAGAGGAAGTGGTGGACCTGGGCTCAGAGGAAGAGGTGGACCTGGGCTCAGAGGAAGCGGTGGACCTGGGCTCAGAGGAAGTGATGGACCTGGGCTCAGAGGAAGTGATGTGCCTGGGATTAGAGGAAGTGATGGGCCTGGGCTCAGAGGAAGTGATGGACCTGGGCTCAGAGGAAGTGATGTGCCTGGGCTCAGAGGAAGTGATGGGCCTGGGCTCAGAGGAAGTGATGGACCTGGGCTCAGAGGAAGTGATGGACCTGGGCTCAGAGGAAGTGGTGGACCTTGGCTCAGAGGAAGTGGTGGACCTGGGCTCAGAGGAAGAGGTGGACCTGGGCTCAGAGGAAGTGGTGGACCTGGGTCAGAGGAAGTGGTGGACCTGGGCTCAGAGGAAGTGGTGGACCTGGGCTCAGAGGAAGTGGAGGACCTGGGCTCAGAGGAATTGGTGGACCTGGACTCAGAGGAAGTGGTGGACCTGGGCTCAGAGGAAGTGATGGACCTGGGCTCAGAGGAAGTGGTGGACCTGGGCTCAGAGGAAGTGGTGGACCTGGGCTCAGAGGAAGTGGTGGACCTGGGTCAGAGGAAGTGATGGACCTGGGCTCAGAGGAAGTGATGGACCTGGGCTCAGAGGAAGTGGTGGACCTGGGCTCAGAGGAAGTGGTGGACCTTGGTTCAGAGGAAGTGATGGACCTGGGTCAGAGGAAGCGGTGGACCTGGGCTCAGGGGAAGAGGTGGACCTGGGTTCAGAGGAAGTGATGGACCTGGGCTCAGAGGAAGTGATGGACCTGGGCTCAGAGGAAGCTATGGACCTGGGCTCAGAGGAAGCGATGGACCTGGGCTCAGAGGAAGAGATGGACCTGGGTCAGAGGAAGCGATGGACCTGGGCTCAGAGGAAGCGGTGGACCTGGGTCAGAGGAAGTGATGGACCTGGGCTCAGAGGAAGCTATGGACCTGGGCTCAGAGGAAGCGATGGACCTGGGCTCAGAGGAAGTGATGGACCTGGGTCAGAGGAAGCGATGGACCTGGGCTCAGAGGAAGTGATGGACCTGGGTCAGAGGAAGCGATGGACCTGGGCTCAGAGGAAGTGATGGACCTGGGTCAGAGGAAGCGATGGACCTGGGCTCAGAGGAAGCGGTGGACCTGGGTCAGAGGAAGTGATGGACCTGGGCTCAGAGGAAGCTATGGACCTGGGCTCAGAGGAAGCGATGGACCTGGGCTCAGAGGAAGTGATGGACCTGGGTCAGAGGAAGCGATGGACCTGGGCTCAGAGGAAGTGGTGGACCTGGGTCAGAGGAAGTGATGGACCTGGGCTCAGAGGAAGTGATGGACCTGGGTCAGAGGAAGTGGTGGACCTGGGCTCAGAGGAAGTGGTGGACCTGGGCTCAGAGGAAGTGATGGACCTGGGCTCAGAGGAAGAGGTGGACCTGGGTTCAGAGGAAGCGGTGGACCTGGGCTCAGAGGAAGTGGTGGACCTGGGTCAGAGGAAGTGATGGACCTGGGCTCAGAGGAAGCTATGGACCTGGGCTCAGAGGAAGTGATGGACCTGGGCTCAGAGGAAGTGGTGGACCTGGGCTCAGAGGAAGTGGTGGACCTGGGTCAGAGGAAGTGGTGGACCTGGGCTCAGAGGAAGTGGTGGACCTGGGCTCAGAGGAAGTGGAGGACCTGGGCTCAGAGGAATTGGTGGACCTGGACTCAGAGGAAGTGGTGGACCTGGGCTCAGAGGAAGTGATGGACCTGGGCTCAGAGGAAGTGGTGGACCTGGGCTCAGAGGAAGTGGTGGACCTGGGCTCAGAGGAAGTGGTGGACCTGGGTCAGAGGAAGTGATGGACCTGGGCTCAGAGGAAGTGATGGACCTGGGCTCAGAGGAAGTGGTGGACCTGGGCTCAGAGGAAGTGGTGGACCTGGGTTCAGAGGAAGTGATGGACCTGGGTCAGAGGAAGCGGTGGACCTGGGCTCAGAGGAAGCGGTGGACCTGGGTCAGAGGAAGTGGTGGACCTGGGCTCAGAGGAAGCTATGGACCTGGGCTCAGAGGAAGTGGTGGACCTGGGCTCAGAGGAAGCGATGGACCTGGGCTCAGGGGAAGAGGTGGACCTGGGTTCAGAGGAAGTGATGGACCTGGGCTCAGAGGAAGTGATGGACCTGGGCTCAGAGGAAGTGATGGACCTGGGTCAGAGGAAGCGATGGACCTGGGCTCAGAGGAAGCGGTGGACCTGGGTCAGAGGAAGTGATGGACCTGGGCTCAGAGGAAGCTATGGACCTGGGCTCAGAGGAAGCGAAGGACCTGGGCTCAGAGGAAGTGATGGACCTGGGTCAGAGGAAGCGATGGACCTGGGCTCAGAGGAAGTGATGGACCTGGGTCAGAGGAAGCGATGGACCTGGGCTCAGAGGAAGCTATGGACCTGGGCTCAGAGGAAGCGATGGACCTGGGCTCAGAGGAAGCGGTGGACCTGGGTCAGAGGAAGTGATGGACCTGGGCTCAGAGGAAGCTATGGACCTGGGCTCAGAGGAAGCGATGGACCTGGGCTCAGAGGAAGTGATGGACCTGGGTCAGAGGAAGCGATGGACCTGGGCTCAGAGGAAGTGATGGACCTGGGTCAGAGGAAGTGATGGACCTGGGCTCAGAGGAAGCTATGGACCTGGGCTCAGAGGAAGCGATGGACCTGGGCTCAGAGGAAGCGGTGGACCTGGGTCAGAGGAAGTGATGGACCTGGGCTCAGAGGAAGTGGTGGACCTGGGTCAGAGGAAGTGATGGACCTGGGCTCAGAGGAAGCTATGGACCTGGGCTCAGAGGAAGCGATGGACCTGGGCTCAGAGGAAGCGGTGGACCTGGGTCAGAGGAAGTGATGGACCTGGGCTCAGAGGAAGCTATGGACCTGGGCTCAGAGGAAGCGATGGACCTGGGCTCAGAGGAAGTGATGGACCTGGGTCAGAGGAAGCGATGGACCTGGGCTCAGAGGAAGTGATGGACCTGGGTCAGAGGAAGCGATGGACCTGGGCTCAGAGGAAGTGATGGACCTGGGTCAGAGGAAGCGATGGACCTGGGCTCAGAGGAAGCGGTGGACCTGGGCTCAGAGGAAGTGATGTGCCTGGGTCAGAGGAAGCGATGGACCTGGGCTCAGAGGAAGCGGTGGACCTGGGCTCAGAGGAAGTGATGGGCCTGGGCTCAGAGGAAGTGATGGACCTGGGCTCAGAGGAAGTGATGGACCTGGGCTCAGAGGAAGTGATGGACCTGGGCTCAGAGGAAGAGGTGGACCTGGGCTCAGAGGAAGTGGTGGACCTGGGCTCAGAGGAAGTGGTGGACCTGGGCTCAGAGGAAGAGGTGGACCTGGGCTCAGAGGAAGTGGTGGACCTGGGCTCAGAGGAAGTGGTGGACCTGGGCTCAGAGGAAGTGGTGGACCTGGGCTCAGAGGAAGTGGTGGACCTGGGCTCAGAGGAAGTGGAGGACCTGGGCTCAGAGGAATTGGTGGACCTGGGCTCAGAGGAAGTGGTGGACCTGGGCTCAGAGGAAGAGGTGGACCTGGGCTCAGAGGAAGTGGTGGACCTGGGCTCAGAGGAAGAGGTGGACCTGGGCTCAGAGGAAGTGGTGGACCTGGGCTCAGAGGAAGTGATGGACCTGGGTCAGAGGAAGCGATGGACCTGGGCTCAGAGGAAGTGATGTGCCTGGGCTCAGAGGAAGCTATGGACCTGGGCTCAGAGGAAGCGATGGACCTGGGCTCAGAGGAAGTGATGTACCTGGGCTCAGAGGAAGCGATGGACCTGGGTCAGAGGAAGCGATGGACCTGGGCTCAGAGGAAGTGATGGACCTGGGCTCAGGGGAAGTGGTGAACCTGGGCTCAGAGGAAGTGGTGGACCTGGGTCAGAGGAAGCGATGGACCTGGGCTCAGAGGAAGCGATGGACCTGGGTCAGAGGAAGCGATGGACCTGGGCTCAGGGGAAGTGATGGACCTGGGCTCAGAGGAAGTGGTGAACCTGGGCTCAGAGGAAGTGGTGGACCTGGGCTCAGAGGAAGTGGTGGACCTGGGCTCAGAGGAAGTGGTGAACCTGGGCTCAGAGGAAGTGGTGGACCTGGGCTCAGAGGAAGTGGTGGACCTGGGCTCAGAGGAAGTGGTGAACCTGGGCTCAGAGGAAGTGGTGGACCTGGGCTCAGAGGAAGTGGTGGACCTGGGCTCAGAGGAAGTGGAGGACCTGGGCTCAGGGGAAGT
Organism: Lithobates pipiens; assembly: GCA_037367395.1. Taxonomy (NCBI): domain Eukaryota; kingdom Metazoa; phylum Chordata; class Amphibia; order Anura; family Ranidae; genus Lithobates; species Lithobates pipiens. Next base: position 114,834 of record JAZDVW010002691.1, read on the forward strand.
GGTGGACCTGGGCTCAGAGGAAGTGGTGGACCTGGGCTCAGAGGAAGTGGTGGACCTGGGCTCAGAGGAAGTGATGGACCTGGGTTCAGAGGAAGTGGTGGACCTGGGCTCAGGGGAAGCGGTGGACCTGGGCTCAGAGGAAGTGATGTGCCTGGGTCAGAGGAAGCGGTGGACCTGGGCTCAGAGGAAGCGGTGGACCTGGGCTCAGAGGAAGTGATGTGCCTGGGTCAGAGGAAGCGATGTGCCTGGGTCAGAGGAAGCGGTGGACCTGGGCTCAGAGGAAGTGGTGGACCTGGGCTCAGAGGAAGTGATGGGCCTGGGCTCAGAGGAAGTGGTGGACCTGGGCTCAGAGGAAGTGGAGGACCTGGGCTCAGAGGAATTGGTGGACCTGGGCTCAGAGGAAGTGGTGGACCTGGGCTCAGAGGAAGAGGTGGACCTGGGCTCAGAGGAAGTGGTGGACCTGGCTCAGAGGAAGAGGTGGACCTGGGCTCAGAGGAAGTGGTGGACCTGGGCTCAGAGGAAGTGGTGGACCTGGGCTCAGAGGAAGAGGTGGACCTGGGCTCAGAGGAAGTGGTGGACCTGGGCTCAGAGGAAGTGGTGGACCTGGGCTCAGAGGAAGTGGTGGACCTGGGCTCAGAGGAAGTGGTGGACCTGGGCTCAGAGGAAGTGGAGGACCTGGGCTCAGGGGAAGTGGTGGACCTGGGCTCAGAGGAAGTGGTGGACCTGGGCTCAGAGGAAGTGATGGACCTGGGTTCAGAGGAAGTGGTGGACCTGGGCTCAGGGGAAGCGGTGGACCTGGGCTCAGAGGAAGCGGTGGACCTGGGCTCAGAGGAAGCGGTGGACCTGGGCTCAGAGGCAGTGAGCTGTGTGATGCTGGGACTGTGTGGGTTGGAGGTGAGTATTGCAGCGCGCTCAGCTCGGAGGGATTTATTATATAATGATTGGGGGAGATTTCTGTCTCTCGGCGCCTCAGATTGTCGCTTTTTTGCCAATCTGCCCCAAACAAAGGCAGACGGGCTCCGACATCATGGCGCCTCTCCTCGCGCAGGGGGGTTGGGATCTTCTCCAGGGGTTGGGCCTCTAGCGGATGGCTCCTCACATAACGCTCTGGGCTGGTGAGGAGACGGGTGTCTCAGCAAACATGGCGGCGGTAAAGGCGCTATAGAGACGCTTTGTCCTCCGGCGGAAGCTGCTCTTCTGTCGCTCAAGATGGCGGCTGGCATGTACCTGGAGCATTATCTGGACAGTGAGTGATGGGGAGAGGGGGGCGCCCTGTCTACTTACCGGGGGGTGGGTGTGAGGGGCGCCTGGGGGGGTGTGTCACCCTGCAGAGCATTCCTCCCCCCCTGTGCCCTGCAGAGCATTCCTCCCCCCTGTGCCCTGCATAGCATTCCTACTGTGCCCTGCAGAGCATTCCTCCCTTATTCCTGCCCCCTGCAGAGCATTCCTCCCCCCTCCCCATGCCCTGCAGAGCATTCCTTCCCCCCGTGCCCTGCAGAACATTGCTCCCCCCGTGCCCTGCAGAACATTGCTCCCCCCCGTGCCCTGCAGAACATTGCTCCCCCCCGTGCCCTGCAGAACATTGCTCCCCCCCCGTGCCCTGCAGAACATTGCTCCCTCTCCCCCCGTGCCCTGCAGAACATTGCTCCCTCTCCTCCCTTGCCCTGCAGAACATTGCTTCCTCTCCTCCCGTGCCCTGCAGAACATTGCTCCCTCTCCCCCGTGCCCTGCAGAACATTGCTCCCTCTCCCCCCGTGCCCTGCAGAACATTGCTCCCTCTCCCCCGTGCCCTGCAGAACATTGCTCCCTCTCCCCCCGTGCCCTGCAGAACATTGCTCCCTCTCCCCCGTGCCCTGCAGAACATTGCTCCCTCTCCCCCCGTGCCCTGCAGAACATTGCTCCCTCTCCCCCCGTGCCCTGCAGAACATTGCTCCCCCCGTGCCCTGCAGAACATTGCTCCCTCTCCCCACGTGCCCTGCAGAACATTGCTCCCTCTCCCCCCGTGCCCTGCAGAACATTGCTCCCCCCGTGCCCTGCAGAACATTGCTCCCTCTCCCCCGTGCCCTGCAGAGCATTGTTCCCCCATCCTCTGCCATCAGCTGGTCATGCACAGGTCAGTTTGGATGATCACTGACTGTCTGTAGATGGCAGTGCTGAGAGATTCAGGATCTGATAATGAGTGGAGGGCGTATGAGACTCCACCCCCTCCCAACTTTATGACCCACTACTGTACCATGTCTGCAGTCTCTGATCATCTCCTGTATCATGTCTGCAGTCTCTGATCATCTCCTGTATCATGTCTGCAGTCTCTGATCATCTCCTGTACTATATCTGCAGTCTCTGATCATCTCCTGTACTATGTCTGCAGCCTCTGATCATCTCTCGTATCATGTCTGCAGTCTCTGATCATCTCCTGTACTATGTCTGCAGTCTCTGATCATCTCCTGTACTATGTCTGCAGTCTCTGATCATCTCCTGTACTATGTCTGCAGTCTCTGATCCTCTCCTGTACTATGTCTGCAGTCTCTGATCATCTCCTGTATCATGTCTGCAGTCTCTGATCATCTCCTGTATCATGTCTGCAGTCTCTGATCATCTCCTGTACTATGTCTGCAGTCTCTGATCATCTCCTGTACTATGTCTGCAGTCTCTGATCATCTCCTGTATCATGTCTGCAGTCTCTGATCATCTCCTGTATCATGTCTGCAGTCTCTGATCATCTCCTGTACTATGTCTGCAGTCTCTGATCATCTCTTGTACTATGTCTGCAGTCTCTGATCATCTCCTGTACCATGTCTGCAGTCTCTGATCATCTCCTGTATCATGTCTGCAGTCTCTGATCATCTCCTGTATCATGTCTGCAGTCTCTGATCATCTCCTGTACTATGTCTGCAGTCTCTGATCATCTCCTGTACTATGTCTGCAGTCTCTGATCATCTCCTGTACTATGTCTGCAGTCTCTGACCATCTCCTGTACTGTGTCTTCAGTCTCTGATCATCTCCTGTACTATGTCTGCAGTCTCTGATCATCTCCTGTATCATGTCTGCAGTCTCTGATCATCTCCTGTATCATGTCTGCAGTCTCTGATCATCTCCTGTACTATGTCTGCAGCCTCTGATCATCTCTCGTATCATGTCTGCAGTCTCTGATCATCTCTTGTATTATGTCTGCAGTCTCTGATCATCTCCTGTACTATGTCTGCAGTCTCTGATCATCTCCTGTATCATGTCTGCAGTCTCTGATCATCTCCTGTACTATGTCTGCAGCCTCTGATCATCTCTCGTATCATGTCTGCAGTCTCTGATCATCTCCTGTACTATGTCTGCAGCCTCTGATCATCTCTCGTATCATGTCTGCAGTCTCTGATCATCTCCTGTACTATGTCTGCAGTCTCTGATCATCTCCTGTATTATGTCTGCAGTCTCTGATCATCTCCTGTACCATGTCTGCAGTCTCTGATCATCTCCTGTACCATGTCTGCAGTCTCTGATCATCTCCTGTAGTATGTCTGCAGTCTCTGATCATCTCCCGTATCATGTCTGCAGTCTCTGATCATCTCCCGTATCATGTCTGCAGCCTCTGATCATCTCCTGTACTATGTCTGCAGCCTCTGATCATCTCATGTACTATGTCTGCAGTCTCTGATCATCTCTTGTATTATGTCTGCAGTCTCTGATCATCTCTTGTATTATGTCTGCAGTCTCTGATCATCTCTTGTATTATGTCTGCAGTCTCTGATCATCTCTTGTATTATGTCTGCAGTCTCTGATCATCTCTTGTATTATGTCTGCAGCCTCTGATCATCTCCTGTACTATGTCTGCAGTCTCTGATCATCTCTTGTATTATGTCTGCAGTCTCTGATCATCTCTTGTATTATGTCTGCAGTCTCTGATCATCTCCTGTATCATGTCTGCAGTCTCTGATCATCTCCTGTATCATGTCTGCAGTCTCTGATCATCTCCTGTATCATGTCTGCAGTCTCTGATCATCTCCTGTATCATGTCTGCAGCCTCTGATCATCTCCTGTACTATGTCTGCAGTCTCTGATCATCTCTTGTATTATGTCTGCAGTCTCTGATCATCTCTTGTATTATGTCTGCAGT
>JAZDVW010002692.1:0-265000 GCA_037367395.1 Lithobates pipiens
CTCGGTCATGCTGGTAGCGTGCAGTGAGCTTGCCCTCAACACAGAAACATCGGCCGCCCAGCAACGCATGTGTGCAGCATGTGGGCATGATGCCCACCCCCTTTGCCGCCACACATAAATGTCTTGCAGTTGTAAAGGGATTTAAAAATCCATTGAGTCAATGAGCAAGATAAAACAAGTAAAGGACGGTGAAGGGGCAGAACCTGGAACAGCTGTGCATGACAACCAATCAGCTTCTGGCGTTCATTTACAAAAATAAATAAATCGGTACTTACCAGTCCCTGGGGTCCAGAACTGTCTTCCCAGAGCTGGTTATTCTTACCGCTGCGCAGGGCCGCTGATAGGCCAGTACAACTGGCCCTGCTGTACCGGGCCTGACCAGCAGGGGGGGCCCCGGCAACCTGAACTGCAAAATTTTATGTATAAAAAAAAAAAAGTTCCTCCTCCACCGATCAGTGCCCTACAACCTCCCCCCCCCCAGCGCCCCCCTCCGCAACTGAAGAGGAGACAGCGCCGTGCCTCGGATTCGCAGGCCACACAGAGAGAGCCCGAGGCACTGGCAGTGGGCGGCATTGCAGGGGGGAGGTGCGAGCAGCACCCGAGTGGAGTGACATCTGTCGGCTCAGTGATCCAGGACCCGGCGCAATAATCCCCTTCTCTCTGTGGTCGCGTGACTCACGTCGCGCCGTTCTGATCAGTCTCGGCAGCGGCTGTCACTCACAGCCGAGCAGAGTGAAGCCGCCTCCCCTTCCTCCGTGCACAGCACTGTGTAGACATAAAGGAGGAGGGGGAGGCGGCTTCACTCTGCTCGGCTGTGAGTGACAGCCGCTGCCGAGACTGATCAGAATGGCGCGACGTGAGTCACGCGACCACAGAGAGAAGGGGATTATTGCGCCGGGTCCCAGATCACTGAGCCGACTGTATTCTGTACTGTAGGGGGGTCTACACTGTAGATGGGGGTCTGTATGGTAGGGAGGGGGGTCTGCACTGTAGAGGGTCCGTGTAACATGCAGGAGGTCCAGAGCTGTGAGGGGCTGTGTAATGTAAAGGGGTGCAGAGGTGCAGGGTGCTGTGTAATGTAAAGGGGTCCAGAGGTACAAGGGCTGTGTAATGTAAAGAGGTCCTTAGGCGCAAGGTCCTGTGTAATGTAAAGGAGTCCAGAGGTGCAGGGTGCTGTGTAATGTAAAGGGGTCCAGAGGTACAAGGGCTATGTAATGTAAAGGGGTCAGGAGGTTCAGGGTGCTGTGTTATGTAAAGGGGTCCAGAGGTACTAGAGCTGTGTAATGTAAAGGGGTCCAGAGGCGCAGGCTGCTGTGTAATGTAAAGGGGTCCAGAGGTGCAGGCTGCTGTGTAATGTAAAGGGGTCCAGAGGTGCAGGCTGCTGTGTAATGTAAAGAGGTCCTTAGGTGCAAGGTCCTGTGTAATGTAAAGGAGTCCAGAGGTGCAGGGTGCTGTGTAATGTAAAGGGGTCCAGAGGTGCAGGGTGCTGTGTAATGTAAAGGGGTCCAGAGGTGCAGGCTGCTGTGTAATGTAAAGGGGTCCAGAGGTGCAGGGTGCTGTGTAATGTAAAGAGGTCCTTAGGCGCAAGGTCCTGTGTAATGTAAAGGAGTCCAGAGGTGCAGGGCGCTGTGTAATGTAAAGGGGTCCAGAGGTGCAGGGTGCTGTGTAATGTAAAGGGGTCCAGAGGTGCAGGGTGCTGTGTAATGTAAAGGGGTCCAGAGGTGCAGGGTGCTGTGTAATGTAAAGGGGTCCAGAGGTGCAGTTGTGGAGAGGGGGGTACACAGTAGTGACAAAAAGATATTGAAGGATGCAGAGGTATGCAGGGGACACAGTGGGTGTTTTTACATTTTATGGTGGGGGGGATGGGTGCCAGATATAGGATCCGCCCCGGGTGCCAAATGCTCTAGGTCCAATTGTTTCAAGGTGGGGTCTGGGGAGGGGCAATGGGTGGGGCCAGGGGTGGGGCTGAAGGAGGGACCAGGGGTGGGGCCAGGGTGGAGCTGAAGGGGGTCCCATCAGGTAGGCTGTACGGGGCCCCATGATTTCTATCAGCGGCCCTGCCGCTGCGGGTCACCGGTGCCGCCATCTTGGATACGAGAGCCAGCTGTGGCTTCCTGAGGAACCACAACCAGCTCCCTACAGCACATGTGCAGGCTCACACAACACTTTGTGATTGGTCCTGCAGCCTGCTGAAACGTGCGATGTGTCCCAGGCACAGGGCCGGGACAAGCGGTGGGCAGAAGGGGGAAAGTTGCCCTGGGCGCAATCTGTATTGTAGGGCATTTCTACTTTTGTCAGCGCAGCGCTAGAAGTAGCAAGGAGAGGAGGAGAGAGCCGGGAGGAGGTGCGGGCTGTGCTCTCTCTCTCCCCCTCCTCCTCATTAATTCACACATAACGGAGGAGGGGCACAATTTGCCATCTTTGCCCTGGGCACTGAAAGATCCCAACACTGCCCGGGAGGCTTTGGCAGAGGAAGGGGTGGGGCAAGGGGTGTCATCCTCACCTAGGCGAGGATTGCAGAAGTGGGAGCAGGTACCGATGAAAAAAACGGTGCTCACCCCCAGCCCCCCCCAAACAAAACCTGGAGCTCAATTTCAGAATGAGGGGGGGGGGGAGAGAAACAGCGGGACTTTAATTTTTGAGCAAAGTTCTACTTTAACCACTTCAGCCCCGGAAGGATTTACCCCCCCCCCCCCCCTTCCTGACCAGAGCGTTTTTTGCGATTCGGCACTGTGTCGCTTTAACTGACAATTGCGCGGTCGTGCGACGTGGCTCCCAAACAAAATCCACGTCCTTTTTTTCCCACAAATAGAGATTTATTTTGGTGGTATTTGATCACCTCTGCGGTTTTTATTTTTTGCGCTATAAACAAAAAAAGAGCAACAATTTTGAAAAGAAAACGCATTTTTTTTAACTTTTTACTATAATAAATATCCCCCAAAAATATATATAAAAAAACATTTTTTTTTCCTCAGTTTAGGCCGATACGTATTCTTCTACATATTTTTGGTAAAAAAAATCGCAATAAGCGATTAATGATTTGGTTTGCACAAAAGGTATAGCAAAATACCTTTTTCATATCTACAAAATAGGGGATAGTTTTATGGCATTTTTATACATTTTTTTTTTTACTAGTAATGGCGGCGATCAACGATTTTTATCGTGACTGCGACATTTTGGCGGACTCATCGGACAATACTTTACACATTTCTGGGACCATTCGCATTAATACAGCGATCAATGCTATAAAATTGCATTGATTACTGTAAAAATGTCACTGGCAACGAAGGGGTTAACCAGTAGGTGGCAGTGTAGGGGTTAAGTGTATCCTAGGGGCGTGTTTATAACTGTCTGGGGGAGTGGCTGTGTGTGACATCACACTGATCGCTGCTCCCGATGACATCTCCCCGTTCTTGAGCTCCGTGACGCGATCGCAGGTATCCCCGCTGCGATCAAGTCCGCAGGGTCTACGATTGTGGTCACAGAGCTATGAGTAAGCACTGATTCCAGTGCGAAACGCGTCAGATTTATTGCACCCCCCCCCTTTTCTTTTTGCTGTGGATTACCTGATATGATGTGACCTACGATTTTTCAATAAAACCCGGGATTTCAAGTCTTTTTCCAGTGTGCGGCTATCCAGAGTTTTGTTCTGCCTACCTGCCTACGTTCACAGAGCTCTCGACAGGCGCACCCGCGCACGGCGGGCAATTCAAAGTAACGTACGGGTACGTTACTTTGCCCAGCCGTGCCATTCTGCCGACGTATATTTACAGGAGGTGGTCGGTAACTGGTTAAGTGCAGCTGGATATTCGTTAGTTGAGGTATAACAATCTAGCATCTTAGGAGCCGGTACTCCCAGGTTTAGTTGGGGAAGAGGGAAGGGGGGTATAAAAAGGGGGGAAAGGTAGGTTTGGAGTGAGGTAGTAAGGGAGGAGGGAAAGGGGGCAGAATTTTGTTGCAAATTTGCTAGTGGAGGGCCACTCAAAAAAAAAATGCATTAATAAAATTAAAAAAATAAATAAATTCACTGACCTGAAAAGCTCAGGGTCAGCGCTACCACTAGGCAAACTAGGCAGCCGCCTAGGGAGCCCTGCTGCCTAGGGCACCCGGCCACTGGTGTTCCTACCCTCTTCTCCCTGCAGCAAGCAACTAAGTCTCAGTATCAGCAGGCAGCCACCGCTCCATTTGCACATGGCGTCAGAGGCGCAACGACTGCTGAGGACTGTGTCTGTGTCCCCCGACTCCCGAATGAATGGAAGCAAGCAAACATTCATTGATGGGCACTGGTAGGCTGGATTGATGGGTGCTTTTGAGGCTGCATTTCATGGGCGTTGGTGAGGCTATATTTGATAGGCACTGGTGAGGCTACATTGATGGGCGCTGGTGAGGCTGCATTTGATGGGAGCTGGTGAGGCTACATTGATGGGCGCTGGTTAGGCTGCATTTGATGGGAGCTGGTGAGGCTACATTGATGGGCGCTGGTGAGGCTGCATTTGATGGAAGCTGGTGAGGCTACATTGATGGGCGCTGGTGAGGCTACATTGATGGGCACTGGTGAGGCTGAATTTGATGGGAGCTGGTGAGGCTACATTGATGGGAGCTGGTGAGGCTGCATTGATGGGTTCTGGTGAGGCTACATTGATGGGCGCTGGTGAGGCTGAATTTGATGGGAGCTGGTGAGGCTGCATTGATGGGAACTGGTAAGGCTGCATTTGATGGGAGCTGGTGAGGCTGCATTGATGGGTGCTGGTGAGGCTGCATTTGATGGGAGCTGGTGAGGCTGCATTGATGGGTGCTGGTGAGGCTGCATTGATGGGCGCCAGGTGAGGCTGCATTTGATGGGTGCTGGTGAGGCTGCATTGATGGGCGCTGGTGAGGCTGCATTTGATGGGAGCTGGTGAGGCTGCATTGATGGGTGCTGGTGAGGCTGCATTGATGGGTGCTGGTAGACTGAATTGATGGGCGCCAGGTGAGGCTCCATTTCATGGGCACTGGTGAGGCTGCATTTGATAGGTGCTTCATTAAAAAGGTGGGGTTTACATGAGCTGGGGAAAGGAGGTGGAGTCAGGAGTGGGGCCAAGAGGGGCGGCAAAGTGAGGTTTCGCCTAGGGTGTCAAAAATCCTTGCACCAGCCCTGAACGCTGTTGCTAGGCAGTCTTCCTAATCTGCCTCTTCCTATTCTGCTGCGCTTTCTCCTCTTCGGTGAGTGGCCCCGTTGCCTTCTGGGACATGTGTGTGTCCCAGAAAACAACGGGGGCCATTCAGAAAGCGCTGCGCGACTCGCGCGTTATGCTGTAGGAAACGGGCAGTGAAGCCGCAAGGCACCATTGCCTGTTTCCCTTCGTTAGGATGGAGGTTCCGGCAGCCGGTCCGATGGACGGATCGGCCGCGGGGAGCGGCCAATATCGCGGGATTGTTGGACAGGTAAGTGTCTTTATTAAAAGTCAGCAGCTACAGTGTTTGTAGCTGCTGACTTTTTAAAAAAAATGTATTGGCCGGAACGCCCCTTTAAACTATCGGTTACCAGACTGGGAAGCATTCAAGGTAGGTGTAGGGAAGGCGTGAGAAGATTTTTAAGGGCCTATCATCTGGATGTGCGGATATAAATATAGGAGAATAAGAATGGAGGGGGGGAGAAAAAAAGGGGGGGGGGGATTAAGCAAAAGGAGAAGAGGAAAGTCAGAAGGGTAAGACTGGTAGGTGGGTAGGGAAGGAAGGAGTGGATGGGGGGGGGCATTGCACAGGTGGCTCCCAGCCCCCATGATGGGTTCCTCACAGAGTTGTCGGACTCTTAGATGACGATGTTGGATCCATGGGCCCCACACCTTATCACGTGTGTTGGGGAGGATGACTCACCCAAAATTTTGAGGGTTGAGGGTTAATATGAGGGTCTCACATGTGTGATGAGATGATGTGATGAGGTCCTCTTTCTGTAGGATGGAAGAGCTTCACTGTACAGAAGAGGAGTACTGATGATGTCATAGAATGAGAAGATGAGGTCACAAGATGGTGGGGCTCTTCTGTTTTGTCATGAGATGCCGAAACCTCGAAAATCAACAAAACCAACAATAAAAATATCATAAAAAAAAAAAAAAAAAAGCTCGGAATATTACCATAAGAAGACCATGGTGTTTATTAAAGTGGTAACCAAACAGAAAGCTCAGGCTGACCACATAGACCACCCAAAATGGAAGTTGTTCCTTCAGAAGGCCGGATGACTAAGGGCCGGTTCACACTGCAGGCGATGCGAGGCGACTCCGACTTGCCTCGTCGCGACCTGCCGCGACCTCAGCGGCAACTTGCAGATGACTTCTGTATAGAAGTCAATGCAAGTCGCCCCGAGGTCGTCCGAAAGTAGTACAGGAACCTTTTTTCTGAGTCGGAGCGACTCAAGTCGCTCCTCTCAGAACGGTTCCATTGTACAGAACGGGGGCGACTTGTCAGATCGAGGCGAGGCAAGTCGTGTCGCCTCGCATCGCCCGCAGTGTGAACCCGGCTCTAAAGCAGCCTTTCTCCATCTTTTCAAGATGAAGGAACCCTTGGAATAACTTTCCGGTCTCAGGGAACCCCTGCTAAAAATGACTATATCTACAACTCATGATACAGTACATTAGTGTGATGGTCACTGGGAAGAATGCTCCTTACACGTGTGGTCATTGGGGAAGAATGCTCCTTACACGTGGGGTCATTGGGGAAGAATGCTCCTTACACGTGGGGTCATTGGGGAAGAATGCTCCTTACACGTGGGGTCATTGGGGAAGAATGCTCCTTACACGTGTGGTCATTGGGGAAGAATGCTCCTTACACGTGGGGTCATTGGGGAAGAATGCTCCTTACACGTGGGGTCATTGGGAAGATGTCCCCTCTTACAGATAGCCTAATAGATCAATGGTGTAAGTAAGAGGGAACCTAACCGAGAGGCAAAAATTGCTCATTGCTCAAGGAACCCCTAGCAGCTTATGGAGGACCCCTAGGGTTCCATGGAACCTGGGACTAGACCCTCCAAAGATCTTCATGATGAAGGAGAAGCTGTAGACTAGGATGGGTGGGCAAGTTGCTGCTCTGCTGATTCCAATCCAACTGATACTCCATGGGGTGCGGCGGTGAATATAAGATGAAGAAGATCCTACGTGCCGTCATCTTCAGAGGCTCTACGAGGAAGAAGTCAGGAACTAGAAATGGCCAATTCACATGGCTAACAGGTAAGTGGCACGAGGTTCAACATTCAACCCACCAAAACACTATAACCCCTTTACATTGGTGGAGCCAGTACCATAGGGAGCCAATGCCCACCCATTACCAACCTGGTGCCCCTCCCCCCTATGGTCCTCAGAAAGAAAAACTCCACGTTTGCAAGAGTTTATACCAAATAAGGGGGGGGGGATAATTGAATTATTATAATTATAATTCATTCATTAATCAATTAATTATAATTAATTAATTATTATCAATTCATTAATTATTATTAAATAATCATAATTAATTCATTATATTAATTTAATTTGACCCTCATTTTTACTACCAGCATGTGGATGCTTATTACTATTATCGGATTATTATCTCTAGACTTTTATCATGCCTTTACTAGTAAAGAAAAAAAAAACAAAGGATCAATAAGTAGTCACCTAGCACCACATTCTGATCTTATTAAAACTATTTTTTTTTTTTTGGAATATATAGAAAAATTGGATTTTGAATGTGCACACAAAACAAACAAGTTAAAAATATATTATTTTGTAAAAAACAAAAACAAAAAAAAACATAAATGTGAATTTCCATAAATACAGTTAAGTTCAAACATTTTATTTTTTTTTCTTAGTTTTGTATAGATTGTAGAAGGATTATACCCCCTGTCAGGTTTTCATTGCTGTCTGTAGCCCCTCTATTCGTCCTATTTACCGTTATCTCCAAAAGAAATCCCCAAATTTTGGGTCCTCTCCAAAACAGGAAAAGGGGTGAAATCTTCCATCGGGGACACTAGTTCTGGTGACAACCAGTGATTTCCTCACTATGGAGGGATTTCCCCTCACTTCCTGTTTTGACTATACGACAGGAAATGAAGGGAAATCTCGCCTGTGGGAAACAATTTTTTGCCTTTAGTTCTACTTTAAAACTCTAGGTTCAAGATAACCTTTAGTAAACAATTTGCATGAAATCACAATGGTATGTAAATCTTCCACGCGTTTCACCATAGGCTTCATCAGGAAGATGTAATAAGTAGTGAAAGATCTGTCGTATAAACACCAAGTAACTGTTATATTTGAATAGTAAACATTAAATACATAAAATAGATGTCCGTAACGCACTCACATATTGCGCTAACCATTCCGAGGACCTAAGAGATGCAGCCAAACACAAACCAAGGGAGGCCACCAACAAAACCTTTTTGTTTATATGTCCTTACTAGTATATGATCTTGTTCTCCATATTTTTGAACCACGTGTTGCAATGTTTTACATATAAGAATTGTTTTATCTTATGTTACACATTAGCCCTGATGAAAGGGGGTGGAAGTACAGCCGAAACGCGTTGGATTTGAAAACAATCTATAAGGAAAGTAAATTTATATTGTATTTTTTATTATATTTTACTATATTTTGTTATGATGTGCCACTTCAGTTCCTAATTCAATCAACACCCATCAGAGGCCGAGGTGACCATGGAAGAAGCCCTACGGTGTGCAGAAGCTGCTGGCCCAGTGTTGTTATTTTCTATGAAACAAGAGGCTCCAGGTGAGATTGTTATACTGATTGGACTCCACACATGGGTGCTAGCCCCGGCTCGCCTCCGTTGAACACATGTATGTCAAGGAAATGGCTGCGCACCATGGCGGTTTAAGTCCATTTATTGCAACACCCCAATAGCGATCCAACAATAATAGTAGCAGGTACAGAAGGTTGACGTGTTTCACACAAATATGCTGTGCTGATGTTGAAAAATAGACATGGGCCAAACGCCCCCCCATTCTGTTCGCATCTGAAGTTCCAAACAGGGGAAATCTTCTAACCCGAATGGCGAACCCCATTGAAGTCTATGGGAGCTGAACAGGAAAAATCTAAAGTTTGAAGGCTTATATGCAAGCAATTGGCCATAAAAGGGGTATGGGGGTCTGGGTACTGCCCTGGGGGACATGTATCAAATAAAAAAAAAAAAAAAACAGTGATTTTAATTATGCTTAAAGTGCAACAATAAAAATGAAAAATTATTTTAAATATAGTGCCTGGGGGGTCCCCTTAGTCTGCCAGTAAAGTGGTGCATCTGTAGCATGTATAGAACCTGCTGCAGCAAAAATTACGTTTCCAAAGAAAAAAAAAACAGAGTCAAATCCCATTTAAAATGACTTGTTGTTACAGTTGCCAGCAACTGTCTAGTGAAATAATAAAGGAAAAAAACTACGGGGGGGGGGGTCCCCCCATCCATACCAGGCCATTCGAGTTTGGTGTGGGTTTTAAGGGGAACCCCACAAACATTTTTTTAAAGAAAAACAACATGCCCCCCCACATGTGCAATTTCTCTTGTTCCTAATTCATTTTTGAATTTTTTGAATTTTTGAATTTAAAAGTAAATTCCAATACCTCTATTTTAATAGTTATCATTAGTTAGCTATTCTTTCAAATTTTTACGAATTTTCATTCTTTCGAATTTTCTTTCTTATTTTCAGATTTTTGGATTTTCGAATTTATGAATTTTACGAATTTACAAATTATATAATTGATTAATTTATGAATTTACAAATTTACGAATTGCAATCCTAACAATTGACCCGAAAAAGGAAGAAAAAAACAAACAAATGAAACAAAAAGAAACAAACAAACTACCCCCCCATCCATACCAGGCCCTTCGAGTTTGGTATGAGTTTTAAGGGGAACCCCATGCCAAAATTAAAAGAAAAACGACACCCCCCCCCCCCCCAGATATGTGCAATTCTTTTTGTTCCTAATTCCGAATTTACGAATTATCTAATTTATGAATTTACAAATTTACGAATTGCAATCATAACGATTGACCCGAAAAATGAAGAAAAAAAAAAGAATGAAACAAATACAAACAAATTACCCCCCCCCCCCCCCAGTCTATACCAGGCCCTTTGAGTTGGGTATGGATTTTAGGGGGAACTCCACGGCAAAATTTAAAAAAAAAACAGCGGTTAAATTCGTATTTGTTACTGTCACTAACAGCTGAATTTGAAAGGAAATTCCAATACCTATCATGTAATAGTTAGTTATTATTAGTTAGTTATTCTTTTGAATTTTCGGATTTTTGTTCTTTCGAATTTTTGAATTTTCTTTATTATTTTCAGATTTTTGCATTTTCAAATTTATGGATTTTACAAATTTTGGAATTTACGAATTTTCTAATTTATTAATTTATGAATTTAAAAATTGCAATCAGAATGAAGAAAAAAAAACCCTGAATGAAACAAAAATTAACTACCCCCAGTCCATACCAGGCCCTTCAAGTTCACTATGGATTTTAAAGGGAACCCCACACCAAAATTAAAAGAAAAACATGTGCAATTTGTTTTGTTCCGAGTTTGTTTTTTAATGAATGTTGACAAGTTTGTAAATTCGGAAACATCTTAATTAACGAAAACCCCTTTAACTAATTTTTCCCAATATTCATAAATTCGAATATTCGAAAACTCTTAAATTTGAAATTCCAAAACCCAAAAATTTGAAAATCTCAAATAATAATTTACTATTAAATTATAGGTATTGGAATTTCCTTTCAATTTTGTCTGTTAGTGAATGAAACGGATACAAATTTATCAGAATTTAGGAATAATCCGAAATAACGAATGCCGCATCTAAACAAATGGAACATAATGAATTAATAATAATAAATAACAATGATAACAATAAACTTTTTTATTATTATTTATTATTAATTCATTACGTTCTGTTTAGAAACGACATTCGTTATTTCAAATAATTCGTAACTTATAACGGATAAATTTGTATTAGTTACATTCACTAACAGCCGAATTTGAAAGGAAATTCCAATACCTATCATTTAATAGTTAGTTATTATTAGTTAGTTATTCTTTAGAATTTTTGGATTTTCGTTCTTTCGAATTTTTGGATTTTCTTTCTTATTTTCATATTTTTGGATTTTCAAATTTATGAATTTTACGAGTTTTAGAATTTAAGAATGTTTGAATTTATGAATTGCAATCATAACGATTGACCCGAAAAACGAAGAAAAAAAAAAATGAATGAAACAAAAATGAACAAACTACACTCCCCCCCTCCCCCAGTCCATACCAGGCCCTTTAAGTTTGGTATGGATTTTAAACGGAATCCCATGCCAAAATGAGTTATTCCGGATAATTCGTAACTCATAACGGATAAATTTGTACTCATTACGTTCACTAACAGTCGAATTTGAAAGGAAATTCCAATACCTATAATTTAATAGTTAGTTATTATTAATTAGTTATTCTTTAGAATTTTTGGATTTTCGTTCTTTTGAATTTTCTTATTTTCATATTTTTGGATTTTCTTTCCTATTTTCATATTTTTGGATTTTTGTCCTTTCGAATTTTCAGATTTTCTTTCTTATTTTCATATTTATAGATTTTCGAATTTATGAATTTTACGAATTTTAGAATTTAAGAATGTTTGAATTTACGAATTTTCCAAGTTTTGAATTTATGAATTTACGAATTGCAATCATAACTATTGACCCGAAAAACGAAGAAAAAAAAAATGAATGAAACAAAAATGAACAAACTACACCCCCCCTCCCCCCCAGTCCATACCAGGCCCTGCAAGTTTGGTATGGATTTTAAAACGGAATCCCATGCCAAAATGAGTTATTCCGGATAATTCGTAACTTATAACGGATAAATTAGAATTTTTGGATTTTCGTTCTTTTGAATTTTGGGATTTTCTTTCTTATTTTCATATTTTTGTATTTTCAAATTTACGAATCTTACGAATTTTCGAATTTTTTCAAATTTACGAATTTTCAAATTTTCAAATTTATGAATTTACAAATTGCAATCATAACAATTGACCCGAAAAACGAAGAAAAAAAAAAAAAAAACGAATGAAACAAAAATGAACGAACTACTCCCCCCCACACCACAGTCCATACCAGGCCCTTCAAGTTTGATATGGATTTTAAAGGGAATCCCACGCCAAAATTAGTTATTCCGGATCATTCTTACCTTATAACGGATAAATTTGTATTTGTTACGTTCATAACAGCCGAAATTCCAATACTTATAATTTAATAGTTAGTTATTATTAGTTAGTTATTCTTTAGAATTTTCAGATTTTCTTTCTTATTTTCCGATTTTTGGATTTTCGAATTTCCGAATTTGATGAATTTCCGAATTTAGGAATTTTTGAATTTACGAATTGCAATCACGATTGACCTGAAAAACAAAGGAAAAAAATGAATGAAACAAAAACGAACAAACTACCCTCCCCGACCCTTATCTGGGCATGAGCAGGCAACCCCCCCCCCCAACCTTACCAGGCCAAATGCTCTCAACATGGGGGGGGGTTGTAATTCTCTACATTGACACCATTGGTCGTTTTATTGGCTGACAATAATATAAAACATCTAGAGCGTCCTCAGGGGGTTATTCTTTTTTTCCCAGCATCCCTTTTGTCCTCGTCTCTTCGGCGGGGCAGAAGTGAGGTCTTTTGGGAGGTCTACGAAGGCCCTCTGGATGTTTTGTATTAACTCACTGGCGTCTTTTTCTTATTTTTTTTTCGATGATGCAAAATGTACGGGTGAAATCCTCTTCTGATTTCCTTCACATTCCCATAGATCTCAGCTGCTACTTAGTGTCACTTCCATCCATGTCATGATGTAAACATCAACCTAAAACGCATTAACCCCTGTGCCCCCCCATTCCCTTTGACTGTGTCACTTAGTGTATGTCAGAATGTAATGGCTTCACTCTCTGCTGACCCGTCGGCTGATGGGAACCAGATTCTGGGGCAGGTTCTGCACATGTGTACCTGGGATCATCCGCGTCTACGTTCCCTTCGCGATTAAAACCAGGTGCCTTCAAAAAAAAAAAAAACGTGAGACGTTCACATGATGTACAACATGTGTTCTCAAGACGAGCCTTTGATACTTTGTGTTGCAGGTGCGAGGAGCCCCCCCCCCCCCCCCCCCTTGCTGCGTTCATGTTGTGTCCTCGAAGAGCCGTACAAGATTTACCAGGGAATTCAAAAACATCTCCAGGAAAGCCTCGTTCCAATCAAATTCAAAGCAAACGCGCTCAAGGATACAAGTGGGCAAGCAAGTCGTCGGGCTAATCGCAAGTGTGGAAGTCACAACTTTCCTCTTGGATAGCAATCAAAGAGGACCGGTCTAAGATTTGCTACCTACCCAGCGGTCTCAGAGTGTTTCCACCAAGTTTACTCCTACTCCAGTCTCTGAGAGTACCAACACCGGGGCATTAAGAGTAGGAACGAGTGAACTGAACTGTGAGATTACCAGAAGACCCAGGAGTTACGATTCACCATGGATAACTAAGAACCTTCCAAAAATTTCACCGACAGAAGATAGCCTATCGTACATATAGTCTGATAACAGGAACCAATATCATCTTCATATGTTTAGAGGTTGTGCAGTAGCTTAGCGGTTAGCACTTGTGCCGCACTTTTGCCTTGTAGCACTGGGGTCTTTGGTTTGGATCCTGGCCAGGAACTATCTGCATGGAGTTTCCATGTTGGTGGGTTAATTGGATCTTTTCTAAATTGGCCTCAGTACGTGTGAGTCTAATAATCCCGTATGTAGCCTCCGAGACAGACCCTGGTAACACTCTGTTGAGCGGTTAATGCAGCTCTGGAACACAAACATGTGCCTACAGAAAAGGTCCCGAGGTTTGAAATGGACAGAAAAGCACACAACAGTCATGGTAATAGGATGGGATCTACATAGAAATAATAAAGGTATGTCCTTGAAAGTAACCTGGGAGACACCTTTGCTTTATCAGAGGGCAATTCCCTCTTTATATCTTAATTTATTGGAACGGAGCATGCCCAGTGAGATATCACCCACATTGGTCTCGCCTCTGTATCCCACTCCCAGGACACACCTTGGTCTCTCTTCTGTATCCCGCTCCCAGGACACACCTTGTTCTCTCCTCTCTATCCCGCTCCCAGCACACACGTTGGTCTCGCCTCTGTATCCCGCTCCCAGGACACACGTTGGTCTCTCCTCTGTATCCCGCTCCCAGGAAACACCTTGGTCTCTCCTCTGTATCCCGCTCCCAGGACACACTTTGGTCTCTCCTTTGTATCCCGCTCCCAGGACACACGTTGGTCTCTCCTCTGTATCCCGCTCCCAGGACACACGTTGGTCTCTCCTTTGTATCCTGCTCCCAGGACACACGTTGGTCTCTCCTTTGTATCCCGCTCCCAGGACACATGTTGGTCTCTCCTCTGTATCCCGCTCCCAGCACACATATTGGTCTCTCCTCTGTATCCCATTCCCAGCACACACATTGGTCTCTCCTCTGTATCCCGCTCCCAGGACGCACATTGGTCTCTCCTCTGTATCCCACTCCCAGGACACATATTGGTCTCTCCTCTGTATCCCCCTCCCAGGACACACATTGGTCTCTCCTCTGTATCCCACTCCCAGCACACACATTGGTCTCTCCTCTATATCCCACTCCCAGGACATACATTGGTCTTTCCTCTGTATCCCACTCCCTGCACACACATTTCTCTTTCCTCTGTATCCCACTCCCAGCACACACGTTGGTCTCTCCTCTGTATCCCACTCCCAGCACACACGTTGGTCTCTCCTCTGTATCCCACTCCCAGCACACACGTTGGTCTCTCCTCTGTATCCCGCTCCCAGGACACACGTTGGTCTCTCCTCTGTATCCCACTCCCAGCACACACGTTGGTCTCTCCTCTGTATCCCGCTCCCAGGACACACGTTGGTCTCTCCTCTGTATCCCGCTCCCAGGACACACGTTGGTCTCTCCTCTGTATCCTGCTCCCAGCACACACATTGGTCTCTCCTTTGTATCCTGCTCCCAGGACACACATTGGTCTCTCCTCTGTATCCCTCTCCCAGGACACACATTGGTCTCTCCTCTATATCCCACTCCCAGCACACACATTGGTCTCTCCTCTGTATCCCGCTCCCAGGACACACATTGGTCATTCCTCTATATCCCACTCCCAGCACACACATTTCTCTTTCCTCTGTATCCCACTCCCAGGACACACGTTGGTCTCTCCTCTGTATATCCCGCACCCAGCACACACATTGGTCTCTCCTCTGTATCCCACTCCCAGCACACACATTGGTTTCTCCTCTGTATATCCCGCTCCCAGGACACACATTGGTCTCTCCTCTGTATCCCGCTCCCAGGACACACATTGGTCTCTCCTCTGTATATCCCGCTCCCAGCACACACATTGGTCTCTCCTCTGTATATCCCGCACCCAGCACGCACATTGATCTCTCCTCTGTATATCCCACTCCCAGCACACACATTGATCTCTCCTCTGTATATCCCGCTCCCAGGACACACATTGATCTCTCCTCTGTATATCCCGCACCCAGCACGCACATTGATCTCTCCTCTGTATATCCCGCACCCAGCACGCACATTGATCTCTCCTCTGTATATCCCACTCCCAGGACACACATTGATCTCTCCTCTGTAGCCAGCCCTAGCATATATGTGGTCTCCCCTCTGTATATCCCACCCCCAGCACACACATCGGTCTCTCCTCTGTATCCCACTCCCAGCACACACATTGGTCTCTCCTCTGTATCCCACTCCCAGCACACACGTTGGTCTCTCCTCTGTATCCCGCTCCCAGGACACACGTTGGTCTCTCCTCTGTATCCCGCTCCCAGGACACACGTTGGTCTCTCCTCTGTATCCTGCTCCCAGCACACACATTGGTCTCTCCTTTGTATCCTGCTCCCAGGACACACATTGGTCTCTCCTCTGTATCCCTCTCCCAGGACACACATTGGTCTCTCCTCTATATCCCACTCCCAGCACACACATTGGTCTCTCCTCTGTATCCCGCTCCCAGGACACACATTGGTCATTCCTCTATATCCCACTCCCAGCACACACATTTCTCTTTCCTCTGTATCCCACTCCCAGGACACACGTTGGTCTCTCCTCTGTATATCCCGCACCCAGCACACACATTGGTCTCTCCTCTGTATCCCACTCCCAGCACACACATTGGTTTCTCCTCTGTATATCCCGCTCCCAGGACACACATTGGTCTCTCCTCTGTATCCCGCTCCCAGGACACACATTGGTCTCTCCTCTGTATATCCCGCTCCCAGCACACACATTGGTCTCTCCTCTGTATATCCCGCACCCAGCACGCACATTGATCTCTCCTCTGTATATCCCACTCCCAGCACACACATTGATCTCTCCTCTGTATATCCCGCTCCCAGGACACACATTGATCTCTCCTCTGTATATCCCGCACCCAGCACGCACATTGATCTCTCCTCTGTATATCCCGCACCCAGCACGCACATTGATCTCTCCTCTGTATATCCCGCACCCAGCACGCACATTGATCTCTCCTCTGTATATCCCACTCCCAGGACACACATTGATCTCTCCTCTGTAGCCAGCCCTAGCATATATGTGGTCTCCCCTCTGTATATCCCACCCCCAGCACACACATCGGTCTCTCAATAGTGAGATGGCCCTTTGCAGTTATAACACCTTTAACTCTTTTGGGAAGGCTGTCAACAAGGTTTAGGAGATGTGTCTATGGGAATGTTTGACCATTCCTCCAGACGTGCATCTCTGAGATCAGGCATACATGTTGCACGAGAAGGCCTGGCTTGCAGTCTCCTCTCTAATTCATTCCAAAGGTGTTATATCGGGTTGAGGTCAGGATTCTGTGCAGGCCAGCCAAGTTCCTCCACCTCAAACTCGATCATCCTCATCTTTATGGACCTTGCTTTGTGCACTGGTGCGCAGTCATGTTGGAACAGGGAGGGGCCGTCCCCAAACTGTTCCCACAAAGTTGTCCAAATTTTCTTGGTATGCTGTTGCCCTTAAGAGTTCCCTTCACTGGAACTAAGGAGGCCAGGCCCAACCCCTGAAAATCAACCCCCACACCATAATCCCCCCTCCACCAAATCATTTGGATTAGTGCACAAAGCAAGGTCCATAAAGACATGGATGAGCGAGTTTGGGGTGGAGGAACTAGACAGTCCTGACCTCAACCTGATAGAACACCTTTGGGTTGAATTCGAGCGGAGAATGCCGTTGTACACACGGTCGGACATTCCGACAGCCAAATCCGTCTGATTTTTTCCGACGGATCTTGTCCGAAACTGTTGCATACACGGTCGGACAAAGTTGTCAGAAAATCCGATCGTTCAGAACATGATGACGTTATTTTGTTACGACGGGACTACGTTCAGGCTAGTAGCCAATAGCTTTGATGTAGGAATTTGATCTGAGCATGCGTGGCACTTTGTCGGAACGGAATTCTCTACACATGATCGGAGTATGTCCGATCGGAGCAGTTTGTCGGAAAATATTTCCAGCAACTTGGAAAATTTGGTCCGAAGGATATTCCGACGGAAACAGTCCGATGCAGACCACACACAGTCAGAATATCCGACAAACCGCTCCCATCGGACACATTCCGACGGAATCTCTGACCGTGTGTACAAGGGCTAAGGGTGGTGGGGGCCCCTGAGCTTAAGTTACTTTCGGGCCCTACCTTCTATGCATTACCGTATTTATTGGCATATAACACGCACCACAAGTTTAGGAGGGAATTTTAAGGGAAAAACTTACATTTAAATGCCCATCAATGCAGCCTTATCAGTGTCCATCTGCAGCCTTGCCCATCCATCTGCAGCCTTGCCCATCCATCTGCAGCCTTGCCCAGTGTCTCAGAGTAGCTCAGTGTACTTGGCTCAGCTCACAGTCGTGCCCATTCCTAGAGACTTGGCATGACTGTGAGCGGAGCTGAGCTGAGTACACTCGGCTATGTATCTCGGCGAGGCCCCCTATTGGGCGGGGCCCATGGGCTTGAGCCCAGTCAAGTCCAATGGTAAGTCCAGCCCTGGCCTGACCTCACAAATGCTCTTCTGGAAGAATGGTCAAACCTTCCCATAGACACATCTCCTAAACCTTGTGGACGGCCTTCCCAGAAGAGGTGAAGCTGTTTAAAGCTGCAAAGGGCGGAGCCAACTCAATATTGAACCCTCCGGACTAAGACTGGGATGCCGTTAAAGTTTATGTGCGTGTAAAGGCAGGTGTCCCAATACTTTTGGCAATAAAGTGTATATGTGATTCTGCGCAGAGCGGCCTGCACTGTAGCAGTCGACAAGAGGTTAAAAACAGAAGATGACGTATAAAGTTAAAAAACAACAACTTATACATCCATCAGGAAAAACCTCTGTGAAGGGCCCCCAGGGGTACAATTAGCACTTGTTGCAGAATTCCGCTCTTGGCCGGCTAAAAATGACCTCTTTAATAGTGATTTGTTTTTCCTCCCTTCCCAAAGTCTGTGGAAGTGGTGAGGAAATGAAATTACAGTCGGCGAGTCACTGATGATTACAATTGCTACCATCTTATCGCTGAGCATTGCTATTAGCATAATGCTTTATTACAGGCGGGTATTAGTGTCAGAGAGTGTATTAACATTATTACTACCACCGCGCCGAGTACTGCGACTCGCAGAAGCCGCTCTGTCACTTTTACTTTCATTTCATGGAATAAAGAATTGCCGGATGTTGCAGCTCTCCAGAGGAGCCGGACATCGGGCCCTCCAATTCTTGCAGGTACCCCCCCCCCCCCCCGGGGTCATTACCATAATTGCCGAAAATCACTGACAACAGAGAAAGGCACCTTGTGTCTAACGTGAATATTTCTACCTAAATTCTGCAGAAATTGGACATTTGCCTCCCACAATGGCCGGCGCTGCAACTTCAAGCTGGAACAATTTTCAGATTTTTCTTTTTCCATCCTGCTTTTAAATATCTGCAAAGAACCAGACACAGACCGCATTCTTCCACAGCAACTGAGGATGAGAAGGATGAAGAAGATGAAAATGGCAGCTCAACACTCACCTGTTCCTCTCTGTGGCTCTCCCAACTTCCTCCAGATTGGCTTTCTAGTGTCTACCCTTTGTGGTTCTTCTCCCCGACCCTCTGATTGGCAGTTTCCGCAGTGCGCCTGCCTTGAGCCCTTTTGGTCCCTCACCTGGGGCTGGTGGGTCTCCCTCACCATCCTCTCTACCTGAATGCCATTTGCTCTTTGAAGTTTATCTACACCGTGTCCTCCATCCTGACTGGCTTGTCCCTTTTAGAGAAACCACCCCCCTGGTGATGTCAGTGGGTGAAGCACTGTGCCCTTTAAATTCGGATGTGGGTGGAGCCCTTAGCAGAAGGTGGACATGAGGTGAGATTACCCATGACCTACAGCATGTAGGTTTGTAGCTTGGAAGACCCAAGAGATTTGTAGCTTGGAAGACCAAGGATGAGAAGGATGAAGTAGATGAAAATGGCAGTTCAACACTCACCTGTACCACTCTGTGGCTCTCCCAACTTCCTCCAGATTGGCTGCCCTCCCTCTGTGGTTCCTCTCCCGACCATCTCTGATTGGCAGTTTCTGCAGTGCGCCTGCCTTGAGCCCTTTTGGCCTCTCACCTGGGGCTGGTGGGTCTCCCTCACCATCCTCTCTACCTGAATGCCATTTGCTCTTTGAAGCTTATCTACACCGTGTCCTCCATCCTGACTGGCTTGTCCCTTTTAGAGAACCCCCTCCCCTGGTTATGTCAGTGGGTGGAGCACTGTGCCCTTTAAATTCGGATGTGGGTGGAGCCCTTAGCAGAAGGTGGACATGAGGTGAGATTACCCATGACCTACAGCATGTAGGTTTGTAGCTTGGAAGATCAAGGATGAAAAGGATGAAGAAGATGAAAATGGCAGTTCAACATTCACCTGTTCCTCTATGTTGCTCTCCCAACTCTCTTTGGATTGGCTTCCCTCCCTTTGTGGTTCCTCTCCCGACCCTCTGATTGCCGGTTTCTGCAGTGTGTGTTCCTTGAGCCCTTTTGGTCCCTCGCTTGGGTCTTGTGGGTCTCCCTCACCATCCTCTCTACCTGAATGCCATTTGCTCTTTTAAGTTTATCTACACCGTGTCCTCCATCCTGATTGGCTTGTCCCTTTTTAGAGAGACCACCCCCCGGTGATGTCAGTTGGTGGAGCACTGTACCCTTTAAATTCAGATGTGGGTGGAGCCCTTGGCAGAAGGTGGACATGATTACCCTTGACCTACAGCATGTAGGTTTGTAGCTTGGAAGACCCGGGAGATTTGTAGCTTGGAAGACCAAGGATGAGAAGGATGAAGTAGATGAAAATGGCAGTTCAACACTCACCTGTACCACTCTGTGGCTCTCCCAACTTCCTCCAGATTGGCTGCCCTCCCTTTGTGGTTCCTCTCCCGACCCTCTGATTGGCAGTTTCCGCAGTGCGCCTGCCTTGAGCCCTTTTGGTCTCTCACCTGGGGCTGGTGGGTCTCCCTCACCATCCTCTCTACCTGAATGCCATTTGCTCTTTTAAGTTTATCTACACCGTGTCCTCCATCCTGATTGGCTTGTCCCTTTTAGAGAGGCAACCCCCCGGTGATGTCAGTTGGTGGAGCACTGTGCCCTTTAATTTCGGATGTGGGTGGAGCCCTTGGCAAAAGGTGGACATGAGGTGATTACCCTTGACCTACAGCATGTAGGTTTTTAGCTTGGAAGACCCAAGAGATTTGTAGCTTGGAAGGCCAAGGATGAGAAGGATGAAGAAGATGAAAATGGCAGTTCAACACTCACCTGTTCCACTCTGTGGCTCTCCCAACTTCCTCCAGATTGGCTGCCCTCCCTTTGTGGTTTGACGGTTCCCGCAGTGCGCCTGCCTTGAGCCCTTTTGGTCCCTCACCTGGGGCTTGTGGGTCTCCCTCACCATCCTCTCTACCTGAATGCAATTTGCTCTTTGAAGTTTATCTCACCGTGTCCTCCATCCTAACTGGCTTGTAAGCAAATGGAAGTGTCCCTTTTAGAGAGACCACCCCCTGGTGATGTCAGTGGGTGGTGTACTGTGCCCTTTAAATTCGGATGTGGGTGGAGCCCCTGGCAGATGGTGGGCATGAGGTAATTACCCTTGACCTAAAGCATGAAGGTTTGTAGCTTAGAAGACCAAGGATTTGAAGGATGAAAATGAAAATGGCAGTTCAACAATTGGCTGCCTTCCCTTTGTGATTTCTCTCCCCGACCCTCTGATTGCCAGTTTCCGCAGTGAACGTGCCTTGATCCCTTTTGGTCCCTCACCTGGGGCTGATGGGTCTCTCTCACCATCCTCTCTACCTGAATGCCATTTGTTCTTTGAAGTTTATCTACACCGTGTCCTCCATCCTGACTGGCTTGTCCCTTTTAGAGAGACCCCCCCTCGGCAATGTCAATGGGTGGAGCACTGTGCCCTTTAAATTCAGATGTGGGTGGAGCCCTTGGCAGAAGGTGGACATGAGGTGATTACCCATGACCTACAGCATGTAGGTTTGTAGCTTGGAAGACTCGAGAGATTTGTAGCTTGGAAGACCAAGGATGAGAAGGATGAAGTAGATGAAAATGGCAGTTCAACACTCACCTGTACCACTCTGTGGCTCTCCCAACTTCCTCCAGATTGGCTGCCCTCCCTTTGTGGTTCCTCTCCCTGACCCTCTGATTGCTGGTTTCCACAGTGTGGGTGCCTTGAGCCCCCTTGGTCCCTGACCAGGGGCTGGTGGGTCTCCCTCACCATCCTCTCTCTTGAATGACATTTGCTCTTTGAAATATATCTACACTGTGTCCTCCATCCTGATTGGCTTGTAAGCAGATGATAGTGTCCCTTTTAGAGAGAGCACCCCCTGGTGATGTCAGTGGGAGGAGTACTGTGCCCTTTATATTCGGATGTGGATGGAGCTCTTTGTAGAAGGTGGACATGAGGTGATTACCCTTGACCTACAGTGTGTAGGTTTGTAGCTTGGAAGGGTAGTAGACTTCTTGGACCCAGACCCAGGAGAGACGCTCCATGTGAGGAGCCACTGCTGGGGGACCCATGAAAGAGCAATCTGGGAAGATGGCTGGACTTTAAGAGTCTGAGTTGGTTGCACTGATGTGTTCCTTACTATAAACAGGAAAAGGGTATGAAGCCATTGTGTCACGTTTTTGTCCATATTGTTCTTCAGAAAACCTGTCAGAGCCACAACCTTTGCTGGTTTCAGCAGTAGCGCTTTTCTTACGGAGCCACCTGAGATGCTGATTCCTTCGTTACTCTTGCCTTGAACCTTTGTCTCTGGCGATCCTTAAACTGTTTGTTTGTGGTTGAACCCACGACCTTTGCTGCTTCCAGCAATAGCTCTTCTTGCGGAGCCACCTGACATGCTGGTCAGCACCCTATCTGATTCCTTGGGTAATCTTGCCTGGAACCTGGTTTCTGGCGAACCTTGAACTTTTTGTGCCTTCTATGACCTTCCTATCTAAGCCATGTCTCTGCACTTCCTGTTTGCCAGATTATTGTGCTTTCTCCAGCCAATATTTTGCTTCTTTGCATGCCTGCAGCTATCCTTATCTCCACTACCACTCGTTACCGACCTTTTGGCTTGTTCCTCAACTACACTTCTGCTTGATCCCCTGCAACCACGTGTTACTGACTTTTGGCTAGTTTACTGACTACGCTTCTGCTTGATCCCAACCTGCTATATCTGCTACTGGACTTCCTGATGGGGGTGATCCTGAGGACACAACCTGGTACTAACATGCAGCAAAACCCATCTTCACCATCAAGAGCTCTGGTGAGCACCGGTTAGTGCTTAGGCCCCACATCTCGGGTGAGCCTGTGTCATCTGCCAGAGAGGACCTGCTTGTGTACCTATCCTTCTGGTCGGTGGGAGCCTCTCTACTGCTATAGCTACTGGTTTCCAAGCCCGCCGGACCCCTGACCCTGACAAAACCATTGGAAAAGGCAAACTGTATGGACATTCTTTATTCAAAAACGTGGGTCTTGGGCCAGGAAAATGTGAGTGCTGTGAATACAGTGGGTGTCATGGGAGCCACGTACCTGATGTGAGACAGAAGTAGTGGGGAGGCCTCCCTTGCACCTTAGGTCCTTGAAGCCTCTGGAGATGGAGACAGAGACTTGGACACCGAGTGGCACGGGTGCCAGGGGTGCAAAGCACCATGCAAGCCTTAGTTTAAGATCCGAGCCGAGGTCAAGTCCAGTTGGGCAATGAAGTATAAAAGGGTTAATCAGAAGTAGAATGGTTGAGATCCAAGCCAGGGCCGGTTCCAATCTGGCAGCTGAGTACAAAAGGGGCAAAAAATTAGATCAAGGTACAAATCCGAGGTCAATGGCAAGAAGCAATCAAGAGTAGTCAAATAGGTTTCCAGGTCACAACAAATTCAGACAGACCACACATTAGCACAGGAACAAGGGGGGACTGAAGATAATTCAGCCATTTGGCAGTGTCTGGGTTGGGCTCATATAGGGAAGTTTGAGGTCACTTCCTGTGCGCCTCCTGGCCATTTTCCCTCTTTTTTCGATCAGGTTGAAGTCACTTCCTGTGCGCATCCTGGCTTTTTCCATCAAGTCTTCTGCGCAGGTGCGTGAGGCGTCTTTGGCGCATGCTCAGTTGGCACGGATCTCCTCTTGCGGCAACGTGCCATTGGTGCATTCGTAGTAAGCCCTGGACTCTTACAGTGTGCCTCAAGAAGCATGTGGGACACAAAATGGTGGAGTTCCTCCCTAAAACAGGTATGTGCGTACCCAAACTCGTGAAGACGTGAGTCCCTGGCCAGCTTGGTGGGAAATGGCAGCAAATTCAGGTTACCAACAAGCTTTCTGGGTTTGTATGATTTCTGCGCTCTTTCTAGTTGATCGCATAATTTCTGGGTTTCCCTAGTGGTGGAGCTGGAACAGCCGGAATATGTCTCTGGAGGGGGTCATATAATACGTGCCCCACCTACCCCCACCCCCTACCCAGTCGGTAAGCTTGAATGTGTTTTGCAATATATGAAAACAAAAATTCCCATTTCTATGCAAATGTTTCCTAGAAATGTGTACGGGTGTATGGTGGTCAGACCACGCCCCCTCTACACGTCACAGCTTGAATCGGTACAGAAAAAATGGCGCTCCCTTGATACAAAAGAAGGTGTCCCCGACGTGTCCCTGCACTGTCTATTCTTTCACTGCTTTAATGGGAAGTGGTAAGTTTGCCCTTTTATGGTCCACATTTTGGAACCCGGCATGGAACATTACCGGAACATACATCACCTTACCCAGAACTGGAACTTATGGGGTAAAATAAAACAAAAAATTAAGCATACAATGAAAACGTGCAATGAAATATATACAGTTCATTAGCATACAGTGTGATTTGGCAATATGCAGGATGAGGCTGAATGAATTTCCAATTGCTCATTAACGATAATTTGCATAAGCAACAACCATGGCAATAATACGTTTATAATTACCCGGGAATTTATACTAATGTTGTCTTACATCATATAGGAGAATATTGAAGGTTTACATTTCTCCTCGTCAGGAGTACTCCCCATCCAGGACTATGTACAGGCCGGCAACATGGGAGTCTGAGGACGTCCATAACATACAACGTTTAAGAAAACGATACATTTTAATTTAACATGTTAATGTTCTTCTAAATGTTGTTTTCAATCATTTAAAATCAGCAATTCGGATTAAATTAATTCCTGGTGATCCTGCCATGGAGGTCCTTGCCTGGGCACTTCCTGTTATCCCGTTATGGGGTGACAACCATCTCTGAAATGTGCTCCTGTGTTGTCACCCTGTCACATACACCTCAAGTGGAGACTACAAGCAGCCTCTATCTAGTTCTATCTATCTATCAATCTATCTATCTATCTATCTGTAGCGCTGGTATTTTTAATACCAATGCTAGTATTTTTGTAAATTTACGTTTGTCTGAAGATGCAGTTTGGTTCAGACTAATTATGCTAAAGTTCTGGCCTCTGTACCAGTTTGGCTGGGTTGTGCTAATTTCCACTTGACCGTGGGTGTCGCTGTCACCACCGGTAAGTGTTGGAAATGCAACAAGCCAAATGTATTGGGTACCCCTTTTACTCAGAAACAGCCCGGTGGGAGTGGTCTACCCGCTGTGCATTCTGGGTAAGGGTACTTAACCACTTACAGACCGGACCATTTTGCTGGTCAACTTTTTGCGATTCTGCACTGTGTCCGTTTAACTGACAATTGCGCGGTCGCGCGACGTGGCTCCCAAACAAAATTGACGTCCTTTTTTTTCACACAAATAGAGCTTTCTTTTGGTGGTATTTGATCACCTCTGCGGTTTTTATTTTTTGCGCTATAAACAAAAATAGAGCGACAATGTTGAAAAAAACGCATTATTTTTTACTTTTTGTTATAATAAATATCCCCAAAAATATATAAAAAAACATTTTTTTCCCTCAGTTTAGGCCGATACGTATTCTTCTACATATTTTTGGTAAAAAAAATCACAATAAGCGATTATTGATTGGTTTGCGGAAAAGTTAAAGCGTTTACAAAATAGGGATAGTTTTATGGCATTTTTATTAATAATTTTTTATTATTTTTTTTTTTACTTGTAATGGCGGCGATCAGCGATTTTTATTGTGACTGCGACATTATGGAGGACACATCGGACATTTTTGACACATTTTTGGGACCATTGTCATTTATACAGTAATCACTGCTATATAAATGCAGTGATTCCTGTGTAAATGACACTGGCAGTGAAGGGGGTTAACCAGTGGGTGGCAGTGTAGGGGTTAAGTGTTCCTAGGGGTGTGTTACTAACTGTTGGGGGCTGGGCTTTCATTTAGTGAACACTGATCTCTGCTCCAATCACATGGAGCAGAGATCAGCGTCACTAGTTGCTAGGCAGAATGGAGAAATGCTGTTTACAACGGCATTTCCTCGTTCAGCCGTCCCGTGAGACGATCGCGGGTATGCCCGCGGCGATCGAGTCCGCGGGACCCGCGACCGGACTCACGGGGGTCCCGACCTGCACGCAAGCGCGCCGCCGGCGGCGCGTTTGCGATGGCAGGGCGGCATTGAAGATTGGACGTACCTATACGCCAATATGCCTGCCCGTGCCATTCTGCCGACGTACATCGGCATGCGCTGGTCGGGAACCAATTAAAGTACAGACGCCATTTTCTGGGGTTCGTTTTTCCCGACCTCATGGCCCTCCTGACCTGAGGCATGTGCTGCCTTATTCAATGTCTCGGGGGCTGAAGCTCCGCAACTGAAAGGTAGGCCCAGAGGCTCTGGGCCCACTGATCCAGAGATGATCCTGTGCTGTCTCGCCTGCGGGGAGAAGCCAAGCAACTGGAGGATCCAGGGGAGGACTTTTCTGAGGAGGACCGAGCAACAAGGCCGGTGCCTCATGGAGAAGCCTGGAGACTCAGTTGGAGGATGCGTCCTGGGTTGTCTACCACGGTGTTTCTCAACTCCAGTCCTCAAGGCGCCCCAACAGGTCATGTTTTCAGGCTTTCCTTTATTTTGCACAGGTGATTTGATCAGTTTCACTGCTTTAGTAATTACCACAGCTGTTTCATCTGAGGGAAATCCTGAAAACATGATGTGTTGGGGCGCCTTGAGGACTGGAGTTGAGAAACACTGGTCTACCACACAGTATCGCCGAGTCGGCTGAAATAATCAGTTACTGGGGGGGAAACTCTTTCATTTTGCAACCAGAAGCTTATTGTGCCTTCCTGTGGCAGAGGATCGCATAACAAGATCGCTAAACTTATCAAGTCTGTGGCAGAGACTTCGTTGGAGCATCTCACCGGCTGCTAGGTTAGTAAGAGAGGCCTATCCGGTGATTGCCGGATCCGGCTTGTGGGAATCGTTTGTCCTCTGGATCAAGGAAATACCTTTAACCCGCAAAACTACAAAGGTACCTGAATTCCCCTTATCCTTTACCCCTCTATTGCAAAAGTGTGTGCTTTTGTTAAATAAACACCCAGAAAAAGGACTAAGTGTCGGAGCTAATACTCTTTAGTCCACAACGGGACCCCTTAGCCCTTGTACACACGGTCGGAGATTCCGTCGGAATGTTTCCTATCCGACCGTTTTGTCGGATATTCCGACTGTGTGTGGTCTCCATTGGACTGTTTCCGTCAGAATATCCGACGGACCAACTTTTCCAACTTGCCGGTAACATTTTCCGACAAAATGCTCCGATCGGACATACTCCGATCATGTGTAGCCTACTCCGACGGACAAAGTGCCACGCATGCTCAGATCAAATTCCTAGACCAAAGCTATTGGCTACTAGCCT
Organism: Lithobates pipiens; assembly: GCA_037367395.1. Lineage (NCBI taxonomy): Eukaryota > Metazoa > Chordata > Amphibia > Anura > Ranidae > Lithobates > Lithobates pipiens. Next base: position 27,329 of record JAZDVW010002692.1, read on the forward strand.
GAATGTAGTCCCGTCGTAATGAAATAACGTCATCACGTTATGTACAATCGGATTTTCCGACAACTTCCGCGTGTATGCAACATGACTTCCGGACCTCTTCCCGAATTAATCCGTCGGAATTACTCCGACGGATTTGGTTGTCGGAATCTCCGACCGTGTGTACAAGGGCTAAGACAGAAACAGTGAGCAGGTGAGGTAACAGTAAGCCCAATAAAAACCAGCAGCTCCTTCGGGGGTTAGTGCTACATGTGGGGGCTCGAGTCCGGGATTTGCCGCTGCCTCTCGCAACTCAAAGAAATTATCCACTGCCAATTTATGCAATAGAGGGTTTTGGACTGTGCCATACTTTTCTACAAGGGGTTAATTGCGGGCGAATGCCTGGTGCGTGAGCTGTGGGCGGAGTCAAGAAAGCCTGGGAGTTACGGGACCAGAGGAGCCAGTGGGAGGAGTCTTCCGTCTACTTTCTGCACGAGACACCGCGTGTGTGTGTCCAAACATTGAGAGGAAGGACCTGTTTGTTGCCGTAATGTTCCGAATGCCAGGAATGCAGTCTGTCATAGGACCCAGGATGTTCTCTGGGGGTACCTCTATGAGTGTCAGATTGCCTGGAACATTACTGACGGACACTGGAATTCACCTGAAACTGCATGGGCGTTTCATTCTGTACACCACAGGAGATGCCGAGGCCTTGGGCATGTTGTGTAACAGGTGCGAGGGACTGGTCGCAAACCCTCAACCGTTTGTCCGATGTCTACACTGTGGATAGTACCTGTTCAAAGTGGAGCAACCCACAATGTCGCCCCGTGCCTACCGGATGGATTGGGCCACGGGCACCGCCACTGAGGAAGACCGCTACGTTCACTCCTACGGTCGGGCCTACGTTCTCAAAGCCCAATTCAACAAATGTTCCAGAGGGAGATGGGGCTGTTACTGCCATCCGAGGAACAACAGCGGACATTACTAAAGCTGCCGCTTCTTCTACTACTACCCACTTTGCTGCATCCACCCTAAAGAAGGTGGGGTACGTGAAATCCTCCTGCGGCCGCGGTCGAGGCTTACCTCAGAAACTGCCTGAACCGGATCCAGAGAAGGAAATCGCGACATCACAGTGGAATCCACGGCAGGAACGGGTGAGAAATCTGGGGGAAAATGTGATTAAAGGGACTGTTTGTAAATGTGTGCCCACAGAGGAGTTACGGGACCCTGAAATAGACTCTCTGATGTGTCTGGAGATGATGACCTATTTGAGACTATGTCCCAGGAGATGCTATGGGCAAATGCTGATGATGTTGCCTCAACTTGTAACATATCTGGCTGCATAGCCCTGAACTCGGGGAGTACATCACCTTGTGTGGAAACCCCCTGTTACAACTAGCGAGACTTTGCTCAAAAGTGCCAATTTGTCCAAGTTAAAGGAAAATCGCCACATTCATGTGTGCCTCCTGGATTGGGAAGCATTTGATCTCTGCCGAGACTCGCCCTTGACCAAGACAAAAACAATAAAAAAACAATCAGTGCGGACATTCTGTATTCAAGAAGGTGGGTCTTGAATAAAGAATTTAAGAAGCCCGAAGGTTTTGTGCCAATATTGACTGGTATTTGGAACTGTTCATAATTCCCTCTACCTTGACTAAGACCCTTGTTCCAGTTGAAGAAAAGCAGGCCCAAAGCATGATGCTGCCACCACCATGCTTCACAGTGGGTATGGTGTTCTTTTGGTGATGTGCCGTGTTGTTTTTGCGCCAACCATATCTTTTGGAATTATGGCCAAAAAGTTCAACCTTGGTTTCATCAGGACCACAACACATTTTACCACATGCTTTTTGGGAGACTTCAAATTTGTTTTTGCAAAATTTACTTGCGCTTGGGTGTTTTTCTTGGTAAGAAAAGTCTTCCATCTTGTCCCTCTACCCCACAGCCCAGACATATGAAGAACGCGGGGGATTGTTGTCACCACACAGCCAGGACTTGCCAGATATTCCTGCAGCTCCTCTAATGTTGCTGTAGCCTCTTTTGGCCGCCTCCCTGACCAGATTTCTTCTCGTCTTTCCTTCAGTTTTGGAGGGACATCCAGTTCTCGGTGATGTCACTGCTGTGCCTTATTTTCTCCACTTGGTGATGATGGTCTTCACCGTGTTCCATGTTATATCTAATGCCTCGGACCTTCTCCTGACTGATACCTTCTAACAATGAGATCCCTCTGATGCTTTGCTGTAGCCTCTTGGCCGCCTCCCTGACCAGTTTTCTTCTCGACTTTCCATCAGTTTTGGAGGGACGTCCAGTTCTTGGTGATGTCACTGTTGTGCCTTATTTTCTCCACTTGATGATGACAGTCTTCACCGTGTTCCATGGTATATCTAATGCCTCGGACCTTCTCCTGACTGATACCTTCTACCAATGAGATCCCGCTGATGATTTGGAAGTTCTCTGAGGACCATGGCTTTTGCTGTAGGAAGAGACTAAGAAAATGTCAGGAAAGACCTACTAGAACAGCTGAACTTTATTTGGGGTTAATCAGAGGCACTTTAAAAGATAGCCGGTGTGTACTGACTCCTATTTATCATGACTGTGAATGTGATTGCTTAATTCTGAACACAGCGACACCCCCAGTTGTAAAAGGGTGTGCACACTTATGCAACCACATTATTTTATTTTTGATTTTTACTTCCCCCCCCCCCCCCCTAAATTCTTTCAGTTTGTTGAGTTGTACGGTTTATAGGTCACATTAAAGGTGGGAAAAGTTCTGAAATTATTTATCTTTGTTTCATTTTTTTTTTTACATCAAAGAAACCTGACATTTTACCAACTGGGGTGTGTAGACTTTTTATATCCACTGTACATATTTATAATTATGCTACATTAAATAATATAATTGTAATAATATGATATAATAGTATTACATGTATTTTATTATAGACTATAAGATTGTATATTATAATAATTAGAATGATATTATATTAAATATTTTTTTTTTTTTTTTTTATAATTATTTTTAGAGATGACCCATTCCTCTCTTTTTAAATAAATTTTCAATTTTCTTTACTCAATTTAAAAAAAAAAATTGATGCTTAAAAAAAAAATAACAAGTTTGCAATTTTCGAAATAAATAAAACTGACAGTTTAATGGATGTTTAAAGCTGCCAAGGCAACGTCTCTCCAGTGTTTGTCATATTTCAAATACGATAAAAATAATAGCCCAGAAAAAAATCTGTTATACCGACTTTCAAACTTTTTATCATTCGGAATTGGATGATTATTTTATTCCCCCCGAGATCCGGCATAATAATCCATTACTGTATTTATAAGAATCTCCCTCAAGTCTTTGTATTTTTTGCTTTATTATTTTATTTTCAAGTCTTTTTTTTTTTTTACCATTTACCTTATTCCTAAATCACACTTTTCAATACTTGTCCTTTGTAAAGGGAGGGAAAAGTTTCTGCAGAATTTGCAAACATTTGGGCAAATTAAAGAAGAATAAAAACTCACACATTTCAGACGTTTTTGGGCTGTGCACTTCCTCTTTTCTCGCCTAGGTGAGCATGTCATTGTATCCGATTCACATGTGTGCATGCGGCAATCGACCACCACCCCCCCCCCCTCCCTCACCCCCGCACCTCGAGCCCATCCTTCCTGTGCTTCAAAAAAAAAAAAAAATCTCTGCGCAGGCATGGTTCTCCCTCCCACATTGCTGATGCGCGTGCTTTCGTGCAAATCTATGCATGGTCACAAGTGCCAAAAAGAACAGTAACACGCTACCATGCGTTTTCTACTTTTTTAAAAGGTTCATGCACTTCTTTTGTGTGTGATTTCTTGCGTGTATGGCAGCCCATTGAATATGCCAGGGCATATATATATATATATGATCAGCGGTGGGGAAGCAGAGGGTGAGGGGTGACGCTCCAGTCTCCCTGCTGCAGCGCTGCAGGTGCTGCAGCGCTGCAGGTGCTGAGATGTGGGTGGTGCTGCGATGTGGGCGGTGCTGTGATGTGGGCGGTGCTGCACTGCCCCTGGGTGTCCTCATTCCCAGTCTCAGGCTCGGATCTCTGCTGGTATGGTCACCACTGGCAAACCAAAACATCCAGACAGAGGTGCTCTCCCTCTGACTCCCTCAGTCAAGAGGAAGTACTTTCCCGAGCAGTGTAATAAAAAAGAATCATCTCTCCCCTCCTCCTACTGCACAGTGCCTGTTGGGATCTGTAGTGTAAGGAGTGTCTCGTTATATAGATGCTGTCTCAAACTACAACTCCCAGGATTCTCAGCGCTCGGCACAGACATCTATGGGCTTCTTTGGCTTTAGCACTTCCTCAGCTCAGTAGGGGGGGGGGGGAGAAAAATGAAATACAATGTCTCCTTCTCCATATTGCGGTAGCCCAGCACTCCTCGGCTATAGATGTGTTAAAGAGCACAGAGCTGTATGTGTGTCTTTTATATCTGCCCGGAGTTCAGTTTGGAGGCTCCGGCACTGACCCGGCAGAGGGTTATGAGAAGAACTCCGGGAGATCCATCAAGGGGTCTCATTAGATTTGTGTGAAGGTCGTTGATATAACACAGCCCAACGCACAACCTTTTAGATGACTTCAGAAGTGTCGATTGACCTCCTGACCGACCAATAGGAGAGCGATCTGCTCCGTGTTCACCAAACTTCTACACTTCTGCTCCCATTAGGATTTGTCACGAGAAGGGAAAGCAGAGCCGACCATTATCCGATGGGGGATCTGCGGTCACCTCATACAGTGCAGGGAGATGACGGTTCCACCGCCAGGCAATAATACAAAAAAGAACACACCACCTCCATGTGAAGACGGAGCTGAAATTCCAAACAAATCCCCCAAATACCTTAAAAAAATAAAAAAAAAATAAAAAAAACACAAAATCAAAGAACGTTGCATGAACCGGATTCTTATTTTTGAGCGTCAAATGAAAGATCTGAATGAATGAATGAAATACTTGTATAGCGCACAATGCGAACTGAATCGCCTCTAGGCCCATAGGACAGAGGACAGAGGACGCTACCCATGTCTCCCCCGTATTTTTGGTGTATTTTAATAACTACATTTTACCGCCCCATAGATCCGGGACCAGGGAACATTTTTGTTTTTTTCCGTTTAAACACTTGAAAAATTATTTTTTACAGTTTAAAAAAAATAAAAAAAAAATTCACACACTTATTTAGAGAAGATCTGTAAAGAAGAGTGAACCAAAATCTTGGATGAGAACCTTCTACCCTCAGCCAGGACACTGAAGATGGGTCATGGACGGGTCTTCCAGCATCACAATGACCCAAAACATACCACCAAGGCAACAAAGGAGTGGCTCAAGAAGAAGCACATTACGGTCGTGGAGACCCCAGACCTTAATCCTATAGAAAATGTATGGAGGAGCTGAAACTTCGAGTTGCCAAGAGACCTTCAGGATTTAGAGAAGATCTGTAGAGAAGAGAGGAGAAAATCCCTCCTGAGATGTGTGGAAACCTCATCACCACCTACAAGAAACGTCTGACCTCTGTGATCACCAACAAGGGTTTCTCCACCAACTACTAAGGGGGTCAAATACTTATTTTACTCACTGAACTGCAACTCCATTTATAACATTTGTATTTCTGGATTTTTGGTTGATATTTTGTCTCTATCATTTAACCAATTGCCTACCGGGCACTTAAACCCCCTTCCTGCCCAGGCCAATTTCCAGCTTTCAGCGCTGTCACACTTTGAAAGACAGTTGTGCGGTCGTGCTTCACTGTAACAACATTTTTATAATTTTTTTCACACAGATAGAGCTTTCTTTGGTGGTATTTAATCACCACTGGGGTTATTTTTTTATTTTTTTTGCTTAACAAGCAAAAAAAGAATAACAATTTTGAAAAAACAAAAAGTTTTCCATATTTTGTTTTAACATTTTACAAAAAAGGTAATTTTTCTACATCACTGATGAGGCTGCACTGATATCAGTGGGAGGAATAGTGCCCCATCATTGGTGTCAGTGGGAGGAATAGTGCCCCATCATTGGTGTCAGTGGGAGGAATAGTGCCCCATCATTGGTGTCAGTGGGAGGAATAGTGCCCCATCATTGGTGTCAGTGGGGGGAATAGTGTCCCATCATTGGTGTCAGTGGGAGGAATAGTGTCCCATCATTGGTATCAGTGGGAGGAATAGTGCCCCATCATTGGTGTCAGTGGGAGGAATAGTGCCCCATCATTGGTATCAGTGGGAGGAATAGTGTCCCATCATTGGTGTCAGTGGGAGGAATAGTGCCCCATCATTGGTATCAGTGGGAGGAATAGTGTCCCATCATTGGTATCAGTGGGAGGAATAGTGTCCCATCATTGGTGTCAGTGGGAGGAATAGTGCCCCATCATTGGTATCAGTGGGAGGAATAGTGTCCCATCATTGGTGTCAGTGGGAGGAATAGTGCCCCATCATTGGTATCAGTGGGAGGAATAGTGCCCCATCATTGGTGTCAGTGGGAGGAATAGTGCCCCATCATTGGTATCAGTGGGAGGAATAGTGTCCCATCATTGGTGTCAGTGGGAGGAATAGTGTCCCATCATTGGTGTCAGTGGGAGGAATAGTGCCCCATCATTGGTGTCAGTGGGAGGAATAGTGCCCCATCATTGGTGTCAGTGGGAGGAATAGTGTCCCATCATTGGTGTCAGTGGGAGGAATAGTGCCCCATCATTGGTATCAGTGGGAGGAATAGTGTCCCATCATTGGTGTCAGTGGGAGGAATAGTGCCCCATCATTGGTATCAGTGGGAGGAATAGTGTCCCATCATTGGTGTCAGTGGGAGGAATAGTGTCCCATCATTGGTGTCAGTAGGGGGAATAGTGCCCCATCATTGGTGTCAGTGGGAGGAATAGTGTCCCATCATTGGTGTCAGTGGGAGGAATAGTGTCCCATCATTGGTGTCAGTAGGGGGAATAGTCCCCCATCATTGATGTCAGTGGGGGGAATAGTGCCCCATCATTGGTATCAGTGGGAGGAATAGTGTCCCATCATTGGTATCAGTGGGAGGAATAGTGTCCCATCATTGGTGTCAGTGGGAGGAATAGTGCCCCATCATTGGTATCAGTGGGAGGAATAGTGTCCCATCATTGGTGTCAGTGGGAGGAATAGTGCCCCATCATTGGTATCAGTGGGAGGAATAGTGTCCCATCATTGGTGTCAGTGGGAGGAATAGTGTCCCATCATTGGTGTCAGTAGGGGGAATAGTGCCCCATCATTGGTGTCAGTGGGGTGAATAGTGCCCCATCATTGGTATCAGTGGGAGGAATAGTGCCCCATCATTGGTATCAGTGGGAGGAATAGTGTCCCATCATTGGTGTCAGTGGGAGGAATAGTGTCCCATCATTGGTATCAGTGGGAGGAATAGTGTCCCATCATTGGTGTCAGTGGGAGGAATAGTGCCCCATCATTGGTATCAGTGGGAGGAATAGTGCCCCATCATTGGTATCAGTGGGAGGAATAGTGTCCCATCATTGGTGTCAGTGGGAGGAATAGTGCCCCATCATTGATGTCAGTGGGAGGAATAGTGCCCCATCATTGGTGTCAGTGGGAGGAATAGTGTCCCATCATTGGTATCAGTGGGAGGAATAGTGCCCCATCATTGGTGTCAGTGGGAGGAATAGTGCCCCATCATTGGTGTCAGTGGGAGGAATAGTGCCCCATCATTGGTGTCAGTGGGAGGAATAGTCCCCCATCATTGATGTCAGTGGGAGGAATAGTGCCCCATCATTGGTGTCAGTGGGAGGAATAGTCCCCCATCATTGATGTCAGTGGGAGGAATAGTGCCCCATCATTGGTGTCAGTGGGGGGGGAATAGTGCCCCATCATTGGTGTCAGTGGGAGGAATTGTACCCCATCATTGCTATCAGTGGGAGGAATATTGCCCCATCATTGGTGTCAGTGGGGGGAATAGTTCCCCACCATTGGTGTCAGTGGGGGGAATAGTGCCCCACCATTGGTGTTAGTGGGGGGGGGGAATAGTGCCCCATCATTGGTATCAGTGGGAGGCATAGTTCACCATCATTAGTGTCAGCGGGAGGAATAGTGCCCCATCATTGATGTCAGTGGGGGGGAATAGTGCCTCATCATTGGTATCAGTGGGGGGAATAGTGCCCCACCATTGGTGTCAGTGGGAGGAATAGTGCCCCATCATTGGTGTCAGTGGGAGGAATAGTGCCCCATCATTGGTATCAGTGGGAGGAATAGTGCCCCATCATTGGTGTCAGTGGGAGGAATAGTGCCCCATCATTGGTGTCAGTGGGAGGAATAGTGCCCCATCATTGGTGTCAGTGGGAGGAATATTCCCCCATCATTGATGTCAGTGGGAGGAATAGTGCCCCATCATTGGTGTCAGTGGGAGGAATAGTCCCCCATCATTGATGTCAGTGGGAGGAATAGTGCCCCATCATTGGTATCAGTGGGAGGAATAGTGCCCCATCATTGGTGTCAGTGGGAGGAATAGTGCCCCATCATTGGTGTCAGTGGGAGGAATATTCCCCCATCATTGATGTCAGTGGGAGGAATAGTGCCCCATCATTGGTGTCAGTGGGAGGAATAGTCCCCCATCATTGATGTCAGTGGGAGGAATAGTGCCCCATCATTGGTGTCAGTGGGGGGGGAATAGTGCCCCATCATTGGTGTCAGTGGGAGGAATTGTACCCCATCATTGCTATCAGTGGGAGGAATATTGCCCCATCATTGGTGTCAGTGGGGGGAATAGTTCCCCACCATTGGTGTCAGTGGGGGGAATAGTGCCCCACCATTGGTGTTAGTGGGGGGGGGGAATAGTGCCCCATCATTGGTATCAGTGGGAGGCATAGTTCACCATCATTAGTGTCAGCGGGAGGAATAGTGCCCCATCATTGATGTCAGTGGGGGGGAATAGTGCCTCATCATTGGTATCAGTGGGGGGAATAGTGCCCCACCATTGGTGTCAGTGGGAGGAATAGTGCCCCATCATTGGTGTCAGTGGGAGGAATAGTGCCCCATCATTGGTATCAGTGGGAGGAATAGTGCCCCATCATTGGTGTCAGTGGGGGGTCCATGTCATGCCATTCACGTGACAATAGTTGATGTAGCAGCTCTCCAAAGGGCTAAAATGCACCATTAGAATTTATCTTCCACCAATGACATATTTTTTTGTCCTTTAATTTCCGGTACTTCTTTGAAATATAAGGGGCAAAGTAAAGTGTGAAGTGTTTTTTTTTTTTTCATTAAAATAATAAACGTTATACTGACCTGCTCTGTGTAATGCTTTTGCACAGAGCGGCCCGACCCTCTTCTTCTGGGGTGCCCTGCCGGTTCTCCGGGTCCTTCCCCTTCATCGGGTGCCCCCACTGAAGGCCGTTTTTCGTGGGGGGGGGGGGCACCTGTGCGGGCTCGCTCCCGAGTGCCGCTGCTGCATCCATTGACACAGTGAGACTCGGCCCCGCCCCCACCCCCTCCCCCACTCCCTTGTCACAGGATTTTATAGAAAGCATTGGGAGCCAATAGTCATCAGGAGGATATCTTAGCAATAGAAAGAGATCTCATGTTAAACCTTCTTTTTTTTCTCTTTATTTTTTATTTTTTTTAGTTTTGGATGGGGAGAGGAAGTGTCAGAACCCCTGTCAGGTTTTCACTGCTATCCAGTCTCCATTAGAGAAATTAACCCTTCACCGGACAGGAAGTGGGGGGGAAATCTCTGCCCCAGCTGGACATATTAACCCAGCTCAGGATTTATAACATTGGGGATACATCATAAAATCCTAAAAAAAATTCAACAACATTTTTAGGGCGCATCTCGTCTCTCCCTGCCGGAGTTCCCCCCTCATTATTTCTGGTAATTATCAATAATATAACAGCCAGAAATTGCAACACAGTCTGCAAATGTCACCAAGTGAATACAATGTAACAATGTATTGTTTGATTTTATTCCACTCATATGAAGATCAGAAAGCACGATTGTTGCTTCACATCTGAAATCTATTAAAGTAAAATCTCACAAAGTATTTTATTTAAATGTTTTCCTCTTTGATCCCTTATTAACCCCTCATTAACCCTGACTATCCCTAATAAATGCCCCCCTCCCCACCCCCAACCCCCATACCTATTAATCTTCTGCAGATTTGTTTTTCTTATATTAATATTTATTTGCTTTCTTTGAAACAAAAAAAATTAATAAAAAAAAAGATATAAATAAAAAAAATCAATTTAGTGTCAACATCAATGGAACAAACTATAGAATAAAATATATATTTTTATTTACAGTAAAAACAGTTTTTTGTTTTTGTTTTTTAAATCTAATACTGCTCAAAATAAAAAAAAAAAACACACTTTTTCATTTTTTTTTTCATTTATTATTATTAAAATTATTGTTTCTATATTATTTCTAATATTGTTTTACCAAAATTATTTTAATTTCAATGAAACCTATAGATAATATATATATATATATATATAAATACACACACACACAGTATATATACACACACACACACACACACACACACACACACACACACACACACACACACACACACACACACACACACACACACACACACACACACACACACACAGTATATCACAAAAGTAAGTACACCCCTCAGTGACATTTGTGTAAATCTTTTCTTCTCTCTTTTCATGTGACAACACTGAAGAAATGACACTTGTCTACAATGTAAAGTAGTGAGTGTACAGCTTGTATAACAGTGTAAATTTCCTGTCCCCTCAAAATAACTCAACACACAGCCATTAATGTCTAAACCGCTGCCAACAAAAGTCAGTACACCCCTAAGTGAAAATGTCCAAATTGGGCCCAAAGTGTCAATATTTTGTGTGGCCGCCATTATTTTCCAGCACTGCCTTCACCCTCTTGGGCATGGAGGTCAGCAGAGCTTCACAGGTCACCACTGGAGTCCTCTTCCCCTCCCCCATGATGACATCACAGAGCTGGTGGATGTTGGAGACCTTCCCCTCCTCCACCTTCCCTCTGAGGATGTCCCACAGATGATCAATAGGGTTTAGGTCTGGAGACATGCTTGGCCAGTCCATCACCTTTACCCTCAGCTTCTTTAGCAAGGCAGTGGTGGTGTTGGAGGTGTGTTTGGGGTGGTTATCATGTTGGAATACTGCCCTGCGGTCCAGTCTCTGAAGGGAGGGGATCATGCTCTGCTTCAGTATGTCACAGTACATGTTGGCATTCATGGTCCCCTCAATGATCTGTAGCCCCCCAGTGCCGGCAGCACTCATGCAGCCCCAGACCATGACACCCTCACCACCATGCCTGACTGTAGACAAGACACACTTGTCTTTGTCCTCCTCACCTGGTTGCCCCCACACACGCTTGTCACCATCTGACACCAAATACCTTTATCTTGGTCTCATCAGACCACAGGACATGGTTCCAGTAATCCATCTCCTTAGTCTGCTTGTCTTCAGCAAACTGTTTGTGGTCTTTCTTGTGCATCATCTTTAGAAGAGGCTTCCTTCTGGGACGACAGCCACGAAGATCAATTTGATGCAGTGTGCGGCGTATGGTCTGAGCACTGACAGGCTGACCCCCCCACCCCTACAACCTCTGCAGCAATGCTGGCAGCACTCATACGTCTATTTCCCAAAGACAACCTCTGGATATGACGCTGATCACGTGACCTCAACTTCTTTGGTGGACCATGGCGAGGCCTGTTCTGAGTGGACCCCGTCCTGTTATACCGCTGTATGGTCTTGGGCACTGTGCTGCAGAGCAGTTTCAGGGTCTTGGCAATCTTCTTATAGACTAGGCCATCTTTATGTAGAGCAACAATTCTTATCTTCAGATCCTCAGAGAATTCTTTGCCATGAGGTGCCATGTTGTACTTCCAGTGACCAGTATGAGAGAGTGAGAGCGATAACACCAAATTCAACACACCTGCTCCCCATTCACACCTGAGACCTTGTAACACTAACGAGTCACATGACACCGGGGGGAGGGGAAAATGGCTAATTGGGCCCAATGTGTGTGTATATATATTATCTATAGGTTCCATTGAAAATAAAATAAACAATATTAGAAATAATTAAAAAAAATATATTAATAATAATTATAGTCGGTATATGAGGATTTCTTTGTTATTGGGACAGAGAGGGAGTTTTTTCCTTTTAACATATGAGATATATAAAGCACGATATTGTTTTTATTTTGTCTTATAACTTTCTACAAATAAAGACAACATTTTATCTCAGGGGAGGCAATGTTTTGAGCACAAAATGTTTTCAAAGAAATCTCAATCACGAAAAGGAATTTTTTTATAAAGTAAATGCTGTAAACTACTTTAGTAGTGAAAAATTAACATCCTGCCCTCACACCTCAGATCACTGCCCCCTGGAAATCTGTTTCACCAATGTACCCCCTGCTGATCTGCCCCACACAGTAACCCCCTGTACAGCTGCCCCACCACTGTAACAACATATTCACCTGCCTCACCAATGCACCCCCTTTCTCATCTGCCCCACTAATGTACCACCCTGCTCATCTGCCCCACCAATATACCCCCTTTCTCATCTGCCCCACCACTCTAACCCCCTTCACATCTGCCCCACCACTGTAACCCCCTGCACATCTGCCCCACCACTGTACTACCCTGCACATCTTCTCCACCGCTGTACCCCCTTGCTCATCTGCCCCACCACTGAAACTCCCTTTATCATCTGCCCCATGACTGTACCTCCTGCACATCTGTCCCACCTCTGTACCCCCTGCTCTTCTGCCCCACCACTGTAACTCCCTGCTCATTTTTTCCATTGATGTATCTCCTTTCTCCTCTGCACCCCTCTGCACATCTGCCACACTACTGTACCCCTCTGCCCCACCACTGTAACCCCCTGCTCCTCTGCCCCACCACTGTAACCCCCTGCTCCTCTGCCCCACCACTGTAACCCCCTGCTCCTCTGCCCCACTGCTGTAACCTCTCTCCTCTGCCCCACCGCTGTAACCCCCTGCTCATCTTTCCCACCAATACACCTCCTTTCACATCTGGCCCACTGCTCTACCCTCTTCTCACCTATGATATGCAGAGTGGTGAAAAGAAGCAGAGATGAGACACATCTACCTGTCCTGGCACACTTATCCTGCTGATCCACCTCTCACCTCCAGCCCACGTGCCTGTATGTGATGTAAGGGATGTATGTGATGTATGGTATGTATGGGATATATGTGATGTGTGGGATGTATGTGATGTGTGGGATGTATGTGATATGTGGGATGTATGTGATGTATATGATGTATGAGATGTATGAGATGTATGTGATGTATGGGATGTATGTGATATGTGGGATGTATGTGATGTATATGATGTATGAGATGTATGAGATGTATGTGATGTATGGGATGTATGAGATGTATGGGATGTGTGGGATGTATGTGATGTATATGATGTATGAGATGTATGAGATGTATATGATGTATGAGATGTATGGGATGTATGTGATGTGTGGGATGTATGTGATGTGTGGGATGTATGTGATAATTGGGATGTATGTGATGTATATGATGTATGAGATGTATGAGATGTATATGATGTATGAGATGTATGGGATGTATGTGATGTATGGGATGTATGAAATGTATGTGATGTATATGATGTATGAGATGTATGGGACGTATGAGATGTATGAGATGTATGGGATGTGCGGGATGTATGAAATGTATGTGATTTGTGGAATATATGGGATGTATGCGATGTAAATGATGTGTGGGGTGTATGTGATGTATGAAATGTATGTGATGTGTGGGATATATGGGATGTATGGGATGTATGAAATGTATGAAATGTATGAGATGTATGGGATGTATGGGATGTATGAAATGTATGAGATGTATGTGATGTATGTGATGTATGTGATGTATGTGATATATGTGATGTATGTGATGTGTGGAATGTATGGGATGTATGTGATGTATGAGATGTGTGAGATATATGGGATGTATGTGATGTATGGGATATATGGGATGTATGTGATGTATGGGATGTATATGATGTATGGGATGTATGAGATGTATGAGATGTATGGGTTGTATGGGATGTATGTGATGTATGGGTTGTATGTGATGTATGGGTTGTATGTGATGTATGTGATGTATGGGATGTATGAGATGTATGTGATGTATGAAATGTATGTGATGTGTGGTATATATGAGATGTATATGATGTATGGGATGTATGAGATGTATGTGATGTATGAGATGTATGTGATGTGTGGTATATATGGGATGTATATGATGTATGGCATGTATGAGATGTATGGATGTATGAAATGTATGTGATGTATGGGATGTATGAGATGTATGGGATGTATATGATATGTGTGATGTGTGGAATGTATGAGATGTATGTGATGTGTGGTATATATGGGATGTATATGATGTATGGGATATATGTGATGTATGTGATGTATGGGATATATGAGATGTATGGATGTATGAAATGTATGTGATGTATGGGATGTATGAGATGTATGGGATGTATGGGATGTATATGATGTGTGTGATGTATGAAATGTATGGGATGTATATGATGTGTGTGATGTGTGGAATGTATGAGATGTATGGGATGTATATGATGTATGTGATGTATGAAATGTATGGGATGTATGGGATGTGTGGGATGTATGGGATGTATGAAATTGGTAGTGGCAACCAATCGACTCATCTTCCTCCAGATAGTGGGCGGGGCTAGCAGGACTGTGATTGGCTTTAGCAGTGGCCAATGACAGGCCTCCTCCCCCTGGAAACAGGGACCACCCCCCCTAGCAGAATTGCACCCAATCTCTTCCTCATCACATAAGCTGATCGCAGCTACAGCAAAGTTAGAGAATCAATCAGTGTTTACCATCTTGTACAATGTGAGGGGCGCAGTGACTCCCCCTCAGTGCAGGGTGGGGAATTCTGAAATTGGAATGCATTTGTGTCTGACTGACACTCACTGCAGTGCTCTGCTGATGGGGAAGGAGTCGAGTCCCGGCAAAAGAGGCTTTGTGTGCCCCTTCTGGTCCATACGTGGCCTCCTGGTCCATAAGTGGCCTCCTGGTCGATAAGTGGTCTGCTGGTCCATAAGGGACCTCCTGGTCCATAAGGTATGAGAACTGGAATCCAGTTCAATGATGAGTCTGTAGAACATCCCATTCCAAAATCCTGGGAATATTTCTCTACATATGATGCGGAGCGATATCTCATTTTTGGATTTAGTTCTAATCGGATAATTCTGGGCTGTATCTGGCTGTTTTTTCTCATGGAAGATAATGAAACAATAATGACCACTTCACAAGTCTCTATGAGCCTGGGAGCCACGAAACTACATTTCCCATGATGCCCGGCTGGAGGTCAGAGGTGGCGGTTTGGCTGCCCCATGCATTCCGATGGATATGAGAGAAGAGTTATTTCTCTGGGATGTGTCACCTTATAACTGCCAGAGATTAAACAGCTCCAACCTGCCCTCCCCCCCCCCCCCCACCACCACCACCAGGCATGAAATAAAAGAGATTGAGGGGAGATAATCCAGACACCCAACCAGGTTCACACGGAGCGGAGGTATTCGATGACCAAAAGCTAGAGCCAGATCAATCGATGGGGGAAAAAAATAGATATATTAAATTATTTGCATTTTCTGAATAAATAGGGCCATGTCACCTTAACACGGCTATTGCTGGCCTTTTAAGTAAGTACCTATTATGCGAAACGTGTGAGTTCTGATGCCTCTGTATAGTATGTTACTATACACTATTTATATATATATATATATATATATATATATATATATATATATATATATATAGAGAGAGAGAGAGAGAGAGAGAGAGAGCTCTGACATATACCACAGTGGTGTACAGAGAACACTGAGCCAGTCACATCAGTCTCTGTACAGAGGAGCTTACACTCTAATGTCCCCTCCCCCACAGTCACATCAGTCTCTGTACAGAGGAGCTTACACTATAATGTCCCCTCCCCCACAGCCACATCAGTCTCTGTACAGAGGAGCTTACACTCTAATGTCCCCTCCCCCACAATCACATCAGTCTCTGTACAGAGGAGCTTACACTCTATTTTCCCCTCCCCCCACAGTCACATCAGTCTCTGTACAGAGGAGCTTACACTCTAATGTCCCCTCCCCCACAGTCACATCAGTCTCTGTACAGAGGAGCTTACACTCTAATGTCCCCTCCCCCACAGTCACATCAGTCTCTGTACAGAGGAGCTTACACTATAATGTCCCCTCCCCCACAGTCACATCAGTCTCTGTACAGAGGAGCTTACACTCTAATGTCCCCTCCCCCCACAGTCACATCAGTCTCTGTACAGAGGAGCTTACACTCTAATGTCCCCTCCCCACACAGTCACATCAGTCTCTGTACAGAGGAGCTTACACTCTAATGTCCCCTCCCCCCCCACAGTCACATCAGTCTCTGTACAGAGGAGCTTACACTCTAATGCCCCCTCCCCCACAGTCACATCAGTCTCTGTACAGAGGAGCTTACACTCTAATGTCCCCTCCCCACACAGTCACATCAGTCTCTGTACAGAGGAGCTTACACTCTAATGCCCCCTCCCCCACAGTCACATCAGTCTCTGTACAGAGGAGCTTACACTCTAATGTCCCCTCCCCCCCACAGTCACATCAGTCTCTGTACAGAGGAGCTTACACTCTAATGCCCCCTCCCCCACAGTCACATCAGTCTCTGTACAGAGGAGCTTACACTCTAATGTCCCCTCCCCACACAGTCACATCAGTCTCTGTACAGAGGAGCTTACACTATAATGTCCCCTCCCCCCCCACAGTCACATCAGTCTCTGTACAGAGGAGCTTACACTCTAATGCCCCCTCCCCCACAGTCACATCAGTCTCTGTACAGAGGAGCTTACACTCTAATGTCCCCTGCCCCACAGTCACATCAGTCTCTGTACAGAGGAGCTTACACTCTAATGTCCCCTCCCCCCACAGTCACATCAGTCTCTGTACAGAGGAGCTTACACTCTAATGTCCCCTCCCCCCACAGTCACATCAGTCTCTGTACAGAGGAGCTTACACTCTAATGTCCCCTCCCCCACACAGTCACATCAGTCTCTGTACAGAGGAGCTTACACTCTAATGTTCCCTCCCCCCACAGTCACATCAGTCTCTGTACAGAGGAGCTTACACTCTAATGTCCCCTCCCCCCACAGTCACATCAGTCTCTGTACAGAGGAGCTTCCCTGGATCCACCCCGGCTTACACTCTAATGTCCTTTCACGTCCCCTAGATTTTTATGAGATCAGATTTTTGAAGAATGGATGCATGCATGGGATCAATGTATAATCTTTTCTTAGCCTTAGGTGGAGGTTAGGGCTTTGTTTATTTGAATTGTGATAATAATAATATATAAATGTGTCTTGGTTTTTTATATTTCGTTTTCTTTGACCCCTTTCACACCAGGGCGTTTTGCGGGCACTATAGCGTTAGAAATAGCGCCTGCAATCCGCCCTAAAAAAAT
Organism: Lithobates pipiens; assembly: GCA_037367395.1. Classification (NCBI taxonomy): domain Eukaryota; kingdom Metazoa; phylum Chordata; class Amphibia; order Anura; family Ranidae; genus Lithobates; species Lithobates pipiens. Next base: position 44,815 of record JAZDVW010002692.1, read on the forward strand.
CTGCACCATTGTCTGTAGTGTGAAAGCCCCGAGGACTTTCACATTACAGCGGTGCTCTGGCAGGACTTCAGGGAAAAGTCCTGCCAGCAGCTCCTTTGGAGCGGTGAAGGAGCGGTGTGTTTACCGCTCCTCCACTGCTGCTTCCCATTGAAATCAATGGGGCAGCGCTGTAATACCCCTGTCAAAACGCCGCTATTGCGGCGTATTGCCGGTGGTTTTAACCCCATCTCGGCCGCTAGCGGGGGGTAAAAACCCCCCGCTAGCAGCCGAAATGCGCCGCAAATCCGGCGGTAAAACGCTGCTAAAAATAGCAGCGTTTTACCACCCAAGCTATGGGCGGTGTGGTGTGAAAGGGGTCTTTGTGTTTTTTTTTTCTGGCAAAAAAAAAGTCATTTTCTGTTTCTATGTTGATGTAAGCTAATTTTGTTTTTATATATTTTTATTTATTTTGTATAAATATATAAATGTTTTTATTATGTCTGTAATATTTTTAATAAACAAAAATGTACACTCCCCCACAGTCACACACTATTATTATTATACATTTATATAGCTCTGACATATACCGTGGTGCTGTACAGAGATCACTGAGCCAATCACATCAGTCTCTGCTCCAGAGGAGCTTCTCCACCAGGTGGCGCTGTATTGCTAGGTGATGTTGGCTCACTCTGCTTTGGTCTCAACTGAGAGAAGCAGCAAGCCTGGGTCTGTCCTGCAGGCTTCTCCCCCCAATCACCATGCAGTGGGTGGGGGGAGATAAAAGTGGAGGCTCCCCAGAGGCACTGAGGCCTACACCATGTGCTCAAAATGCAATGGATCCAGGGCCTGTCCCTATACAAGAGGAATCCTTACCAGTCCTCCAGGATAGAGCGGTGAACAGACTTCTCCGCATTGCTAAAGAGGAACAGAAACTTGCTGTCATGAAAGAGGATCTCAGGAAAAAGAAATCCCTGCACAGTAAGTCTGGAAACAGTAAGAGGGAAGTCTCCAAGCTGAAGTCACAGGAAGAGGCATTGAAAAAGCAGGAGAAGTCGGTCACCTCTCTAAAGGAGAGCAGCGGTGTGTTCAGAGAAAAGTATGAGGAGAGGTTCCAACAGATGGAGAGTGCCTGTGCCAATACCAGCCAGAGGGTGGATGCCACCGCAACAGCAACAGTATGGATGGGGGTAAGGAAGTGGCTTCACATGGTGGCCCCAGTACTACCCTGTCTCGGGATCTGTCATGTCTGAGTCATGTCTGAGTCAGTATCTGCCTCCCTTACTCACCAGCAGCCTGGGTCATCTCAGGAGGAGGTTGAGGAAAATGGCAGATTGCTGCAGGCCATTACAGAAATGGAATCTCCCTTGAGCTGAGCGGCACCGACTCTTAAGATGAGGATCATGATAATGCAGTGCTTGCTGAAAATCTCTCTCAATGTGTGGAGGACTTTCCCGACTTTCCCGATATTGCACCTGCCAACAAATCCTTGCAATCAGCAGGGAATGCAGGAGGAGCTGGCTACGAGGAGTCCCACATGGACTCTAACAGTGCAAAGCCGGCATGTCACATGAACATTGAAACTGCAAAGCAGGAGGGCCATATGAACGCTGAAATAGCTGGTGTTTTTTCCTAAACAGGAGACTTTACTTGATGACGGGACTACTGGTATCTGTGGTACTTCTGGGACTATGGTTGAGCGGGACTGTTGTGCTGGAGGGGAGGAGGGAGGATCAAGTGGTGGGTTATTTACTAAACCAGATTTCAGAGGTTCCTATGCAGCCAGTTAATGTGTCATCTGTCCCAGTTATGAACTATGCTAAGGCTCTGTCGGGACAAAGTCGTGCTGCTGCTGGAGGTGGAAGGGAGCCAGTTGTGCAATTTTGACCTAACAAACCTTCTTCCATTACACTCAGGAATATGGTACAGCTCAGGTGGGAAGGAGGAGGTATTCTACCTATCAGGAGGGTGTTTATGGATAGGATCCTAGCCATGGGATTTAAGGCAGAGGATATTTATGCTCTTATCAGTCCGTCTGGTTCCTATGAATATGATTTGTCACTTGTGCATCCAGAATCGCTGGATCTGTTTTGGGAGCGGTATGAGCGTGTGTATGGGGGGGCCAGCCGGACTGGAAGGGGCTTTTCCCCAAGGTTATCACACGACAGCTCTTGATTAAGAATGTAACTATCCTGACTAGGAATGAGTCTATACCACCTGAGGATATGGGTCTGGTTGAGGAGATTTGGTGTCCCCTAAAAACTATTGTGGATGATAGAGGAATCTGGACGGGTGGGTGGTGGGTGTCAATGAGTGTGTGTGTGAAAGTGGTCCAGCATTTGCCCTCCTCGGCCTTTATTGGTAGAGATAGGATTACCATCTTCTACCCTGACCAACCTAAGCTGTGGCATAAATGTGGAGCCAAGGGACATTTCTCCTCTAAATGTCCAGAACAGAAGTGCTCTTTGTGCCAGGAACTGGGGCATCTGGCAAGGGACTGTAACATCGTTAAATGTAACCTATGTGATAAGGTGGGTCACCCTTATAGCCGGTGCCCTGAGGCTTTGCACAATAAGCCAGAGTTAGTGGAGGAATTCTTCCGTCTGGATAGAGAGGAGTCTGGGTTGGCAGAGGTTGTACCAGGGGATCCTAGTGTCTCTGTCCCATCAGAATCTGTGTCTGTGAGGCCCTCTGTGGTGTCAGTGTCCCCCCAGTCTGTGGAAAGCAGTGGAGGGTCCTGGACCAGGATGTATGGTGGTGCCAACCCCTCCTCCTCGGCGTGGCAGAAGTGCAGCTGGAGGTCGGCAGACACCGGGGGTGGAGTGAGGGATGGATTGGATGATGGTGGGGGGAAGGGAATGAGGGTGGCTGGTGCAAGGTGAATGATGTGTAAGTCGGGTTGAAAGATTTGAAGGGGGAGGGGTTAATGGAGGGGATTTTGGAATCGCATCCTGATGGCGATTAAATCTCAAAATGTTTCTTAGCCTGGATTGTGTCTTTAAGTTGAGGTTCGGGGTTTGTAATCTCTTTTTTGTTGTCATTAAAATATGTTTTTTCTATGTTATCATGGCAGGAAACTGTTTTCTTTTCATGCTGATGTAAGCACGCTTGTTTTTGTTTAGTTGTTTATTTTTGTGTAAATATGTTTTTTTATTAATGAGCTGTATGTTTGTAGGATTTTTTTAATTAAAAAAAATGTACACAATCACAATCACAAAATGATGGGGAGAACACGGCAGAGCATACAGATCGAACGCTGCTGGCGGCTGAACCCAGGCTTTCGGTGCTGCAAGGTAGAGGTAAAGGCACTGAGCTGCCAGGTGTTGCATTCTATTATCTCCCTCCTTTCTGAATTGGAGTCTCATGTTTCATGTATATAATATAAAACTATAGAAGAATGTACTTTGGCGATCGGGAATTTCCTCTTCCTGAATTCTGTCTGCGGTTCTGATCCGATAATTCCAGCCATTTCCCGGGAGGAGTGCCGAGTCGTCCTGACTCATCACATTTCCGCTCTTCCTCCGGGAAGCCTCCTCAGATCTCTCTGACTTTGTGAAGATGATCTTCTGTTTTTAAATGTGCCGACTAAACGTTCGCTCTCAGGAAGGAGAAATGAGAGATCTTATCAGCTTTGAAAACAAAAAGTTGCGGCAGCGAAATTTCTATTTAATCTGCAACGTGTTTCTTTAATTATATCCCCGCCATGTGCTTACCGCAATCTCTGATCTGTGCCGGCGGTAACCTTTCATGGCGACACCCAGCTGGTAATAACTTAACTCTGCTAATAATGTGTAAATCATTGGAGATAATTGGTGTGATAGAAGCCGCTGACAAACAATTCATACAAGTGCCTGGATGTTATCACGCTGATTGCTGCTTTCTTGTTGTGCTGCAAAATAAAACACGCCTGGACTGGGAGCCACAATTCCTTTCCTTTTCCTTCCACCTTCTTTCTAACTGTGCTTCTTTCCCACTTTCCCTACTTCCCTCTCTCCTGTTCTCTTTCCTTTTTCCTCTTCCTTTCCTTTCCTTTCCTTTCCTTTTCCTTTGCTTTGATTCCTTCTTTCTTTCCTTCCCACCTTTCCTTTCTTCCTTATCTACTATCCTTTCTCTTTCCCTTTTCCTTTTCCCTTTCCTTCCTTCTCTGCTTTCCTTTATCTTTCATTTGCCCTTCCTTCCTCCTTTCCTTTCTTTCCTTTTCCTTTCATTCTATACTTTCCTTTCTTCCTTCTCTGCTTTCCTTTGCCTTTCCCCTTCCTTCCTTTCTTCATTCCTTCTCTACATTTCTTCCCCTTCATCCCTTACTTTCCTTCTTTATCTACTTTCTTTTCCCCTTCTCCCTTATTCCTTTACTTCCTTCCCTAGCCTCTTCTCTCTTCTTTTCCTTTCCTTTGCTTTCCTTTCCTCTCCTTACTTCATACCTTCCCTTTCCTTCCTTTTCCTTTCCTTTCCTTTCCTTCTTCTCCTTCCTTCCTTCTCTATTTTCCTTTCTTTTTTCCCTTTCCCCTTCCTTCCTTCCTCCTTTACTTTTCTTTCTTTCCATTTTACTTTACCCTTTCATTTCCTTCTTTTCTTCCTCTTTCCTTCCTTCCCTACTTCCTTTTTTCTTCCTTCCTTTCCCTATTTTCCTTTCCCTTTTCCTTTCCTCTTCCTTCATTTCTTCCTTTGCTTTCATTCCTTCCCAACTTCCTTATCTTTCTTTTCCCTTTTCCTTTCTCCTTAATTTCTTTCCTTCCTTTCCTTTCTTCCTTCTCTGCTTTCCTTTGCCTTTTCCTTTCCCCTTCCTTCCTGTCTTCATTTCTTCTCTACATTTCTTTCCCCTTCCTCTTTTACTTTCCTTTCTTATCTACTTTATTTTCCCCTTTTCCTTTATTCCTTTCCTTCCTTCCCTAGCTTCTTCTTTTCCTTTTCTTTGCTTTCCTTTCCTTTCCTCTCCGTACTTCATACTTCCCTTTCCTTCCCTTTCCTTTCCATCCCTTTCTTTTTTCTCCTTCCTTCCTTCTCTATTTTTCTTTCTTTTTTCCCTTTCCCCTTTAATTTCCCCTTCCTTCCTTCCTCCTTTACTTTCCTTTCTTTCCCTTTTGCTTTCCTTCCTTCCTTCCCTACTTCCTTTCCTTATTTTCCCTTCCTTTCTTCCTTGCTTTCCTTCCTTCCCAACTTCCTTATCTACTTTTCCCCTTTCCTTTCTCCTTAATTTCTTTCCTTCCTTTCCTTTCTTCCTTCTTTCCTTTGCCTTTTCCTTTCCCCTTCCTTCCTTCATTCCTTCCCAAGGTCTGGAGACATGCTTGGCCAGTCCATCACCTTTACCCTCAGCTTCTTTAGCAAGGCAGTGGTGGTGTTGGAGGTGTGTTTGGGGTGGTTATCATGTTGGAATACTGCCCTGCGGTCCAGTCTCTGAAGGGAGGGGATCATGCTCTGCTTCAGTAGGTCACAGTACATGTTGGCATTCAATGATCTGTATTGAGGGAAGCATGTCTCCAGACCTAAACCCTATTGATCATCTGTGGGACATCCTCAAACGGAAGGTGGAGGAGCGCAAGGTCTCCAACATCCACCAGCTCCGTGATGTCATCATGGGGGAGGGGAAGAGGACTCCAGTGACAACCTGTGAAGCTCTGGTGACCTCCATGCCCAAGAGGGTGAAGGCAGTGCTGGAAAATAATGGCGGCCACACAAAATATTGACACTTTGGGCCCAATTTGGAGATTTTCACTTAGGGTGTACTGACTTTTGTTGGCAGCGGTTTAGACATTAATGGCTGTGTGTTGAGTTATTTTGAGGGGACAGGAAATTTACACTGTTATACAAGCTGTACACTCACTACTTTACATTGTAGACAAGTGTCATTTCTTCAGTGTTGTCACATGAAAAGAGAGAAGAAAAGATTTACAAAAATGTGAGGGGTGTACTAACTTTTTTGAGACACTGTGTTTACAGGTGGGTTCTAGGCAGGGCCAGCCTGTAAAGCAGGCATGACGGAGAGTCCCTGCATTTTGAGAGGTGGAGGTCTTGGTGGGGCCAACCCATAAAGTATATGTTATGAGAGGTTTCTGTATTTTTAGGGGTGGGGTCTGGGCGGGACCAACCTGTAAAGTGAGTGTGATGCAGTCCCTACATATTTAGAGGAGGGGTATGTGTGAGATGAACCCATAAATTGGGCATGATAAGCAGTCCTTGCATAGTTGGAGGCAGGGTCTGGGTGGTACCAATCCAGATATTGGGTGTAATGATTGGTCCATGCAATTTCTAAATGTGGGGTCTAGGTGGGGACCAACTTCTAAAGTGGGTGTGATGGGGTCCCTATATATTAAGAGGTGGGAGTCTTGGCAGAACCAACCCGTAAAAAGGGCACAGTGAGTGATCCCTGCATATTTAGAGTTGGGGTCAGGGTAGGACAACCCGTAACATGGGTGTGATGGGAGGGGTTTCAGCATATTTAGAGGTCTAGAAGGGACTAAACTATAAAGTAGGCGTGATGGGCAGTCCCTGCAATTTTAGAGGTGGAGTCAAGGCGGAAGCAACTCATAAAGTGGACATGGTGGACATATTTACAGGTGGGGTCTTGGCTGGACTGACCTGTTACGTAGGCATGGTGAGTGATCCTTGCATATTTAGAGGTGGGTGTCTGGGTGGGACCAACCTATAAAGTGGACATGATGTGCACTTCCTGTATTTTTACAGTTGGGGGTCAGGGCGGGGCAACCCCTAACATGGGTGTGATGGGGAGGGGTCTCAACATATTTAGAGGCGAGGTCTAGGAAGGACTAAACCATAAAGTGGACATGGTAGACGGTCCCTCCATAGTTACAGGTGGGGTCTTGGCTGGGCCAACCCGTAAAGTAGGCATGGTGAGTGACCGCTGTATATTTAAAGGTGGGGGTCTGGGTGGGACCAACCCATAAAGTGGACTTGATGCGTACTCCCTGTATTTTTAGAGTTGGGGTCAGGGTGAAACAACCCGTAACATGGGTGTGATGGGGAGGGGTCTCAACATATTTAGAGGTGAGGTCTAGGAGGGACTAAACCATAAAGCTGACATGGTGGACAATCCCTCCATAGTTACAGGTGGGGTCTTGACTGGGCCAACCCGTAAAGTAGGCATGGTGAGTGACCCCTGTATATTTAAAGGTGAGGTCTGGGTGGGAGCAACCTATAAAGTGGATTTGATGCATACTCCCTGTAGTTTTAGAGTTTGGGTCAGGGTGGAACAACCCGTAACATGGGTGTGATGGGAGGGGTCACAACATATTTAGAGGTGAGGTCTATGAGGGACTAAACCATAAAGTCGACATGATGGGCAGTCCATGCATTTTTAGAGGTGGAGTCAAAGTGGGACCAACTCATAAAGTGTACATGGTGGACAGTCCGTCCATAGTTACAGATGGGGTCTTGGTTGGACCAACCCGTAAAGTGGGCATGGTGAGTGACCCTTGCATATTTAGAGGTGGGGGTCTGGGTGGGACCAACCTATAAAGTGGACTTGATGCGTACTCCCTGTATTTTTAGAGTTGGAGTCAGGGTGGGACAACCCGTAACATGGGTGTGATGGGGAGGGGGTCCCAACATATTTAGAGGTGGAGTCAAGGTGGGACCAACTCATAAAGTATACATGGTGGATGGTCCCTCCATAGTTACAGGTGGGGTCTTGGCTGGACCAACCCGTAAAGTAGGCATGGTGAGTGACCCCTGCATATTTAAAGGTGGGGGTCTGGGTGGGAGCAACCTATAAAGTGGATTTGATGCGTACTCCCTGTATTTTTAGAGTTGGAGTCAGGGTGGGACAACTCGTAACATGGGTGTGATGGGGAGGGGGTCTCAACATATTTAGAGGTGGAGTCAAGGTGGGACCAACTCATAAAGTATACATGGTGGATGGTCCCTCCATAGTTACAGGTGGGGTCTTGACTGGACCAACCTGTAAAGTAGGCATGGTGAGGGACTCCTGCATATTTAGAAGTTGGGGTCTGGGTGGAACCAACCTATAAAGTGGACATGATCTGCACGCCCTTGTAAGGGTGGGACAACCCATAACATGGGTGTGATGGGAGGCGTCTCAACATATTTAGAGGTGAGGTCTAGGAGGGATTAAACCATAAAGTCGGCGTGATGGGCAGTCCCTGCATTTTTAGAGGTGGAGTTAAGGCCGGACCAACTAATAAAGTATACATGGTGGACGGTCCATCCCTATTTACAGGTGGGGTCTTGGCTGGACCGACCCGTAAAGTAGGCATGGTGAGTGACCCCGGCAAATTTAGAGGTGGGAGTCTGGGTGGGACCGGACCAACTTATAAAGTAGACATGATGTGCACTCCCTGTATTTTTAGAGTTGGGGGTCAGGGCGGGGCACCCCGTAACATGGGTGTGATGGGAGGGGTCTCAGCATATTTAGAGGTGAGGTCTAGGAGGGACTAAACCATAAAGTAGATGTGATGGGCAGTCCCGGCATTTTTAGAGGTGGAGTCAAGGTGGGACCAACTAATAAATTGGGCATGGCGGACGGTCCCTCCATATCTATAGGTGGGGGGTCTTGGCTGGACCAACCAATGATAGGTGGGGAGTGGGCGGAGTTATACGTGTCCTGGGATCCGGGACCATAATGTTGGTACGTATGGAAGGGTCAGTATGGGAAGAAGTGCCGGAAACAGAGGCTGCATATGTACTATGTACAGACAGTGTATGGATCCACCCATTGATAACAATATTCAATGACTGAACATGGTGGACATCCCCTTTAAGTGTCATTTCTCCTGCAGAAAAGGAGCCTGAGAGTGCGGGTCCCAGGAGTGTGTGTGGGGGAGGGGAGGTTATGAAATCTCCTTTAATCATTTCTGGGGCAGAACTCATCCATTATTCATGATAAGATATAGGAATATTTGTGCCGTCCGGTGCGAGGCGTATCGCGTGTCCGCCAGACGCGGAAACATGTTGTACCAATCTGTTCCAATTCCTCCAACCCGACTCCGGTGTCACCACAGATGGGATCAATAATAACCACTGGGGGGGGGGAGGGGGGGGATAAACCTAATTTGTCTGTATTGCTCCGGTCAAGCCGGGCCACAAATATGAGTCATGTCTCACGACAGGACGCCACGGCGGGTCAGGGCACACTGACATAATGCGATCAGTTTGGGGGGGTGTGCACAGGAGCCGTACCGGCGGGAGGGGGAAATGGCCATAAAATAAGCACAGAATGAGCCATCGGAAATATACAATGTATCAATGAATCGTGTGATGTCATCATATAATGTAACAAGATCTATTATCTTCATTATAATAGAGAGCTGTGATGTCACTCCTGTATAATATATCTTATATCTGGAGAGCGGTGATGTCACTCTGTATAATATATTTTATATCTGGAGAGCGGTGATGTCACTCCTGTATAATATATCTTATATCTGGAGAGTGGTGATGTCACTCCTGTATAATATATCTGGAGAGCGGTGATGTCACTCCTGTATAATATATCTGGAGAGCGGTGATGTCACTCCTGTATAATATATCTTATATCTGGAGAGCGGTGATGTCACTCCTGTATAATATATCTTATATCTGGAGAGCTGTGATGTCACTCCTGTATAATATATCTTATATCTGGAGAGTGGTGATGTCACTCCTGTATAATATATCTTATATCTGGAGAGCGGTGATGTCACTCCTGTATAATATATCTTATATCTGGAGAGCGGTGATGTCACTCCTCTATAATATATCTTATATCTGGAGAGTGGTGATGTCACTCCTGTATAATATATCTTATATCTGGAGAGTGGTGATGTCACTCCTGTATAATATATCTTATATCTGGAGAGTGGTGATGTCACTCCTGTATAATATATCTTATATCTGGAGAGCGGTGATGTCACTCCTGTATAATATATCTTATATCTGGAGAGCGGTGATGTCACTCCTGTATAATATATCTTATATCTGGAGAGTGGTGATGTCACTCCTGTATAATATATGTTATATCTGGAGAGCGGTGATGTCACTCCTGTATAATATATCTTATATCTGAAGAGCGGTGATGTCACTCCTGTATAATATATCTGGAGAGCGGTGATGTCACTCCTGTATAATATATCTGGAGAGCGGTGATGTCACTCCTGTATATTATATCTTATATCTGGAGAGTGGTGATGTCACTCCTGCGTAATATATCTTATATCTGGAGAGCGGTGATGTCACTCCTGTATAATATATCTTATATCTGGAGAGTGGTGATGTCACTCCTGTATAATATATCTTATATCTGGAGAGTGGTGATGTCACTCCTGTATAATATATCTTATATCTGGAGAGTAGTGATGTCACTCCTGTATAATATAGCTTATATCTGGAGAGCGTTGATGTCACTCCTGTATAATATATCTTATATCTGGAGAGCGGTGATGTCACTCCTGTATAATATATCTTATATCTGGAGAGCGGTGATGTCACTCCTGTATAATATAGCTTATATCTGGAGAGCGGTGATGTCACTCCTGTATAATATATCTTATATCTGGAGAGCGGTGATGTCACTCCTGTATAATATATCTTATATCTGGAGAGCGGTGATGTCACTCCTGTATAATATATCTTATATCTGGAGAGCGGTGATGTCACTCCTGTATAATATATCTTATATCTGGAGAGCGGTGATGTCACACCTGTGTATATATAGGGTTCCGGGGGGAGGGGATATTTCTCTGGGTCATTAATCAGCAGGTTGCAGTAGAAGTTGGGGCGAGTATGATGCGGCGGTCTGGCGATGGCGATTATCGGAGGTATAAGTGAGGCCTGTACACAGATTTGTTGTGCTCGGATTGTATAATAAGGTGGGATCCTGGGAGTGAGGTGCATAGCGGTGCGGGGGAGGGGACGCGCGGCACTCTTGGCGGGGGGCTCAGACTCATTTGCACTCAGACACATTTCATGTAATTGAAAAGCGCCTCTTACCGCTTCTCAGCCTGGATCTGATAGAGGAGCCATATGTCCCCCGCAGGCCTGGCCCCTCCCCCCTCCGCCGACCGCCCGGGACCGGAGCGTGGAAACACATCTCATTACTCCTCGCCTTCGTCTCCTTCTTCTGGGGGGGACATCGCGGCGGAATGTTTATTTCCATCTCGCCCATAATCCCATCTCCTTGCATTGCCGCCAACGCAGGGCGAGCGCCAGGAAATTGCGCTCAAGTGCGATCCACATTTCTGATTAGAGAAGAAAATGACGGTTTTCATCACAAATCCGAGATTTCAGTCATCCTCCTTGTAGGACGATGTATCCGGAGGGTGAAATATAGGATACAATGTATATTACATCGGACCCCCGCCCCCTCCCCCTCCAGTCTTGTACAGGTGTCCCGGCTCCTCCCCCTGGTCTGAAACGTCTTCCACTGATTTCACCGCACACTGTGAGCTTCTCACCATGTGCATTAGAAGCTGCAACAAGTCAGATAGAGCCCTGCTCCCCTCATTTCCTGGCTGGAGGACGTCCAGCATCATCTAGCTCTTTCTTACCCAGCCTGATTGCCCCCTGGCCCCCGTCCCTTTCATTCATTGGACTTCAGTTCTTTAAATCATGGAGGCTCAGCATCACATGTGGGCGGTACCTATGCAAATGAATGCTGCCTCCCGACTGACTCCACCCATTAAGACATTTTTATATTTGCATGACTCCTCCCACTGCTTGCATCAAGGCTGAGGGTTTTCCTGAGCGGGGTACTGAGGCCGGGTGCTCTGATGGTATCAGGAAGCTGTGTGCTCCTCCCCCCCCCCCTACCACCCCCTCCCACCAGCCCTGATCTGCCTGCATTGCATAGAGGATAACAGAGACCCATTAACGACGTCAGACATTTGCTGACGAAACGCGCAGGGTGCTAATTCTGGGAAACATGTTGATTCCGCTTATTGGAACGCAAACCAGTGTTCCCCCTGCTGTAACTATATGCCTATGTGTTTTTACTATATGTAAGTGCGTTTTTTCTCGCTTTTCTCATTAAAACCACTCGCCGACCGCCCACAGTATATATACGTCATTACCTTGATGTTAATTACCGTTGTTATGGCAGCAGCTTCACCACAGATTCACCGCAGGATCACTTTTAGAGGCAGCGGGAGAGGTGCCACTCTTCCCGGAGCCGCCGGTAAACCCGGAAGCAACCCCATCCCCCTGATGGCTGGGCAGGACATCGTTGGAGGTCGTTTCAGTCCTCCAAGGGCATAGAGCCCTCCCCCCGGCTCTATGCCCTTGGAGGACTGAAACGACCTCCAACGTCACTTTCGGTTCTCGGGCCAAAACTATATATTTTCTTTCCCAATGTGAAAATTTCTTTTTTTTTATTTATTTTTTGCTTTAAAGGTAGATGAGAGATTTGGGGTCTTTTTGACCCCAGATCTCTCAATAAAGAGGACCTGTCATCCCTTATTTCTATTACAGGGGATGTTTAAGAATAAAAATGATAAAAAAAATGTAAAAAAATAAAAATAAAGGTACAGTTTTAAAAAAAAAAAAAAAGAAAAAAAAAAAGGAAAATAACTAATAATAATAATTAAGCGCCCCGTCCCTCTGCGCTCGCGCTCAGAAAGTGAACGCATATGTAACTCGCGTCCCCCTATGTAAACGGCGTTCAAACCACACCATATGTGAGGTATCGCCGCGATCGTTAGAGTGAAAGCAATCGTTCTAGCACTAGACCTCCTCTGTTACTCTAAACTGGTAACCGGTAAACATTTTTTAAAGCGTCGCCTATGGAGATTTTTAAATACCGTTGTTTGTCGCCATTACACAAGCGTGCGCAATTTTAAAGTGTGACATGTTGGGTATCTATTTACTAGGCATAACATCATCTTTCACAATATATGAAAAAAAAATTGGGCTAAATTTACTGTTTTTATTTTTATTCATTAAAGTGTATTTTCTTTTATTGTGAATGGGATTTGCCATGGAGTCGCTTTAAGGCGCAAGGGGGAGGGAGCCACCAAAGTGTTTTTATCCACATGTACGACAAGATTTATAATAGACACGGGCAAATGACAAAAAAAATTGTTAGTTTTCGTTTTAATTCCTTTTTTTTTTTTTTTTTGCTTTTTTCGGAAATTCGAAATTCGAAAATTCGAAAATTTGGAAATTCGGAATGTGGTAATTCGGAAATTCAAAAATTAGGGAATTCGGAAATTCAAAATTCGAAAATTCTAAAATTCAGAATTTCGAAAATTCGGAAATTCAGAATGCGGTAATTCGGAAATTTAAAAATTCTGGAATTCGGAAATTCAAAAATTCGGGAATTCGGAAATTCAAAATTCTAAAATTCAGAAATTCGAATATTTGAAAATTCTGAAATTCGGAATGCGGTAATTCTAAAATTCGAAAATTCTGGAATTGGGAAATTAAAAAATTCGGGAATTCGGAAATTCAAAATTCAAAATTTCTAAAATTCAGAAATTTGAAAATTTGAAAATTCGGAAATTCGGAATGCGGTAATTCGGAAATTCGAAAATTGTGGAATTCAGAAATTCCAAAATTCGGGAATTCGGAAATTCTAAATTCTAAAATTAAAAAATTTAGAAATCCTACAATTCTAAAAATCGAAAATTCTGAAATTCGGAAATTTAAAAATTCGGAAATTCGGAATTCAAAATCTCGTAGATTTCGGAATTAACGAATTTTGTCAAAATTCGTTAAAGAAAACTAATTTGGAACTAAACGAATTGCACATGTCTAATGTGTAAGGAAATGGATTGGAGAACGATTGGAAGACAGAAGTCGTCTGTGGGGGAGGACCAGTTGTCACAAAAACAAGGGCATTTTGATTTCCTTTTTAATCGATTGCCGACCCAGGCCCAATCACATACCTGTATGTCGCAGCTTTCCTCCAGGACCACAAGCGCATGTGGAAGACTGTGCCACTATTCGCTGCAGCACAAGCCCATCAATAGATCCCAACAGTGTCGGCACAAGGCCATCTAGAGGCGAAAAATCCAAACTGCACCCCCCCAAGATATATGATGTCAGCAACTCCCCCCACACAAAAACGCTGAGCACTAATCTCCATGCTTACCCCCTAAGCATAAATCCCCCCTCCTTCCAGTACAAATCTACCCCTCGCTGAAATCTCTGCTCTCAGTATAAATCTTTGCCCCTTCCCCTCATCTCAGATGCCAACCCCCCAAAAAATTCACCCCTCCCACCAAACATCCACTACCCCTAGACACTCCCCTCCTAGTACACATCTCCCCCCCACACACTTTAAACCCCCCCTATGCAGAGCCTTTCCCCAAAATCCCCCTTCTAGCACAAATCTTCTTCCCCTATACCCCCCTCCAAACACAAATCCCCTAAATCACCAGTCTTAGCACCCCCCCCCCCCAATGCCCCTTCTAGAATAATACTTAACCCCTGACGCCCCACTAATTCCCCCTTCCAACAACAAATTATTCTCCTTTGTCCCCCCCACCTTATTCCATACCTCCCAACATTGTGAGATGGGAATGAGGGACACCTACTAACAAACGTATGTAGGCATAGGACACGCCCCCTGCCACACCCCTTTAAAGGAGAATTAACCAAAAAAAAAGGTTAATCAAATCCACAAGGACTTTTTTTTACCACTACGATTCCTTTAGATCTGCTTTTAAAATTTACAAATGCAGCAATTTAGAATTTGGATGAAAGATTTAGCGCTGGGAAACACTTTTTGATAGATAAAAAGCGCATTTTATATACAACTATAAAGGTCAGAGCAAAATGAGGGAGAAATGAGGAGGACAGAGGGACAAAGAGACAGAGGGACATTGCTCCAAATCAGGGACAGTTGGGAGCTATGCCTTACATGATACCACAGTGCCCAGGGCAGCTGTCCCTCCTGCCCACCCCTTGTCCCAGCCATGGGTCCCGACTAATGATTTATGGCCGGGACCCGCTTACCGGGCTGTGCGGGTTTCCACTTCACCCCTGAATTGCAGCCGGTTCATACTGCCCTCTGCGAAGCGTTGCGAGTGTCAATAGAACGTTAATGACACCCCCACCCCCTCAGATCGTTTCGCCGATCTCAGTGCAAACTAGACATGTGCGATTAGTTTTCGCATGCAAAAAAGGGCCGTGCACCATCCGAATGCGATGCGATTTCAGCCAGTTTGTATAACTGAATTTGCATCGCACACACATCACAGGATGTCTTGCATCGCACAAGTGTGAACCCAGCCATGGTGTCACTGGTGTTGTCAGTTAGTCAGCCCCCCCCCCCCCCCCGTGTCAGTGTCAGAACTCCGGCCGCACTATCGCAGTCCCACTATAAACGATATATGTGAACTGCGCCTGGATAATCAATAATGAATGATCACTGCTGATGTCAAAATTGAGAGAGCTCAGTCAGGGCTGGTGCAAGGATTTTTTTACACCATAGGCGAAGCCAAATTTTTCTACTCCCCTGGCTCCACCCCTGACTCCACCCTCATTTCCCTGCCCATGTAAACCCCATCTTTTTCATGAAGCACCCATCAAATGCAGCCTCACCAGCGCCCATCAAATGCAGCCTCACCAGCGCCCATCAAATGCAGCCTCACCAGTGGCCATCAAATTCAGCCTCACCAGTGGCCATCAAATTCAGCCTCACCAGTGGCCATCAAATTCAGCCTCACCAGCGCCCATCAAATGCAGCCTCACCAGCGCCCATCAAATGCAGCCTCACCAGTGGCCATCAAATTCAGCCTCACCAGTGGCCATCAAATTCAGCCTCACCAGTGGCCATCAAATTCAGCCTCACCAGCACCCATCAAATACAGCCTCACCAGCACCCATCAAATGCAGCCTCACAAGTGCCTATCAAATGCAGCCTCACCATCGCCCATCAAATTCAGCCTCACCAGCGCTCATTAAATGCAGCTTCACCAGTGGCGATCAAATTCAGCCTCACCAGCGCCCATCAAATGCATCCTCACCAGCGGCCATCAAATGCAGCCTCACCAGTACCAATCAATTCAGCCTCACCAGTACCCATCAATTCAGCCTCACCAGTGCCCATCAATTGCAGCCTCACCAGCGCCCATCAAATGCAGCCTCACCAGTGGCCATCAAATGCAGCCCACCAGCACCCAACAAATGCAGCCTTAGCAGCGCCCAACAAATGCAGCTTCAGCAGCACCCATCAAATGCAGCCTCACCAGCGCCCATCAATGCGGCCTCACCAGTGCCCATCAAATGCAGCCTAACCAGCACCCATCCAATGCAGCCCACAGTCCTCGGCCACGCCTCTGACAATATGTGCAAAGGGAGCGGCAGCTGCCTGCTGATGCTGAGACTTAGTTGCTGGCTGCAGAGAGAAGAGAGTAGGAACAGCAGTGGCCGGGCACCCTAGTGGTAGCGCCGGTGTTGTGACATTTACAGTCCGGCCATCGAAAAGTGTCCGCCCCGTACTGCGCAGGTGCATCGCTTGCGCTGTACAGAGCAGAAGGAGATTCGGAAAATCTCTGAAGATGAACGGCGCCCGTGCCGCGAGTCGAGGTGCAAGACCCACCATCCAAGTGGACATAGGGCTGCAAATATTAGAGGGCCCCTCGCTTCGCTCGCTTCACTTGCCGAGCTTCGGGCTCGGCCTCGCTTGGCTCGGCTCTTTTTACTCTAACTCTATGTCCACTTGGATGGTGGGGCTAGAACCTGGACTCACGGCGCAGGCGCCGTTCATCTTCTGCTATTTTTAGAATCTGCTTGTCCTGTGTACTGCGCATGCGCAATACACAGCGGACAGTATCCGACGGGGGACACAATCCGACAGGACACCGGCCCTGAGCTCAGTTTAAGTTTATATATTCAGGATGACAGCTCTGTGAAAGGGGAAGCCATTTGTTATTACTTCTCTATTTATGTTTAAATAAAGTGTTGCTATTAAAATAATGTAGCGAGTGTGTGATTTCTATGTAGCAACTCTTAAATACTTAGTGTATAAATGTAGCTGTACATCAGTGAATGGGAAGGACCATCACATGTCCTCCAGTGTTGGATTTTTGATATATGTTTGAAGTCACATGTTATTTTGCACCAAGATTTACTAATCTGTTGGTTTATGTGATACAATTTGCACACTTACCTTTCTGAAACATATAGAATTGTTCAGTCAGCGTGATGGCACTATGTGGGAGGACATAATCCAGGGGTGGGCAGCCTGGGGGCCCGCCAGCTGTTGCAGAACTACAAGCCCCATCATGCCTCTGGGAGTAATTGTAACTGCCAGCCTTGCAATGCCTCTTGGGAAAAGTAGTTCCACAACAGCTGGAGGGCCCCCCAGGTTTCCTACCCCTGACATAGTCCCTCACATTCACTGTTGTACAGCTACATTTAAAGAGCAAGTAAACCCCGATGGGTCTTATTTCCTCTTTTTTCCCCTGCAAAGTAAAAGCAAAATGGGCCAGTACGCATCACATGCTAGCCCATTATGTTGCACTTACTTGCAAATGAAGCCCGCGATGTCCCCGCTGTCCTCACTGGTGGCCGCGCCCATCTTCGCCCTTCTTCCTTCCGGGGGGCGCGGACTCCGACTCTGTGACTGGCTGGAGTCGCGGGGTCACGCATTGGGACCTCCAAAAGGTCAAAGGTCAGCAGGCGTGTCGCCAGAGGTCAATGGTCAAGAGGTGTGGCTGAGCCACCCCCACCAAAGTGTTCTGCCTAACCCCCAGGGCTGGGACAAGGGGTGGGCAGGAGGGGAGCAGATGCCCTGGGTGGGCAGGAGGGGAGCAGATGCCCCGGGCGCAGCGATTTATTTCAGGGATGGGGGAGGGGGGGCCACCTTGTGCCAGTTGCCTCTATTATAAGGCCGACAGGAGTAGCGACAGCGACATCACTGCTAACCCTATGGGAAAGGGGGGAGGGGGGTGCAGTTTGGCATCTTTGGACGCTGGATGACCTTGTCCCGGCACTGCCTACCCCAACTAAGTCGGGGAATGAACAAGTCGGGGAAATCGCTATGGGCGTGCATTTACGCTTAGCGCAAATGTTCTTTATAAGGCTGCCGAGTGAAGCGAGGTTGCCCGCGCGTACAACGAGTGGCGAGCGAGTGAAGCTCATGAGCCGTAAATAATTTATTTTTACCCTTTTTCCGACAAGCCGAGCGGGATCTGGGAAGGGTAGGGGTTTTAGGGTGGGGGAGTCACAAAGTGGAGATGCACTAGGGGTCAGGGTTAAAGTTCATAGGTCAAAGGAGGGTTAGGGTTAGGACTTGGGGTTAAGGGTCAAGGGTTTCTCTTGAAAAACAAGGTTAGGACTCAGGGATTGGAATAGGGACCTCCTCCGAAGGTCGATGGTCAAGAGGCATGGCTGGCCCACCCTCACCAAAGTGGTCCGTCTACCCCAACTAAGTCGGGGAATCAACCAGTCGGGGAAAGCGATGGTCACGGCATGGGCCCTTTAGAAGCGGCACGATCCTGCCCTTTCTTCAGGGCACAAGCAAATACTAAGTGCTTAAGGTGGTTGTAAACCCAGCTACACCACGTTTATCCTACAGGTTAGCCAACAATAAAGCTTGCCTGTAGGTACTGGAAATATCTCCTAAACCTTCGCGGCTTGGGGTTCTGGGTTCAGAGTTGTCGCTCTCTCAGTCACGTGACTTTAATAAAATGTTGATTATTTGATCGGTTTGATCGGCGTTGACCTTTACTGACCAATCTAATCTCTCTCTGAACAGAACCGTCCCGGAGAGGAGCGTTGGCTTTGGCCCGAGCGATGCGGTTCTTGTCCTGCGTTTGCCACGCGGCTGCGTTTTTTCATTTCCTAATGAATCAAGAAAAATCCACGTGGATGCGACCTCTCCGGGGCCCGGCGTTCGGCAGATGAGAGGAATTCGCTCTCATCATCATCTCGGCAAATGTCTTTCAGGATAATGACGGCACAGAGTTGTTTTAGAGGGACCCCCCCCTGCCGCGCCGCCCCTGCTGTGGATTTTTAATAAGGAAAGTCACCCAGGCAGAAAGGTGTTTCCTGTTCTGTACGGCTGAGAGCCTACCAGCGGGGGGCCCTCTCACTGCCAAGGGCCCGCTGCTTTCATTTACTCCACCCGGAGTGCCACTGTGAAGATTTGTTGACTGATGCATGTTGATTTATCATCATTTAGCTGAAAAACAGCTTCAGATTTGGCTTCTTAGAATCTCTCTGAGACTTCTTGTCCACTGGACCTCGGAGACGGGAACCTTGGGTACAGATCGGGAGAGGTCCCACCAAGGACCGACAATGGGAGGAAAATCAGGGATCTACATTTTGCTATACAGAGACTGTCACTATACAAAGATACACCAATCAGCCGTATCGTTATGACCACCTACCATAACCTGCCCAGCCATGGACCCCTCTAGACCTCTGAAGGAACGCTGTGGTATCTGGCACCACGCCGTCAGCAGCAGGACCTTTAAGTCCTGTAAGTTGTGAGGTGAGGACTCCATGGATCGGACTTGTTTTTTCAGCATATCCCACAGATGCTTGATTGGATAGAGATCCGGAGAATGTGGAGGCCAAGTCAACACCTCCAACTCATGTTCCTCAAACCATTCTTGAATTCATCAGACCAGGTCACTGTTCTTCCATTACTCTGTAGCTCAGTTCTGATGCTCACGTGCCCATTCTATCAGAACCAGCATTCACTTTTCCAGCAATCTAACCTCCAGTAGCTTTTCTATTGGTTTGGACTACATGGACCAGCCTTTCCCCCCATCTCCCTCAATGAGCCTTCCCTCCCAATCTTCATCAGTGAACCTTCCCTCCCCAACCCCCATCAATGAGCCTCCCCCCACCTCCATCAATGAGCCTTTCCTCCCCAACCCCCATCAATGAGCCTTCCCTCCACCTCCATCAATGAGCCTTCCCTCCCCGCCTCCATCAATGAGCCTTCCCTCCCCACCTCCATCAATGAGCCTTCCCTCCCCACCTCCATCAATGAGCCTTCCCTCCCGCCCTCCAACAATGACCTTCCCTCCCCCATCTCCATTACTGAGCCTTCTCTAATCACCTCCATCAATGAGCATTCCCTCCCCACCCCCATCAATGAGCCTTCCCTCCCCACCTCCATCAATGAGCCTTCCCTCCCCCACCTCCATCAATCATCCTTCCCTCCCCACCTCCATCAATCATCCTTCCCTCCCCACCTCCATCAATAAGCCTGCCCTCCCCCATCTCCATTAATGAGCCTTCTCTAATCACCTCCATCAATGAGCATTCCCTCCCCACCCCCATCCATGAGCATTCACCCCCCCCACCTCCATCAATGAGCCTTCCCTTCCCACCTCCATCAATGAGCCTTCCCTTCCTGCCTCCATTAATTAGCCTTCCCTCACCACCTCCATCAATGAGCCTTCCCCTCCCCCACCTCCATCAATGAGCCTTCCCTCCCCCATCTCCATTAATGAGCCTTCTCTAATCACCTCCATCAATGAGCCTTCCCTCCCCACCCCCATCCATGAGCTTTCACCCCCCCCACCTCCATCAATGAGCCTTCCCTCCTCACCTCAATCAATGAGCCTTCCCTTCCCACCTCCATCAATGAGCCTTCCCTCCCCCCACCTCCATCAATGAGCCTTCCCTTCCCACCTCCATCAATGAGCCTTCCCTCCCCACCTCCATCAATGAGCCTTTCCTCCCCACCTCCATCAATGAGCCTTCCCTCCCCACCTCCATCAATGAGCCCTCCCTCCCCACCTCCATTAATTAGCCTTCCCTCACCACCTCCATCAATGAGCCTTCCCCTCCCCCACCTCCATCAATGAGCCTTCCCTCCCCCATCTCCATTAATGAGCCTTCTCTAATCACCTCCATCAATGAGCCTTCCCTCCCCACCCCCATCCATGAGCATTCACCCCCCCCACCTCCATCAATGAGCCTTCCCTCCTCACCTCAATGAGCCTTCCCTTCCCACCTCCATCAATGAGCCTTCCCTCCCCCCACCTCCATCAATGAGCCTTCCCTTCCCACCTCCATCAATGAGCCTTCCCATCTCCATCAATGAGCCTTCCCTCCCCCCACCTCCATCAATGAGCCTTCCCTCCCCACCTCCATCAATGAGCCTTCCCTCCCCACCTCCATCAATGAGCCTTCCCTCCCCACCTCCATCAATGAGCCTTCCCTCCCCCCCACCTCCATCAATGAGCCTTCCCTCCTCTCCTCCATCAGTGCGCCTTCCCTCCCCCACCTCCATCAATGAGCCTTCCCTCCCCATCTCCATCAATGATCCTTCCCTCCGCCACCTCCATCAATGAGCCTTCCCTCCCCACCTCCATCAATAAGCCTTCCCTCCCCCACCTCCATTAATGAGCCTTCCCTTCCCACCTCCATCAATGAGCCTTCTCCTCCCCATCTCCATCAATGATCCTTCCCTCCGCCACCTCCATCAATGAGCCTTCCCTTCCCACCTCCATCAATGATCCTTCCCTCCCCACCTCCATCAATGAGCCTTCCCCTCCCACCTCCATCAATGATCCTTCCCTACTCATCTCCATCAATGATCCTTCCCTCCCCACCTCCATCAATGAGCCTTCCCTTGCCACCTCCATCAATGATCCTTGCCTTCCCACCTCCATCAATGATTCTTCCGTCTCCACCTCCATCAATGAGCCTCCCCCACCTCCATCAATAAGCCTTCCCTCCCCCACCTCCATTAATGATCCTTCCCTACCCACCGCCATCAATGATCCTTCCCTCTCCACCTCCATCAATGTGCCTTCCCTCCCCACCTCCATCAATGAGCCTTCCCTTCCCACCTCCATCAATGTGCCTTCCCTCCCCACCTCCATCAATGAACCTTCCCTCCCCACCTCCATCAATGAGCCTTCCCTCCCCCACCTCCATCAGTGAGCCTTGGCCACCCATAACCCTGTCACCGGCTGGCCGGTTCTCCTTCCTTGACCCTTTTTGGTCAGTCCTGATCACTGCAGAATAGGAACATCCCTCAAGAGCTGTAGTTTTGGAGTCGCTCTGACCCCGTCATCTACACATTACAATTTGGTCCCTGTCAGGGTCCCTGAATGTCATTACATTGTCCATTTTTTTCTGCTTTCATCACATTAACTTCAGGGACAACATGTTCACTTGCTGCCAACTATATCCCACTTCCACATGCCCTTGTAACCAAATAATCCATGTTATTCACTTTACCTGTCAGTTATAACTAATCAGCGAATATTATTGACATGGTTCAGGGAAGCTAAAATTCTATCCATTGATAAATGCATTGATTTGCTGCCATGTGATTGGCTGATTAGCAATTGGTGTTACCAAGCAATTGAACAGGTGTACCTAATAAAGTGGCTGGAGAGTATATATATATATATGTGTGTATGATGTAATAGTAATGGGCTGTAGTAGACATTTATCATCTCCAGGAAAAGTCCGCTCTCCGGGTCTAAGTAAACGAACCGTTCCAATGTGGTAATGAGGGAGGAAACGCGTTTCCTCTGGAGGTCGGAGGAGAGGTCAACCGGAGAGAAGAAAGAAAAAGTGAGTCTAGAGGGGAACAGAGAATGGGGACATTCCTCCTGTATCCCGAGAGTCCATCAAAGAGTAGCCATGGATCCCACCTTAGATCAAATTTGGGTGTTATGGAGCGTGACTAGACATGTGCAATTCGTTTCGTTCCAAATTCTTTTTTTTTTTTTACGAATTTAGACAAATTCAATAATTCGGATATTTCCGAATTAACGAATTTGTCGAAATTCGTAAAAAAAAAAAAACGAATTTTACAAATTTCTCCGGATATTTGTAAATTTGTAAATTTGAAAATTCAGATAATCAGAAAATTTGAAAGTGTCCGAAATTTGGAAAATCCGGAAATCCAAAATTTCAGAAATGAGAAAATTAGAAAATGCAACAAAAATTTGAAAATCCGAAATTAAGAACGAAAATTCAAAAGAACGGAAATCCTAAAAATTTTAAAATCTGAAATAATAACTAATAATAACTTATTTTTAAGTTATAGGTATTGGAATTTCCTTTTTCAAATTTGACTGTTATTGAACCTAACGAATACGAATCTGAACGAATGTAATGTAACAAATTAATAATAATAAATAACAATAATAATAATAAAAACTTTTTTATTATTATTATTATTATTATTATTAATAAATAATTCCGTTCCATTTGTTCAGATGCGGCATTCCTTATTTCTGATTATTCATAAATTCATATTTGTTACGTTGACCAACAGCCACATTTTAAAGGAAATTCCACTATCTATCATTTAATTGTTAGTTATTATTTTGAATTTTCAGATTTTCTTCCTTATTGTTGAATTTTAGGATTTTCGAAATTGACGAATTTATGAATTAATGTATTTCCGAACTTACGAATTAACAAATTAATGTGTTTAAAAACTTACGAATTAACAAATTTTCGAATTTATAAACTTTTGAATTCACAAATTTCGCTCTTCTTAACAAATGACCCAAAAAACGAGAAAAAAAAAAAAAACTGCTGAAACGAAAACGAACGAATGTTTTGGCGGTGTACACGTCTAAGTGCGACGATGAATTCATCTTTAGTCTGCACATACCACACATGGCTGTGTCGCCTTAATAAGCAAAAAAACACGTTAAGGGCCGATTCACACCACGTGTGGTAGGACCGTGCTGGGCGCGGCTATTCCAGCGCAGTCCCACCACAAGACAATATACTTGCAGCTACTTTTTTTTTTTCAGCAGAGCGCAGTGCGTCCACACCCCCCACAACGCAATAGCACCTACTAAAATGTCATTGTGTAACATTTCAATAAAGTTTTAAAAAATAAAAAACAGAGTGATGCCAACCGTCCTATAGCAGATTTACTGCTACAGGGCAGCCGTTCTGTGTATAATTGCACAGATACTTTATGTGTGTGCACAGGGGGTGCCGGTGGTGCCTGGGCACACCCAAATAACCCAATATGGCACATATTCCCCCTGCTGCCTGGGCCCCTATGTCATTTACTGGCCCCTTACCTTTGTGAATGACAATAGTGGTTAATCCCGTACAATCCCCGAGGCACACTCTATCTTTTTCCCTTTGTGAATGAACACCGGTGACTGGGGGCCAGGGCGGCAATACCCCCCCCACCACCCACTGTCTGCCGGCAATAACCCATCAAGGTGGTGGCCAGTGGCTCCGGTGTCCTCGAGCATGGCGGACCCCATCTAGGTGGCAGGAAGCAGGCATTGGCTCCGGTGTCCTCTCCTCCAGCATGGCGGCTTCTGCCGTGCAAGCCGCCGTGCGTCTCCTCTCTCCTCCTCCTCCTAGGCGCTAGGTGTCCAATAGGATCGCCTGACATTTTGGGCAGTTGGGAAATGGGTCTCACGAAAGGACAGGCGATCCTATTGGATGCCTAAGAAGAGGGAGGAGGCGCCAATCGGGGGACCTGCTTTCCGGTTGTCCGGGAAGGAGAATCAGTCTGGCAATAGCATCGCCTGCCGTTTTGGCTGAATCGGGAAATGGGTCATCCGATTGGCCGAAAGGACAGATGATCCTATTGGACGCCTAGGAGGAGGGAGGAGATGCCAATCGGCTGACCTGCTTCCCAGTTGTCTGGGAGGAGGATCAGTCTGGCAATAGCATCGCCTGGCGTTTTGGCCGAATCAGGAAACGGGTCACCCGATTGGCCGAAAAAGGACAGACGATCCTATTGGACACCTAGGAGGAGGGAGGAGACGCACAACGGAAAGCGATGTGATGCAGAAGAGGACATAGGAGCCGCCGGCCACCCAGGGGGTGCGCTCCCCCCCCAAGAAAAAAAAACTGCCCGCCACTGGTGCCATTGCCGGCAATAGCCTGCGATTTGCCATGTGACTTGACCTGTCCAATCACAGGTCAGATCACACCGATATGAACGGTGGATTATTGTCAAAGCCTAATTAACTTGAGCTGAAGGTATAAGCTGATTGGCTCCCATGCACAGCGGCACCAGATTTCGTAACTCTCCAGTTTTAGTAAATCAGACCCAAAATCTTTGTAAGAATTGCACATGTCTAATCCGGAGCAAATTATTATTATTATTATTTTTATTTTTATTATTATTATTATTATTATTATTCACGCTTTATATAGCACCAACAGTTTACGCAGCGCTTTACAATATTAGGCGCATATTATACGCCGGATCGGCTCCTCGCTCTGCCAGTCAGATCCCGGCTTCTTCATCTACATCAATGTGGATATTTTTACTAATAATAATAATAATAATATTTTGTTGTTATTTTTGATACATTTGATGGGAGAGTAGAGATGCGGGAACAGGAAGTAATGAGTGAACGGAGCGATGGCGGCCCCTCCGCCATTTAGTCTCCATTTCACCTCCAGCGGCGCCCGGTTCGTAACCTTGTGAAAGGGACGGGTTGAGCGGGATTAAAGCGATCGGCTTCGGCGCCGCTCTTTTTTTTTTTTTTTTTATTATTATTTTCTCTTTCTGTGGCGTAATTCCTCAGATGGAAGCAAAAAAATATATATTTATTTCCAGTGTGGCGAAAACAATTTCGGACGTAATTAAATTGAAATTGGGAGATAAAGAATGAGATTGTAGGACGATTGTTGGTTTAGAGCCACGAGGATCCGTCTGTGCCGGCTCCATGACAACGGCGAGGAGGAGGGGGGGGCGGGGTGGGGGGGGGACGTTACATTTAATGCTATTATCTACAAATCCACCTCTGAATGCTAATGTGTCTATATTGAGGAAATCAGTTTCTACATCTTCACATGAAATGAATATACATCAAGGAGCGGCCGCCAAAAAAACCAACTTCATTCCCTCCGAGACTGGCGCAGGGATGGAGGGCGCGCCCGCGTCACGACCGCCAACCGCCGCCAGTCAGAAATCGCCTCATTTTATAAAAGGTTCAAGTCTTTTTTTTATATATATATTTTCCCGGTAATCTTGATTTCATCGGTGCCATTGCCGTGTACTCATAGAGCCGCTCCGGATAATTTCCCCATTTCATTCCACCAAAGTCAACAGAAGTCCAGCGAAGACCCATTGTAACCCCTCCCCCCACCTCCTGGGGGCCCCTTAAGGGGATGTTATGGAAGCTTCTGGACCACTTAGCCCAGGGGTCTCCAAACTTGCTAAACAAGGGGCCAGTTTACTGACCTTCAGACTTTAGGGGGGGCCGGAACATGGCCATCGGGAGTAGAAAATGTCCTACCATCAGTTGGAATAAACAATGCCCCATCGTTGGTGTCATTGGTGTCATTGGGCCCCATCATTGGTGTCATTGGGTGGAAATGTGCCCCATTATTGGCGTCATTGGGCCCCAGAATTATTGTCATTGGTAGGAATTGCATCCCGCCACTGGTGTCATTGGTAGGTATCATGCCCCATTGATGGTGTCATTGAGAGGAATAGTGTCCCATCATTGGTGTCTTTGGGCCCCATCGTTAGTGTCATTGAGAGGAATTGTGCCTCATCATTGGTGTCATTAGTAGGTATCATGCCCCATCGTTGGTGTCATTAAGAGGAATAATGCCCCATCATTGGTGTCATTGGGAGGAATTGTGCCTCATCATTGGTGTCATTGTGCCCCATCATTGATGTCATTGGGAGGAAATGTGCCTCATCATTGGTGTCATTGAGAGGAATAATGCCCCATCATTGGCGCCATTGGGCCCCATCATTATTGTCATTGGTAGGAATTGTGTCCCACCATTGGTGTCATTGGTTGGCATCATGCCCCATTGATGGTGTCATTGAGAGGAATTGTGCCTCATCATTGGTGTCATTAGTAGGTATCATGCCCCATCTTTGGTGTCATTAAGAGGAATAATGCCCCATTGGTGTCATTGCGAGGAATTGTGCCTCATCATTTTATTCATTGTGCCCCATCATTGGTGTCATTGAGAGGAATTGTGCCTCATCATTTTATTCATTGTGCCTCATCATTGGTGTCATTGGGCCCCATAATTGGTGTCATTGGGTGGAATTGTGCCCAATCAATGGAGTCATTGAGAGGAATTGTGGCTCATTATTTTATTCATTGTGCCCCATCATTGGTGTCATTGAGAGGAATTGTGCCTCATCATTGGTGTCATTGGGCTCCATCATTGGTGTCATTGGGCTCCATCATTGGTGTCATTGGGTGGAATTGTGCCCCATCATTGGTGTCATTGGGCTCCATCATTGGTGTCATTGGGTGGAATTGTGCCTCATCATTGGTGTCATTGGGCTCCATCATTGGTGAAATTGGGAGGAATTGTGCTCCGTCATTGGTGTCATTGGGCCCAATGATTGGTGTCATTGAGAGGAATTGTGCCTCATCATTTTATTCATTGTGCCCCATCATTGGTGTCATTGAGAGGAAATGTGCCCCATCGTTGGTGTCATTGGTAGGTATCATGCCCCAACAATAGTTTCATTGAGAGGAATAGTGTCCCGTCATTGGTGTCATTGGGCTCCATCATTGGTGTCATTGAGAGAAATTGTTCCTCATCATTGGTGTCATTGAGAGGAATTGTGCCCCATTATTGGTGCCATTGGGCTCCATCATTAGTATCATTGAGAGAAATTGTGCCCCATCTTTGGCGTCACTGGGCTCCACCATTGGTGTCATTGGTAGGTATCATGCCCCATTGATGGTGTCATTGAGAGAAATAGTGCCCCATCATTGGTGTCATTGGTAGGTTTTGTGCCCCATTGTTGGTGTCAGTGAATGAAATAGTGCTACAAGGGCCAGATAAAATCAAGCAAAGGGCCACATCTGGCCCCCGGGCTGCAGTTTGGAGACCACTGACTTAGCCCATCCAGGGCCGTCTTTAATATTGATTGGAATCCTGGGTAAAACTTTTCTTTTGGGCCCTCCCCCCCCCCCCCCATGCAGTTTTGCTCTCCACCTGCTCTGAGAAATACAACAAATAGCAGCTAGACTCAAAATCAGATTACTGTGACAGATCAGGCACCTATTGCGATTGGTTGCCAGAGGTTACAGTGTATCATTACCGCTCACTGACTGGTTGCTAGAGGTTACAGCACATATTACGGCTCACTCATTTGTTGCTAGAGGTTACAGCACATGATTTCTGCTTGTTGATTGGTTGCTAGAGATTACTGTGGATATGACTTCAGGGGGGCATGATATACATATCGCTTCTGCTATTTACATATGAATGCCAGTAATTTACATGTAAAAACAGGGTCTGCAGGTGAGTCATCTGTACATAACAATAGGGCAGAGCTGGGCAGCATTAGTAGCAGCACTTCACACTCAGATATCAGGACACAGCACGGGACTAAAACCTCAAGAGACGAGGGAATTTAAACCAGGATAGTTGGCAAGTATGTGGCAGCTGTTTTGGGCCCCACAACAATCACAGGCCCCAGGGTAGCTGCCCCTTTTGCCCTGCCTTAAAAACGGCCCTGAGCCCATCCCACTGGCTCCTGATGGCAAACAGAGCTTGGGACCTACCGGAGACAGCTTGGTCAGTGTGCTGGGAGCATGCAGTGAGCGCACTCTCAGTGCACATCCTCAGAGCCTCATGGACACATACACTATATTACCAAAAGTATTGGGACACCTGCCTTTACACACACATGAACTTTAATGACATCCCAGTCTTAGTCCGGAGGGTTCAATATTGAGTTGGCCCTTTGCAGCTATAACAGCTTCAGCTCTTCTGGGAAGGCCGTCCACAAGGTTTAGGAGACGTGTCTATGTGAATGTTTGACCATTCTTCCAGAAGGGCATTTGTGAGGTCAGGCACTGATGTTGGACGAGAAGGCCTGGCTCCCAGTCTCCACACTAATTCACCCCAAAGGTGTTCTATGGGGTTGAGGTCAGGACTCTGTGCAGGCCAGTCAAGTTCCTCCACTCCAAACTCACTCCTCCATGTCTTTATGGACCTTGCTTTCTGCACAGGTCCAAATCATTTGGTTTAGGGGGGGATTATGGTGAGGGGTTGTTTTTCAGTGGGAGGAACATTGAAAGGTCACACAGACATCTCACGCGGTTCAATCTGCTGCCAGGCAGTACCTTTTTTCACCTCACCCCACTGTGAATTGGGCACATAAGGAGACAAGTCCCGCCACATCTGGTGTGAGTGTACCCTGACAGATTTGTATTCATTTATACACAATATCTGACAAAAGTAAGTACACCTCTCAGTCACATTTGTGTAAATCTTTTCTTCTCTCTTTTCATGTGACAACACTGAAGAAATGACACTTGTCTACAATGTAAAGTAGTGAGTGTACAGCTTGTATAACAGTGTAAATTTCCTGTCCCCTCAAAATAACTCAACACACAGCCATTAATGTCTAATCCGCTGGCAACAAAAGTCAGTACACCCCTAAATGAAAATCTCTAAATTGGGGCCCAATTAGCCATTTTCCCTCCCCGGTGTCATGTGACTCGTTAGTGTTACAAGGTCTCAGGTGTGAATGGGGAGCAGGTGTGTTAAATTTGGTGTTATCGCTCTCACTCTCTCATACTGGTCACTGGAAGTACAACATGGCACCTCATGGCAAAGAACTCTCTGAGGATCTGAAGATAAGAATTGTTGCTCTACATAAAGATGGCCTAGGGCCTAGGCCAGTGATGGCGAACCTTGGCACCCCAGATGTTTTGGAACTACATTTCCCATGATGCTCGACCACACTGAAGAGTGCATGAGCATCATGGGAAATGTAGTTCCAAAACATCTGGAGTGCCAAGGTTCGCCATCACTGGCCTAGGCTATAACAAGATTGCCAAGGCCCTGAAACTGATCTGCAGCACGGTGGCCAAGACCATACAGCGGTATAACAGGACAGGTTCCCCTCAGAACAGGCCTCGCCATGGTCCACCAAAGAAGTTGAGGTCACGTGCTCAGCGTCATATCCAGAGGTTGTTTTTTTGGGAAATAGACGTATGAGTGCTGCCAGCATTGCTGCAGAGGTTGTAGGGGTGGGGGGGGGGGGTCGGCCTGTCAGTGCTCAGACCATACGCCGCACGCTGCATCAAATTGGTCTGCATGGCTGTCGTCCCAGAAGGAAGCCTCTTCTAAAGATGATGCACAAGAAAGACCACAAACAGTTTTCTGAAGACAAGCAGAGTAAGGAGATGGATTACTGGAACCATGTCCTGTGCTCTGATGAGACCAAGATAAAGGTATTTGGTGTCAGATGGTGACAAGCGTGTGTGGGGGCAACCAGGTGAGGAGGACAAAGACAAGTGTGTCTTGTCTACAGTCAGGCATGGTGGTGGGGGTGTCATGGTCTGGGGGCTGCATGAGTGTTGCCGGCACTGGGGGGCTACAGATCATTGAGGGGACCATGAATGCCAACATGTACTGTGACATACTGAAGCAGAGCATGATCCCCTCCCTTCAGAGACTGGACCGCAGGGCAGTATTCCAACATGATAACCACCCCAAACACACCTCCAACACCACCACTGCCTTGCTAAAGAAGCTGAGGGTAAAGGTGATGGACTGGCCAAGCATGTCTCCAGACCTAAACCCTATTGATCATCTGTGGGACATCCTCAAACAGAAGGTGGAGGAGGGGAAGGTCTCCAACATCCACCAGCTCTGTGATGTCATCATGGGGGAGGGGAAGAGGACTCCAGTGGTGTCCTGTGAAGCTCTGGTGACCTCCATGCCCAAGAGGGTTAGGGCCGTGCTGGAAAATAATGGAGACCACACAAAATATTGACACTTTGGGCCCAATTTGGACATTTTCACTTAGGGGTGTACTGACTTTTGTTGCCAGCGGTTTAGACATTAATGGCTGTGTGTTGAGTTATTTTGAGGGGACAGGAAATTTACACTGTTATACAAGCTGTACACTCACTACTTTACATTGTAGACAAGTGTCATTTCTCCAGTGTTGTCACATGAGAAGAGAGAAGAAATGTCACTGAGGGGTGTACTTACTTTTGTCAGATATCTGGAGTTCTACTTTAAGGTCCGGCGCTCTGTCTTGTCTTTGCTGAATATTGTCCTCTGGAAATAATAATTTGTAGTGTGAAGTTGTCCCGGCCGGTGGCAGGGATTGGAGGAGATCCTGGGACGGTCGCACTCTTCGGGGTGACGATTCATTTACTTTTCAGGAAATGAGGTTTTTTTTTGTGCTCCGGAAGTCCCTCCAATCACGGGCTGTGTTCAGTGAAGAGGATCCGAGTCCTTGTGTGTGTCGACTGACCCCCATCCACAGCTGGGCGGCCACCGGGGTCCTCCAGTCCTGATCCCCAAAGGCCACAGGCAGGCCGGATTCTGTGACATCATTCTTCTTCCGGATGACATCAGAATCCTTCCTATAGGGACAGGGCAGCTCCAGAGTCCCCGCCCACCGCCCCCCATCACCCAATTAGATGTACTAAGTCAGTGGTCTCCGAACTGCGGCCCGGGGGCCAGATGCGGCCCTTCGCTTGCTTTTGCCTTGCTCTTGAGTTACCATTTCATCCACTGACACCAATGATGGGGCCCACTGACACCAATTATAGAATACAATTCCTCCCACTGACACCAATGATAGGGCACTATTCCTCCCACCGAAACCAATGATGGGGCACTATTCCCCCCAATGACACCGATGATGGGGCACTATTCCTCCCACCGAAACCAATGATGGGGCACTATTCCTCCCACCGAAACCAATGATGGGGCACTATTCCCCCCAATGACACCGATGATGGGGCACTATTCCTCCCACCGACACCAATGATGGGGTACTATTCCTCCCAATGGCACGAATGATGGGGCACTATTCCTCCCAATGACACCGATGATGGGGCACTATTCCTCCCACCGACACCAATGATGGGGTACTATTCCTCCCAATGGCACGAATGATGGGGCACTATTCCTCCCAATGACACCAATGATGGGGCACTATTCCTCCCACCGACACCAATGATGGGGCACTATTCCTCCCACTGACACCAATGATGGGGCACTATTCCTCCCAATGACACCAATGATGGGGCACTACTCCTACCCACCGACACCAATGATGGGGTACTATTCCTCCCAATGGCACGAATGATGGGGCACTATTCCTCCCAATGACACCAATGATGGGGCACTATTCCTCCCACCGACACCAATGATGGGGCACTATTCCTCCCACTGACACCAATGATGGGGCACTATTCCTCCCAATGACACCAATGATGGGGCACTACTCCTACCCACCGACACCAATGATGGGGCACTATTCCTCCCACTGACACCAATGATGGGGCACTATTCCTCCCACTGACACCAATGATAGGGCACTATTCCTCCCACCGAAACCAATGATGGGGCACTATTCCTCCCACCGAAACCAATGATGGGGCACTATTCCCCCCAATGACACCGATGATGGGGCACTATTCCTCCCACCGACACCAATGATGGGGTACTATTCCTCCCAATGGCACGAATGATGGGGCACTATTCCTCCCAATGACACCGATGATGGGGCACTATTCCTCCCACCGACACCAATGATGGGGTACTATTCCTCCCAATGGCACGAATGATGGGGCACTATTCCTCCCAATGACACCAATGATGGGGCACTATTCCTCCCACCGACACCAATGATGGGGCACTATTCCTCCCACTGACACCAATGATGGGGCACTATTCCTCCCAATGACACCAATGATGGGGCACTACTCCTACCCACCGACACCAATGATGGGGCACTATTCCTCCCACTGACACCAATGATGGGGCACTATTCCTCCCAATGACACCAATGATGGGGCACTATTCCTCCCACTGACACCAATGATAGGGCACTATTCCTCCCACCGAAACCAATGATGGGGCACTATTCCCCCCAATGACACCGATGATGGGGCACTATTCCTCCCACCGACACCAATGATGGGGTACTATTCCTCCCAATGGCACGAATGATGGGGCACTATTCCTCCCAATGACACCGATGATGGGGCACTATTCCTCCCACCGACACCAATGATGGGGTACTATTCCTCCCAATGGCACGAATGATGGGGCACTATTCCTCCCAATGACACCAATGATGGGGCACTATTCCTCCCACCGACACCAATGATGGGGCACTATTCCTCCCACTGACACCAATGATGGGGCACTATTCCTCCCAATGACACCAATGATGGGGCACTACTCCTACCCACCGACACCAATGATGGGGCACTATTCCTCCCACTGACACCAATGATGGGGCACTATTCCTCCCAATGACACCAATGATGGGGCACTATTCCTCCCAATGATACCAATGATGGGGCACTATTCCTCCCACTGACACCAATGATAGGGCACTATTCCTCCCACCGAAACCAATGATGGGGCACTATTCCTCCCACCGAAACCAATGATGGGGCACTATTCCCCCCAATGACACCGATGATGGGGCACTATTCCTCCCACCGACACCAATGATGGGGTACTATTCCTCCCAATGGCACGAATGATGGGGCACTATTCCTCCCAATGACACCAATGATGGGGCACTATTCCTCCCACCGACACCAATGATGGGGCACTATTCCTCCCACTGACACCAATGATGGGGCACTATTCCTCCCAATGACACCAATGATGGGGCACTATTCCTCCCACCGACACCAATGATGGGGTACTATTCCTCCCACTGACACCAATGATGGGGCACTATTCCTCCCACTGAAACCAATGATGGGGCACTATTCCTCCCAATGGCACGAATGATGGGGCACTATTCCTCCCAATGACACCAATGATGGGGCACTATTCCTCCCACTGATACCAATGATGGGGCACTATTCCTCCCACCGACACCAATGATGGGGCACTATTCCCCCCACTGACACCAATGATGGGGCACTATT
Organism: Lithobates pipiens; assembly: GCA_037367395.1. Taxonomy (NCBI): domain Eukaryota; kingdom Metazoa; phylum Chordata; class Amphibia; order Anura; family Ranidae; genus Lithobates; species Lithobates pipiens. Next base: position 78,522 of record JAZDVW010002692.1, read on the forward strand.
CCTCCCACAGAAACCAATGATGGGGCACTATTCCCCTCACTGACATCAATGATGGGGCACAATTCCCTCCACTGACACCAATGATGGGGCACTATTCCTCCCAATGACACCAATGATGGGGCACTATTCCTCCCACTGACACCAATGATGGGGCACTATTCCTCCCACTGACACCAATGATGGGGCACTATTCCCTCCACTGACACCAATGATGGGGCACTATTCCTCCCACTGACACCAATGATGGGGCACTATTCCTCCCACTGACACCAATGATGGGGCACTATTCCTCCCACTGACACCAATGATGGGGCACTATTTACCCCACTGATACCAATGACGGGGCACTATTCCCCCCACCAATACCAATGATGGAGAACTATTTACCCCACTGATACCAATGATGGGGCACTATTCCTCCCACTGACACCAATGATGGGGCACTATTCCTCCCACTGACACCAATGATGGGGCACTATTTCTCTGCAAGCTGGCCAGCAGAGATTTGTATGTAGAAGAGTATAGGAGGGAGAGAAGTGCCACCATCGCTGTCCTTGTACAATGTATGAGCCGATGTCACTCTACCTGTCTATGGCCATTGTAACCAACTAGATGGAACCAACTTATATTATTAACCAGTTCATCTTTTCACCCCCGACTGAGACATGTCATGGCTGCTTTCACATGCGTTTTTGATGCAGTGTGTTTCCGGGGCATTTTCTTGGTGTCTATTACCCAGAATGGTCCTCTGAACACGCGTTTTTGACCCGTTTTTAATGCACTTCTTTTTTATGCGCTTTTTTGCCCGATTTGTTGTTGGGCAGATTTTAATAACGCTAATCGCAAACCGTGAAAAAAAAAAGCATCAAAGATGCGTAAAAAAAACCTCATTACGCGCTTTTCTGCAGCGTCTCCGTTGAAGCCTATTGAACCAAAAACGCATTGTTCCGTGTATAAGGCTCGGTTCATGCTGCGAATCCAGCGCGGGGTTCCCTCACCATACCCAAAACGCACAGCGGTTCACACTGAGATCTGCGAACTGCTGGGGGGGTGTCAATGTAAAGCTAATGACCCCCCCACCGCACCCCACCCCAGATTGGTTCGCAGATCGCAGTGCGCACTGTGAAATGGTGCAGGAATCGAATCGCATGAGTGTGAATCACATGCGATGTCTGTCTTCGCAGTTTTCATCTTTCAAAGCTGTCACAGTTTGAAGGACAATTACTCAGTCATGTAACACTGACTGTACACACAGGACATTTCTATCATTTGTTCCCACAAATAGAGATTTCTTTTTGGTGGTATTTAATCACCACTGAGGGGTTTATTTTTTGTTATAAACAGGTCATTTTTCTCCTTCATTGATGTGCGCTGATGAGGCGGCACTGATAGGCACTGATAGAGCGGCACTGACAGGCACTGATAGGGCGGCACTGATGGGCACTGATAGGGCAGCACTGACGGGCACTGATAGGGCTGCACTGACGGGCACTGATAAGGCGGCACTGACGGGCACTGATAGGGCAGCACTGATGTGCACTGATAGACTGCACTGATGGGCACTGATAGGGCTGCACTGACAGGCACTGATAGGCACTGATAGACTGCACTGATGGGCACTGATAGAGCAGCACTGACGGGCACTGATAGGGCTACACTGATGGGCACTGATAGTGCTGCACTGATGGGCACTGATAGGCTGCACTAACGGGGACTGATAGGTTGCACTGACAGGCACTGATAGGGCGGCACTGATGGGCACTGATAGGCTGCACTGATGGGCACTGATAGGCTGCACTGATGGGCATCGATAGAGCGGCACTGACGGGCACTGATAGGGCTACACTGATGGACACTGATAGTGCTACACTGATGGGCACTGATAGGCTGCACTGACGGGGACTGATAGGGCTGCACTGAGGGGTACTGATAGGGCTACACTGATGGGCACTGATGGACTGCACTGATGGGCACCGATAGAGCGGCACTGACGGGCACTGATAGGGCTACACTGATGGACACTGATAGTGCTGCAGTGATGGGCACTGATAGGCTGCACTGACGGCCACTGATAGGGTAGCACTGACAGACACTGATAGGGCTGCACTGATGGGCACTGATAGGGCTGCACTGATGGGCACTGATAGAGCGGCACTGACGGGCACTGATAGTGCTGCACTGATGGGCACTGATAGACTGCACTGACAGGCACTGATAGAGCAGCACTGATGTGCACTGATGGTGCTGCACTGATGGGCACTGATAGGCTGCACTGATGGGCACTGATAGGCTGCACTGACGGGCACTGATAGGGCGGCACTGATGCCACTGATAGGGCAGCACTGATGGACACTGACAGGCTGCACTGACGGGCACTGATAGGCTGTACAGAAATTTTTTGTACATTCGATGAATGGACGAATGTCGTTTGAAAAATTTCTCTTGCTTTTAACCTTCAATTTTAAAATAAAAGTAATTTCTGAAGAAAATGAATTTGATCGTAAAAAGTTTTTATTCTTCTCCTTCATATTTTCTGGTCACTGACGTCAAAAACAAAGGTTGATTTGACCCCCCACTAATGATTACAAAATATAACCAACGTTCTTAAAATTAAAAATTTCTGATGAACATGGATACGTGTATGGCCAGCGTTATATTATGATCCAAAATATCCATTTTTTTTTTCAATGGACACAAAAAATGAATAACATTTTTTAAAAAGTTTAAAAATACATTTTGATAAACAATGTAAAGCCGCGTACACACGGGCGGACTGTCTGGCCAACTTAGTCCGTCAGACAATCCGACGGACAGTCCGTCATACTTTTGAATGAACGGACTTGACCACACACGGATGCACAAACAGTCCGCTGAAAGCATGCGCGATGACGTGTACAGCACGTACGACGGGACTAGAAATACGACGTCCAATACACTGCAATGCACCCTTCCGCCGTGTAAATCCTTTCTGAGCATGTGCCATACTTAGTCCGTCCAACTAGCCTACTGACGAGCGGACTGTCCGCTGAAACCAAAGTATGACGGACAATATTACGGAAATTCCGAAATACTTAGTCCGCCAGACTGTTCGCTGAAAAAGTCCGCTGAAGCCCACACACGAGCGGACTGTCCGCTGAAATGTGTTTCGACGGACTAAGTTGGCCAGACAGTCCGCCCATGTGTACGCGGCTATACTTTGTATCTCTCTATCTCCCGTCTGATCAATGTTTATAAACAATGTCACTTTGTATCTCTCTATCTCCCGTCTGATCAATGTTTATAAACAAAGTTTCAGTATCTCTCTATCTCCGCTTTGAACTATGTTTATATACAATGTTACTTTGTATCTATTATACACATTTTTTCCCCAAAAAATTGTTCAGCAAGGATGGTGATTCCCCCGTCTGTCATGCAGCCTAGGAAGCTAATTTGTTTTTTTAAATGACATTTTTCTTTCAGGTAAGTCCTCCAGTAAAAGTTCAGAATATTTCCTTGCTGGAAATACATCAGAGTTCCTCTTGAAATGACACGAGGTTCTGTGATCAGCCTGGTGGAAGATTCTGGAAGAATCCCGACACACATACATCACATCTGTCCAAACAGCAGAAAGAGTCGGCCTTCTCATCCATCTCATAAGGGAGAGAAAAGACATTTGCCTTGGGAAGTATCCAGATAACGGGCACTCCGCTATACAATAGGAATCCAGCATTCTGTACTCTTATGTGTAGAAGTGATTATAGAAGCACCGCAGTGCAGACAGAGAACTTCACTGTCAATCAACATCGACCCCCCGTAATTCCCCCGTGCTGTCAGCATTAGTAACTACAGTGCCTGGAAAAAGTATTCACACCCCATGACCTTTCCCACATTATGTCATGTCTTCTCTGATGAATGCTCTCCTTGCCCGGCCCGGTCAGTTTAGGTGGACGGCCATGTCTTGGTAGGTTTGCAGTTGTGCCCATACTCTTTCCATTTTCCGATGATGGATTGAACAGAGCTCCGTGAGATGATCAAAGCTTGGGAGATTTTTTTTATAACCCAACCCTGCTTTATACTTCTCCACAACTTTATCCCTGACCTGTCTGGTGTGTTCCTCGGCCTTCATGATGCTGTTTGTTCACTAAGGTTCTCTAACAAACCCCCGAGGGCTTCACAGAACAGCTGTATTTATACTGAGATTGAATGACACACAGGTGGGCTCTATTTACTAATTAGGTGACTTCTGAAGGCAATTGGTTCCACCAGATTTTAGTTAGGGGTATCAGAGTAAAGGGGGCGCCATACAAATGCCCCTCCCCCACACTTTTCACATATTTGTTTGTATCATTTATCATTTTCCTTCCACTTCACAATTATGTGACACTTTGTGTTGGTCCATCACATAAAATCCCAATAAAATACATTTATGTTTTTGGTTGTAACAAAATGTGGGGAATTTCAAGGGGTATGAATACTTTTTCAAGGCACTGTAAGTATAGGTAATAATATAACTCAGTGGCGGCTGGTGTTTTTTTGTTTGGGGGGGGGTGGCAAACAACCACCCCCTCGCAGCACCTCAAACCACCCCCCCCCCCCCGGCTGTCTGCTAGTCCACAGGCACCTTCTCTATCTAGGTGGTGGACACTTCGGGCAGCGGCAGGGATCGGGCATCGGCAGGCACATCGGACATCAGCGGGGAATCGGGCATTGGCGGGCACATCGGGCAGTGGTGGGGAATTGGACATTGGTGGGCACATAGGGCAGTGGCGGGAATCAGGTTTTTGGCGGGCACATTGAGCAGTGGCGGGGTTCGGGCATTGGTGAGCACATTGGGCAATGGCAGGGATTGGGCATTGGCGGGTACATTGGGCAGTGGCGGGAATCGGGCATCAGCAGGCACATCAGGCAGTGGTGGGGATCGGGCAGCGGCGGGCACATTTGGCAGTGGCAGGAATCGGGCATCAGTAGGCACATCAGGCAGTGGCGGGGATGGGGCAGCAGCAGGCACATCGGGCAGTGGCGGTGATTGGGCATCGGCAGGTGCATCAGGGAGCACATCGGACATCGGTGGGGAATCGGGCATCGGTGAGCACATCGGGCAGTGAAGGGGTTCGGGCATCGGTGGGCACCTTGGGCAGAGGCGGGGATTGGGCATCGGTTGGCACATCGTTCAGTGCCGGGGTTCGGGCATTGGTGGGCACATTGGGCAGCGGTGGGGATTGGGCATCAGTGGGCACATTGGGCAGTGGCGGGTATTGGTCATCGGTGGGCACATTGGGCAGTGGCAGGGATTGGGCAGCGGCAGGCACATCGGGCAGCGGCAAGCACATCAGGCAGTGGCGAGGGTCAGGCATCAGCAGGCACACCGGGCAGCGGCGGGGATGGGGCATCGGCAGGCATTGGCTCCTGTGGCTCCTCGCTTACGCCTGTGTCTCCTCCCCTCCTCCTAGATGCCTTTACTTTGAGCCAATTGGGTGACGGGTATCAGACCAGTATCGTATCCAGTATCGAATGCATGAATGGTGGTGGCCGTGGACTGGATAGAGCATGGTAGTGGTGGCTGTGGATAGAGGGGGCGGTGCTCGGGCACCCCTAATGGACGGGCCGCCACTGAAATAACTACCAACATAATGGTCCCAGATCCTGGGACACTGATCACTGTCTGTGGTCTGCAATTTGTCCACCTACTTTCTGTCCAAGTCATACCCACTTCATGGTCTGAGGGACGCCCCTCCCCCCTCTCCTTCCTTAGGTGATGCGGGGATCCCGGACATGACGCAGCATTTGGTGAAGCAGAGAATGAAGGTGCTGGACAGGACCGGACTGACAACTCATGGGGCCCCCGGGAAATAGGAGAAGATTATGGGGCCACACAGTATATACACACACACACATACAGTATACACACACAGGTACTGGAGAGGAGGGGCAACTATAATCTTGCGATTTTTTTTAAAAAACACTGATTTTTACATACTGTCCCTGGTTTTATTGAGGCTGGCAACCCTGATGGGGCCCCTTATTGGCATGGGGCCCTCGGGCAGTGCCCGAGTGCCCGAATGGTCAGTCCGCCCCTGTGCCGGACTGTCCCAGCAAATCCAGGATAGATGCCATGTATGGAATAATGTGGTTCTTTCAGATATCTGGTGCCAATCATGGACCCGCTTCTTGTGTATTCTGCCCCAGAAGATGGCACCGGAGAAAAGTCCCCTCAGGAGTTCAGTGATTGCAGGTCGGAGGTGACGGAATTCTATTCATCAGACCGGCAGCCGGTCTCAGGATTTCACTTTCCCTCTAATACCATTTATGAGCCATTTGGGGGCTATAAAAAGTTTTCTGGTGCTTTGCAATGAATCGTGAAGTGAAGTATCTGCTCAGTCCTGACAAGTTCTATTCTGAGAAGGATTTGGCAGAGCGGCAGAATCCTCCGCAGAAGGAAACAACCTGCTGACCGTCTGGAGCTGAATTTGGGTGCCGGGTGGAGGGGGGGTTTGATGGGTTACTTGAGGTCACAGCAGTCGCCTCCAATCACAGCGATCCAAATGAAGAATCAGGAACAATGATTTCGATTTTTCTTAAAATTCCAACGGCTTTCATATGATAATAATGGGAAACGCTCTGAGCGCCGAACGATCGATTTCTCACGTTTAATATCTAGAATTTATACACAGGAGAGAACTGTACCTTAGAAGATCTCTATGAATATATATAAATATATACACTCACCGGACACTTTGCTAGTGGCGAGTTGGAACTCTCTTTACCTTCATTCTCGGTGGAATAGATACAACAAGGTGTTGGAAACGTTCCTCGGAGATTATGCTCCTTAATGACCTAACATCGATATAAGAGAAGGTGTCGTGTCCCTCGATATAAGAGAAGGTGTCGTGCCCCTCGATATAATAGAAGGTGTCGTGCCCCTCGATATAATAGAAGGTGTCGTGCCCCTCGATATAATAGAAGGTGTCGTGCCCCTCGATATAATAGAAGGTGTCGTGCCCCTCGATATAATAGAAGGTGTCGTGCCCCTCGATATAATAGAAGGTGTCGTGCCCCTCGATATAATAGAAGGTGTCGTGCCCCTCGATATAATAGAAGGTGTCGTGCCCCTCGATATAATAGAAGGTGTCGTGCCCCTTGATATAATAGAAGGTGTCGTGCCCCTCGATATAAGAGAAGGTGTCGTGCCCCTCGATATAATAGAAGGTGTCGTGCCCCTCGATATAATAGAAGGTGCCGTTCCCCTCGGTACAAGAGAAAATGCTGTGCCTTTCTAAATAAGGAAAGGTGTTGTGCCCCTCGATATAAGAGAAGGTGTCGTGCCCCTCGATATAATAGAAGGTGTCATGCCCCTCGATATAAGAGAAGGTGTCGTGCCCCTCGATATAATAGAAGGTGTCGTGCCCCTCGATATAATAGAAGGTGCCGTGCCCCTCGTTACAAGAGAAAATGCTGTGCCTTTCGAAATAAGAGAAGGTGTCGTGCTCCTGGATGTAAGAGAAGGTGTCGTGGCCCTCAATATAAAAGAATGTGTCGTGCTCCTCAATATAAAAGAATGTGTCGTGCCCCTCGATATAAGAGAAGGTGTCGTGCCCCTCGATATAAGAGAAGGTGTCGTGCCCCTCGATATAAGAGAAGGTGCCGTGCCCCTCGATATAAGAGAAGGTGTCGTGCCCCTCGATATAAGAGAAGGTGTCGTGCCCCTCGATATAATAGAAGGTGTCGTGCTCCTCGATATAATGGAAGGTGCCGTGCCCCTCGGTACAAGAGAAAATGCTGTGCCTTTCGAAATAAGAGAAGGTGTCGTGCCCTTCGACATAAGAAAAGGTGTTGTTCCCCTCGACATAAGAAAAGGTGTTGTGCCCCTCAATATAAGAGAAGGTGCCGTGCTCCTCAATATAAGAGAAGGTGTCGTGGCCCTCAATATAAGAGAAGGTGTCGTGCCCCTCGATATAAGAGAAGGTGTCGTGCCCCTCGATATAAGAGAAGGTGTCATGCCCCTCGATATAAGAGAAGGTGTCGTGCTCCTCGATATAATAGAAGGTGCCGTGCCCCTCGGTACAAGAGAAAATGCTGTGCCTTTCGAAATAAGAGAAGGTGTCGTGCCCTTCGACATAAGAAAAGGTGTCGTTCCCCTCGACATAAGAAAAGGTGTCGTGCCCCTCAATATAAGAGAAGGTGCCGTGCTCCTCAATATAAGAGAAGGTGTCGTGGCCCTCAATATAAGAGCAGGTGTCGTGCCCCACGATATAAGAGAAGGTGTCCTGCCCCTCGATATAAGAGAAGGTGTCGTGCCCCTCGATATAAGAGAAGGTGTCGTGCCCCTCGATATAAGAGAAGGTGTCGTGCCCCTCGATATAAGAGAAGGTGTCGTGCCCCTCGATATAAGAGACGTTGTCGTGCCCCTCGATATAAGAGACGTTGTTGTACCCCTCGATATAAGAGAAGGTGTCGTGCCCCTCGATATAAGAGAAGGTGTCGTTCCCCACGATATAAGAGAAGGTGTCGTGCCCCTCGATATAAGAGAAGGTGTCGTGCCCCTCGATATAAGAGACATTGTCGTGCCCCTCGATATAAGAGAAGGTGTCGTGCCCCTCGATATAAGAGGCGTTGTCGTGCCCCTCGATATAAGAGACGTTGTCGTGCCCCTCGATATAAGAAAAGGTGTCGTGCCCCTCGATATAAGAGAAGGTGTCGTGCCCCTCGATATAAGAGGCGTTGTCGTGCCCTCGATATAAGAGACGTTGTCGTGCCCCTCGATATAAGAAAAGGTGTCGTGCCCCTCGATATAAGAGATGTTGTCGTGCCCCTCGATATAAGAGACGTTGTCGTGCCCCTCGATATAAGAGAAGGTGTCGTGCCCCTCGATATAAGAGAAGGTGTCGTGCCCCTCGATATAAGAGAAGTTGTCGTGCCCCTCGATATAAGAGAAGGTGTCGTGCCCCTCGATATAAGAGAAGGTGTTGTGCCCCATGATATAAGAGAAGGTGTCGTGCCCCTCGATATAAGAGAAGGTGTCGTGCCCCTCCATAATAAGGGACTTCATGTAAGAGGCGGAGACTTCATGTAAGAGGCGGGGACTATTTTAGCTTTTTGTTGCTCTCTGTGCTCAGGACAGGAAGTGACGGGGAATCTCTCTAATGGGGTCACAGACAGAAATAAAAAAACAAGACAGAATTTTCATCTCTTCCCTTCTCCATCCAAATGTGGAGACATCATTTGCCCCGGATCTATAGGCTCTGCCGCACCCCCCTCAGTCTCCTTCGCTCCGCTGCAGTATGACGCCACGTTACCCGTCCGCGGTGAAGTCTCATCATCTCATTCGATACGTAGAATGTTTTCCCGGGCCGGCTACGTGTTTTCACAGCCTCTTAATTTGTTTTTGTTTTCACTCTCCCGTCTCCCGGGACCCCGTCCGTTGTCGCCTCATCATTCAGCCGCCATCTGGGGGAGCGCCCCCCCCCCTTCCTCCTGTCAAAGTCCTGACAGGGGCCGCAATCTCTGAGACTTTCACTCAGCAAACAGGAGCAAAAAAGTCAACAGGACTCGCGTGCGGCAAGAATAACACCGGGCGTGATTTAATGAGAGCCGAGATCCGGAGTTCCCCTCAATTTCCAGGAGAGGAGGGGGGGAGGGGGCACACGGTTCAATTAAAGGGGCACCACTCTGAGGTTTTACAGGTAAATACCCCCTCCGGCCCAGGGTTCCCATCTTTTCTTCAAGCCAAACCCCAACACTTTCATGGCTCACAGAAATTTTATGGTAGTACACGATATAGGATTGTAAAATACCTGAGACATCTTTTGGGTTACCCAAAGAGAGAAGTAATGAGGTGAGCGGAGGACAGGGGCTGTGGCCAAACAATTAATAAAAGAAATGTCAATTAAAATATGAAACTAGCCTACCTTAAAAGTGGACACTGTCAGCCAGTAGAGCAGTGGACGGTGTCAGTAGAGCAGAGGACGGTGTCAGTAGGGCAGAGGACGGTGTCAGTAGGGCAGTGGACGGTGTCAGTAGGGCAGAGGACGGTGTCAGTAGGGCAGTGGACGGTGTCAGTAGGGCAGAGGACGGTGTCAGTAGGGCAGTGGACGGTGTCAGTAGGGCAGAGGACGGTGTCAGTAGGGCAGAGGACGGTGTCAGTAGAGCAGAGGACGGTGTCAGTAGGACAGTGGACGGTGTCAGTAGGGCAGAGGACGGTGTCAGTAGGTCAGAGGATGGTGTCAGTAGAGCAGAGGACGGTGTCAGTAGGTCAGAGGATGGTGTCAGTAGGGCAGTGGACGGTGTCAGTAGAGCAGAGGACGGTGTCAGTAGGACAGTGGACGGTGTCAGTAGGGCAGTGGACGGTGTCAGTAGGGCAGAGGACGGTGTCAGTAGGGCAGTGGACGGTGTCAGTAGGGCAGAGGACGGTGTCAGTAGGGCAGAGGACGGTGTCAGTAGGGCAGTGGACGGTGTCAGTAGGGCAGAGGACGGTGTCAGTAGGGCAGAGGACGGTGTCAGTAGGGCAGAGGACGGTGTCAGTAGGGCAGTGGACGGTGTCAGTAGGGCAGAGGACGGTGTCAGTAGGGCAGAGGACGGTGTCAGTAGAGCAGAGGACGGTGTCAGTAGGGCAGAGGATGGTGTCAGTAGGGCAGTGGACGGTGTCAGTAGAGAAGTGGACGGTGTCAGTAGAGCAGTGGACGGTAACAGTAGAGAAGTGGACGGTGTCAGTAGGGCAGTGGACGGTGTCAGTAGGACAGTGGACGGTGTCAGTAGAGCAGTGGACGGTGTCAGTAGAGCAGTGGACGGTGTCAGTAGAGAAGTGGACGGTGTCAGTAGAGAAGTGGACGGTGTCAGTAGGGCAGAGGACGGTGTCAGTAGGACAGTGGACGGTGTCAGTAGAGCAGGGGACAGTGTCAGTAGAGAAGTGGACGGTGTCAGTAGAGCAGTGGACGGTGTCAGTAGAGAAGTGGACGGTGTCAGTAGAGAAGTGGACGGTGTCAGTAGGGCAGACAACGGTTTCAGTAGGACAGTGGACGGTGTCAGTAGGGCAGTGGACGGTGTCAGTAGAGCAGTGGGCAGTGTCAGTAGGGCAGTGGAAGGTGTCAGTAGAGCAGTGCACGGTGTCAGTAGGGCAGTGGACGGTGTCAGTAGAGCAGTGGATGGTGTCAGTAGAGCAGTGGACGGTGTCAGTAGATCAGTGGATGGTGTCAGTAGAGCAGTGGACGGTGTCAGTAGAGCAGTGGACGGTCTCAGTAGGGCAGTGGACGGTGTCAGTAGAGCAGTGGACGGTCTCAGTAGGGCAGTGGACGGTGTCAGTAGAGAAGTGGACGGTGTCAGTAGAGCAGTGGACAGTGTCAGTAGAGCAGTGGACGGTGTCAGTAGAGCAGTGGACGGTGTCAGTAGAGCAGTGGATGGTGTCAGTAGGGCAGTGGACAGTGTCAGTAGAGCAGTGGACGGTGTCAGTAGAGCAGTGGACGGTGTCAGTAGAGCAGTGGATGGTGTCAGTAGGGCAGAGGACGGTGTCAGTAGGGCAGAGGACTGTGTCAGTAAAGCAGAGGATGGTGTCAGTAGAGCAGTGGATAGCTGACAGAGGAGGTGGGTAGCTGACAGAGGAGGGGGTAGCGGACAGAGGAGGGGGTAGCGGACAGAGGAGGGGGTAGCGGACAGAGGGACAAAAGTCAGATAGAGGAGCAGGAGGACAGAAGTCGGATACAGAAGCGGGAGGACAGATAGAGGAGTGGGGGGTCGAGGATTCTTTTGCATTTTCACAAAAAGTACAATTGTCATAATTACAGGACTGTGTATTAATTCCAGTCTATAATCTGTACTTGTTCTCTCCATGACATAATAAATTAATCATCCGACGATACAAATGTATACATTTATTTGGAATGGATACATTGTAGCGGAGGATGTACAGAAGGTGTTACGATCGCTGCAGGTGACACGCGACCTTCTCCTGTCCTCCTTTCCAGTGAAATTCCAAGAACGGAGTCAGCTCACCGGGGTCTCCATGGCAACCACATGTTAAGCCCCCTGGAACTATTATGGTTAAATTTAACTAGGTTGGGAAGAGTCGGGTAATTGGTCCAATGAGGATTAGGTGACCCGTGACACCCTGCTTCCCGAGCTGGGCACCGGAGGCCACTTCGCCAGGAAATTACAGGAGTCGTTATCTGTAATGAAGAGAACCTGACAGCGGCGCAGCGAGATCGCAGTGTTGTGGAGCAGACAGAGCCAATGTAGAAATTCGATTTCCCATTTGAGCAATCAGCAGTGGAAAATCAGTAAATAGAGTCCACCTGTGTGCCATTTAATCTCAGTATAAATACAGCTGTTCTGTGAAGCCTTCATAGGTTTGTTAGAGAACCTTAGTGAACAAACAGCATCATGAAGGCCAAGGAACACACCAGACAGGTCAGGGATAAAGTTGTGGAGAAGTATAAAGCTGGGTTGGGTTATAATAAAATCTCCCAAGCTTTGATCATCTCACGGAGCTCTGTTCAATCCATCATCAGAAAATGGAAAGAGTATGGGCCCAACCGCAAACCTACCAAGACATGGCCGTCCACCTAAACTGACCGGGCCGGGCAAGGAGAGCATTGATCAGAGAAGAGCCAAGAGGTCCATGGTAACTCTGGAGGAGCTGCAGAGATCCACAGCTCAGGGGGGAGAATCTGTCCACAGGACAACTATTAGTCGTCTCTCCACAAATCTGCCCTTTATGGAAGAGTGACAAGAAGAAAGACATTGGAGAAAGAAAGTCATAAGAAGTCCTGTTTGTAGTTTGTGAGAAGCCATGTGGGGGAGGGGGCAGCAAACATGTGGAAGAAGGTGATCTGGTCAGAGGAGACCAAAATTCTACTTTATGGCCTAAAAGCAAAACGCTATGTGTGGGGAAAACTAACACCGCCCATCCCCCGAACACACCATCCCCACCGTGAGACATGGTGGTGGCAGCATCATGTGGTGGGGATGGTTTTCTTCAGCAGGGACAGGGAAGCTGGTCAGAGTTGATGGGAAGATGGCTGGAGACAAACAGTAGTGGCTGGTGAAGTTTTAGGATGGGGGGCGCCAGACCCTGCCCTTCCTTTTTGACCCCTCACACTTGGTGAAAATGGGCGTGGTTTCAGATAAATAGTGGGCGTGGCTCCAAGGTGGTGTGGTTAGTGTCTGAGATGAATGATTGATGGAGGGAGAGGGAGAGAGGGATGGAGGGACAGCAGGCCCAGATCCTACACAGCAATAGAAATGTGTATTCTAGAAAGTTTAACAATCAGCAGATAAAGATATTCCAAACACCTGGTGTTAGCACTTTAATCATCCCGGCACCATGGTTGTTATGGTGTCAGGATGATTGAAGCACATTATTTCTATTATTACATTGAAATATGAAATGAAATCATTCAACTCACCATAATGCAGAATCAGTGGGAGCCCTGAGCGTGTCACTAGCCACGTTGCCTGCCACCAGATACCATCAGGTGTCCCCAGCAGAGACCCTCCCCTTACATGCAACCCGTGTCACATAAAATGCAGCCTCTGTCCCAGCAAATTGCAGCAGCATGTGTCACCATCAAAATGACATGAGGAGAGGCTCTGTGAGCTCATCCTCTCAGTCTTGTATTTATACTGGCCGCTCTGTATGTAGCTTCTGACAGGCTGTACAAGGAGGCCCATATTTTCTGGAACCATAGGTGGTAGGAGCCCCACATTTTGACCAGTGTGGGGGTACAGGGGAGGAGGCTGTGATACTTATGTACATGGGAGGAGCCTATGATACTTATGTACATGGGAGGAGGCTGTGATACTTATGTACAGGGGAGGAGTTTGTGATACTTATGTACAGGGGAGGAGTTTGTGATACTTATGTACATGGGAGGAGCCTGTGATACTTATGTACATGGGAGGAGTCTGTGATACTTCTGTACATGGGAGGAGCATGTGATACCTATGTACAGGGGAGGAGCCTGTGATACTTACGTACATGGGAGGAGCCTGTGATACCTATGTACAGGGGAGGAGTCTGTGATACTTATGTACATGGGAGGAGCCTGTGATACTTATGTACATGGGAGGAGCCTGTGATACTTATGTACGTGGGAGAAGCCTGTGATACTTATGTACATGGGAGGAGCCTGTGATACTTCTGTACGTGGGAGGAGCCTGTGATACTTATGTACGTGGGAGGAGCCTGTGATACTTATGTACGTGGGAGGAGCCTGTGATACTTATGTACGTGGGAGGAGCCTGTGATACTTATGTACATGGGAGGAGCCTGTGATACTTATGTACGTGGGAGGAGCCTGTGATACTTATGTACATGGGAGGAGTCTGTGATGCTTATGTACATGGGAGGAGTCTGTGATACTTATGTACATAGGAGGAGCCTGTGATACTTATGTACATGGGAGGAGTCTGTGATGCTTATGTACATGGGAGGAGCCTGTGATACTTATGTACATGGGAGGGGCCTGTGATACTTATGTACATGGGAGGAGTCTGTGATACTTATGTACATGGGAGGAGCCTGTGATACTTCTGTACATGGGAGGAGCCTGTGATACTTATGTACAGGGGAGGAGTCTGTGATACTTATGTACATGGGAGGAGCCCGTGATACTTCTGTACATGGGAGGAGCATGTGATACCTATGTACAGGGGAGGAGCCTGTGATACTTACGTACATGGGAGGAGAATGTGATACTTATGTACATGGGAGGAGCCTGTGATACTTATGTATATGGGAGGAGCCTGTGATACTTATGTACATGGGAGGAGTCTGTGATACTTATGTACATGGGAGGAGCCTGTGATACTTATGTACATGGGAGGAGTCTGTGATACTTATGTACATGGGAGGAGCCTGTGATACTTCTGTACATGGGAGGAGTCTGTGATACTTATGTACATGGGAGGAGTATGTGATACTTATGTACATGGGAGGAGTCTGTGATACTTATGTACATGGGAGGAGTCTGTGATACTTATGCACATGGGAGGAGCCTGTGATACTTCTGTACATAGGAGGAGTCTGTGATACTTATGTACATGGGAGGAGCCTGTGATACTTATGTGCATGGGAGGAGCCTGTGATACTTATGTACATGGGAGGAGCCTGTGATACTTATGTACATGGGAGAAGCCTGTGATACTTATGTACATGGGAGGAGCCTGTGATACTTCTGTACATGGGAGGAGCCTGTGATACTTATGTACATGGGAGGAGTCTGTGATACTTATGTACGTGGGAGGAGCCTGTGATACTTATGTACGTGGGAGGAGCCTGTGATACTTATGTACGTGGGAGGAGCCTGTGATACTTATGTACGTGGGAGGAGCCTGTGATACTTATGTACGTGGGAGGAGCCTGTGATACTTATGTACGTGGGAGGAGCCTGTGATACTTATGTACGTGGGAGGAGCCTGTGATATTTATGTACATGGGAGGAGCCTGTGATACTTATGTACATGGGAGGAGTCTGTGATACTTATGTACATGGGAGGAGTCTGTGATACTTATGTACATGGGAGGAGCCTGTGATACTTACGTACATGGGAGGAGTCTGTGATACTTCTGTACATGGGAGGAGTCTGTGATACTTATGTACATGGGAGGAGCCTGTGATACTTATGTACATGGGAGGAGCCTGTGATACTTATGTACAGGGGAGGAGTCTGTGATACTTGTGTACATGGGAGGAGCCTGTGATACTTCTGTACATGGGAGGAGCCTGTGATACTTATGTACAGGGGAGGAGTCTGTGATACTTATGTACGTGGGAGGAGCCTGTGATACTTATGTACATGGGAGGAGTCTGTGATACTTATGTACATGGGAGGAGCCTGTGATACTTCTGTACATGGGAGGAGCCTGTGATACTTATGTACAGGGGAGGAGTCTGTGATACTTATGTACATGGGAGGAGCCTGTGATACTTATGTACATGGGAGGAGTATGTGATACTTATGTACATGGGAGGAGTCTGTGATACTTATGTACATGGGAGGAGTCTGTGATACTTATGTACATGGGAGGAGCCTGTGATACTTAGGTACATGGTATTTTTAAACTTTTTTATTTTTTATAAATTTGCAAAGATTTCAAACAATCTTCTCTCACGTTGTCATTATGAGGGATTGTTTGTAGAATTTTGTGGAAAATAATAAATTTAATCCATTTTTGAATAAGGCTGTAACATAACAAAATGTGGAAAAAGTGAAGCGATGTGAATACTTTCCGGATGTGCTGTAAATGACAATTATTACAAAGCCCGTCATGTTCCCATCTGTAGCCAAATGAAAGAAAAAAAAATCAGGAAAAGGCTGACACTGTCCCTTTAAATGACTCCCCTGGACGGTCTGGTGGCTCTTTCTCCTCTTGGCAGCATTTCCACCTCTCAGGATCCCTCCTGTTCATCTTCATAATGCCAAGAAGCCGATCTCTCACCGTCCGCGAGTTCTGTCTGCCGCAGATTTCTCAGAAAACTGGAGCCAGAATGTTTCCACATCTTCTATCGTCACCTAAATTGGCAGAAAAAACATAAATTTAGTAAAAGGCGTCCTACAAATATGACAGATTGAGTGAAAAGTGAGCGAGATGAGAAAAAAGATCCACCAGAAGGTGCGATAGAGAATTTGTGCAATACGACAAATCTGAAAACAGAACACTCTTCCATTAATCCTATTATATGACTTGTTACAAAGTTACAATGTACAGTCTGATCACCGGGGAGGGGAGACTGGGGAAATGACTCCTCCCCCTTCTACAAAGTTACAATGTACAGTCTGATCACTGGGGGAGGAGACAGAGGAAATGACTCCTCCCTCTTCTACAAAGTTACAATGTACAGTCTGATCACTGGGGGAGGAGACTGAGGAAATGACTCCTCCTCCTTCTACAAAGTTACAATGTACAGTCTGATCACTGGGGGAGGAGAAACTGAGGAAATGACTCCTCCTCCTTCTACAAAGTTACAATGTACAGTCTGATCACTGGGGGAGGAGACAGAGGAAATGACTCCTCCCTCTTCTACAAAGTTACAATGTACAGTCTGATCACTGGGGGAGGGGAGACTGAGGAAATGACTCCTCCTCCTTCTACAAAGTTACAATGTACAGTCTGATCACTGGGGGAGGAGAGACTGAGGAAATGACTCCTCCTCCTTCTACAAAGTTACAATGTACAGTCTGATCACTGGGGGAGGAGAGACTGAGGAAATGACTCCTCCTCCTTCTACAAAGTTACAATGTACAGTCTGATCACTGGGGGAGGAGAAACTGAGGAAATGACTCCTCCTCCTTCTACAAAGTTACAATGTACAGTCTGATCACTTGGTGGGGGGGGGGGGAGACTGAGGAAATGACTCCTCCCCTTTCTACAAAGTTACAATGTACGGTCTGATCACTGGGGGAGGAGAGACTGAGGAAATGACTCCTCCTCCTTCTACAAAGTTACAATGTACAGTCTGATCACTGGGGGAGGAGAAACTGAGGAAATGACTCCTCCTCCTTCTACAAAGTTACAATGTACAGTCTGATCACTTGGTGGGGGGGGGGGGGAGACTGAGGAAATGACTCCTCCCCTTTCTACAAAGTTACAATGTACGGTCTGATCACGGGGGGAGGAGAGACTGAGGAAATGACTCCTCCTCCTTCTACAAAGTTACAATGTACAGTCTGATCACTGGGGGAAGGGAGAGGCACATACAGCGATGTGTAGCAGAGCAAGACTCAGCATGTGTCTTGAGGGGCGGAATGCAGCCTGGCTGGTCCATATCCAAATGGGGAGGTCTCCAGGTAGGATGGCTGTCCCTATCCTTTCCCTACTCATCTGGAATCTCTTTCCTGTCCCTAATCTCTGTCCCTGTCAGACGGGTGACCGGTCCTTACATCACCCACACATGGAATTTGCACCAAGCCTGGGAGCCAGGGCCTTAAAGAGGAGCTGCACCTAAAAAAAAAATTATTAAAAGCCAGCAGCTACCAATATTGCAGCTGCTGACTTTTAATAAAATCACACTTACCTGTCCCAGGGTCCAGCGATGTCGGCGGCAGGTGACGAGCGATCGCTCGTCTCGCTGCTGCCACTGACGCCATCCTCTGTCAGGGAATCGGGAAGTGAAGCATGACGGCTTCACTGTCCGGTTCCCTACTGCGCATGCGCGAGTCGCGCTGCGCGTCTCTTATGGTCCCCCGCTGTGTCTCTGGGAACTGTGTGTTTCCCAGAACACAACGGGGGGGGGGGGGCGGGGCGTCTGCGGGGCGTCTGCGGGGGTCTGCGGCGGTCTGGCCGGAAGTGGGTGCAGTTACCTGGTAACTGCACCCCCCTCCCCCCTGAAAGGTGCCGATTGTGGCACCGGAGGGGGGGAGGGATCAGCTTAGCGGAACTTCCCCTTTAGGTTGAAGAACCGCTTTAAATTGGCTCTGCCTGACCCAAGATGGCCACCAAAGTCACGAGGAGTGTCATCATCCAACTGGATAGCTTCCCTGGTGACCCAGGATACCATAGAGGAACCATGGTCCTCCTGACTTCATCTCCAGCTACAGGGCTGCTGTGGTTGAGCGCCACCTGCAGTGGAGATAGTAGGCTGCACCTACCTACAGTTCTGGGAAACATTCAGTAACAGGAAAGTGTCAGTTTCTTGGCCAAAGAAGTAACATTGTAATTACAGAATAATCCGACTTCCATTTAATCATTAACTATGTAAAACCCGGAGCAACTCCGATCCTAGACCCCAGTGGGAGGGATAGATACAAAACCTTAAAGGAAATCTCCCCATTGTGGGAGGGGCAGAGACACAAACTACTGCAGGGAATCTCCCCATTGTGGGAGGGGCAGAGACACAAACTACTGCAGGAAATCTCCCCATTGTGGGAGGGGCAGAGACACAAACTACTGCGGGAAATCTCCCCATCGTGGGAGGGGCAGAGACACAAACTACTGCAGGAAATCTCCCCATTGTGGGAGGGGCAGAGACACAAACTACTGCGGGAAATCTCCCCATCGTGGGAGGGGCGGAGACACAAATTACTGTGGGAAATCTCCCCATTGTGGGAGGGGCAAAGACACAAACTACTGCAGGAAACCTCAACATTGTGGGAGGGGCAGAGACACAAACTACTGCAGGAAACCTCAACATTGTGGGAGGGGCAGAGACACAAACTACTGTGGGAAATCTCCCCTTTGTGGGAGGGGCAGAGACACAAACTACTGCAGGAAATCTCCCCATTGTGGGAGGGGCAAAGACACAAACTACTGCAGGAAATCTCCCCATTTTGGGAGGGGCAGAGACACAAACTACTGCAGGAAATCTCCCCATTGTGGGAGGGGCAGAGACACAAACTATTGCAGGGAATCTCCCCATTGTGGGAGGGGCAGAGACAAAAACTACTGCAGGAAACCTCCCCATTGTGCGAGGGGCAAAGACACAAACTACTGCAGGAAATCTCCCCATTGTGGGAGGGGCAGAGACACAAACTACTGCAGGAAATCTCCCCCTTGTGGGAGGGGCAGAGACACAAACTACTGCAGGAAATCTCCCCATTGTGGGAGGGGCAGAGACACAAACTACTGCGGGAAATCTCCCCATCGTGGGAGGGGCAGAGACACAAACTACTGCAGGAAATCTCCCCATTGTGGGAGGGGCAGAGACACAAACTACTGCAGGAATCTCTCCATTGTGGGAGGGGCAGAGACACAAACTACTGCGGGAAATCTCCCCATCGTGGGAGGGGCAGAGACACAAACTACTGTAGGAACTCTCCCCATTGTGGGAGGGGCAGAGACACAAACTACTGCGGGAAATCTCCCCATCGTGGGAGGGGCAGAGACATAAACTACTGCAGGGAAATCTCATCATTGTGGGAGGGGCAGAGACACAAACTACTGCAGGAAACCTCAACATTGTGGGAGGGGCAGAGACACAAACTACTGCAGGGAAATCTCATCATTGTGGGAGGGGCAGAGACACAAACTACTGCAGGAAACCTCAACATTGTGGGAGGGGCAGAGACACAAACTACTGCAGGAAATCTCCCATTGTGGGAGGGGCGGAGACACAAATTACTGTGGGAAATCTCCCCATTGTGGGAGGGGCAGAGACACAAACTACTGCAGGAAACCTCAACATTGTGGGAGGGGCAGAGACACAAACTACTGCAGGAAACCTCAACATTGTGGGAGGGGCAGAGACACAAACTACTGCAGGAAATCTCCCATTGTGGGAGGGGCGGAGACACAAATTACTGTGGGAAATCTCCCCATTGTGGGAGGGGCAGAGACACAAACTACTGCAGGAAATCTCCCCATTGTGGGAGGGGCAAAGACACAAACTACTGCAGGAAATCTCCCCATTTTGGGAGGGGCAGAGACACAAACTACTGCAGGAAATCTCCCCATTGTGGGAGGGGCAGAGACACAAACTATTGCAGGGAATCTCCCCATTGTGGGAGGGGCAGAGACAAAAACTACTGCAGGAAACCTCCCCATTGTGGGAGGGGCAAAGACACAAACTACTGCAGGAAATCTCCCCATTGTGGGAGGGGCAGAGACACAAACTTCTGCAGGAAATCTCCCCCTTGTGGGAGGGGCAGAGACACAAACTATTGCCTGAAACCTCCCCATTGTGGGAGGGGCAGAGACACAAATTACTGCAGGGAATCTCTCCATTGTGGGAGGGGCAGAAACAAACTACTTCGAGAAATCTCCCCCTTGTGGGAGGGGCAGAGACACAAACTATTGCCTGAAACCTCCCCATTGTGGGAGGGGCAGAGACACAAACTACTGCAGGGAATCTCCCCATTGTGGGAGGGGCAGAGACACAAACTACTGGGGGAAATCTCTCCATTGTGGGAGAGGCAGAGACAAACTACTGCGGGAAATCTCCCCTTTGTGGGAGGGGCAGAGACACAAACTACTGCCTGAAACCTCCCCATTGTGGGAGGGGCAGAGACACAAACTACTGCAGGAAATCTCACCATTGTGGGAGGGGCAGAGACACAAACTACTGCAGGAAACCTCAACATTGTGGGAGGGGCAGAGACACAAACTACTGCAGGAAATCTCCCATTGTGGGAGGGGCGGAGACAAAAACGACTGCAGGAAACCTCCCCATTGTGGGAGGGGCAAAGACACAAACTACTGCAGGAAATCTCCCAATTGTGGGAGGGGCAGAGACAAAAACTACTGCAGGAAACCTCCCCATTGTGGGAGGGGCAAAGACACAAACTACTGCAGGAAATCTCCCCATTGTGGGAGGGGCAGAGACACAAACTACTGCAGGAAATCTCCCACTTGTGGGAGAGGCAGAGACACAAACTATTGCCTGAAACCTCCCCATTGTGGGAGGGGCAGAGACACAAATTACTGCAGGGAATCTCTCCATTGTGGGAGGGGCAGAAACAAACTACTTCGAGAAATCTCCCCCTTGTGGGAGGGGCAGAGACACAAACTATTGCCTGAAACCTCCCCATTGTGGGAGGGGCAGAGACACAAACTACTGCAGGGAATCTCCCCATTGTGGGAGGGGCAGAGACACAAACTACTGGGGGAAATCTCTCCATTGTGGAAGGGGCAGAGACAAACTACTGCGGGAAATCTCCCAATTGTGGGAGGGGCAGAGACAAAAACTACTGCAGGAAACCTCCCCATTGTGGGAGGGGCAAAGACACAAACTACTGCAGGGAATCTCCCCATTGTGGGAGGGGCAGAGAAACAAACTACTGCAGGAAATCTCCCCATTGTGAGAGGGGCAGAGACACAAACTACTGCAGGAACTCTCCCCATTGTGGGAGGGGCAGAGACACAAACTACTGCAGGAACTCTCCCCATTGTGGGAGGGGCAGAGACACAAACTACTGTGGGAAATCTCCCCATCGTGGGAGGGGCAGAGACACAAACTACTGCAGGGAAATCTCATCATTGTGGGAGGGGCAGAGACACAAACTACTGCAGGGAATCTCAACATTGTGGGAGGGGCAGAGACACAAACTACTGCAGGAAACCTCAACATTGTGGGAGGGGCAGAGACACAAACTACTGCAGGAAATCTCCCATTGTGGGAGGGGCGGAGACACAAATTACTGCGGGAAATCTCCCCATTGTGGGAGGGGCAGAGACACAAACTACTGCAGGAAATCTCCCCATTGTGGGAGGGGCAAAGACACAAACTACTGCAGGAAATCTCCCCATTGTGGGAGGGGCAGAGACACAAACTACTGCAGGAAATCTCCCCATTGTGGGAGGGGCAGAGACAAAAACTACTGCAGGAAACCTCCCCATTGTGGGAGGGGCAAAGAAACAAACTACTGCAGGAAATCTCCCCATTGTGGGAGGGGCAGAGACACAAACTACTGCAGGAAATCTCCCCATTGTGGGAGGGGCAGAGACACAAACTATTGCAGGGAATCTCCCCATTGTGGGAGGTGCAGAGACAAAAACTACTGCAGGAAACCTCCCCATTGTGGGAGGGGCAAAGACACAAACTACTGCAGGAAATCTCCCCATTGTGGGAGGGGCAGAGACACAAACTACTGCAGGAAATCTCCCCCTTGTGGGAGGGGCAGAGACACAAACTATTGCCTGAAACCTCCCCATTGTGGGAGGGGCAGAGACACAAATTACTGCAGGGAATCTCTCCATTGTGGGAGGGGCAGAAACAAACTACTTCGAGAAATCTCCCCCTTGTGGGAGGGGCAGAGACACAAACTATTGCCTGAAACCTCCCCATTGTGGGAGGGGCAGAGACACAAACTATTGCCTGAAACCTCCCCATTGTGGGAGGGGCAGAGACACAAACTACTGCAGGGAATCTCCCCATTGTGGGAGGGGCAGAGACACAAACTACTGGGGGAAATCTCTCCATTGTGGGAGGGGCAGAGACAAACTACTGCGGGAAATCTCCCCTTTGTGGGAGGGGCAGAGACACAAACTACTGCCTGAAACCTCCCCATTGTGGGAGGGGCAGAGACACAAACTACTGCATGAAATCTCCCATTTTGGGAGGGGCGGAGATACAAACTACTGCAGGAAATCTCCCCATTGTGGGAGGGGCAGAGACACAAACTACTGCAGGAAAACTCCCCATTGTGGGAGGGGCAGAGACAAAAACTACTGCAGGAAACCTCCCCATTGTGGGAGGGGCAAAGACACAAACTACTGCAGGAAATCTCCCCATTGTGGGAGGGGCAGAGACACAAACTACTGCAGGAAATCTCCCCATTGTGGGAGGGGCAGAGACACAAACTACTGCAGGAAACCTCCCCATTGTGGGAGGGGCAGAGACACAAACTACTGCAGGAAATCTCCCCATTGTGGGAGGGGCAGAGACAAAAACTACTGCAGGAAACCTCCCCATTGTGGGAGGGGCAAAGACACAAACTACTGCAGGAAATCTCCCCATTGTGGGAGGGGCAGAGACACAAACTACTGCAGGAAATCTCCCCATTGTGGGAGGGGCAGAGACACAAACTACTGCAGGAAATCTCCCCATTGTGGGAGGGGCAGAGACACAAACTATTGCAGGGAATCTCCCCATCGCGGGAGGGGCAGAGACAAAAACTACTGCAGGAAACCTCCCCATTGTGGGAGGGGCAAAGACACAAACTATTGCAGGAAACCTCTCCATTGTGGGAGGGGCAGAGACACAAACTACTGCAGGAAATCTCCCCATTGTGGGAGGGGCAGAGACACAAACTACTGCAGGGAATCTCCCCATTGTGGGAGGGGCAGAGACACAAACTACTGCAGGAAACTTCCCCATTGTGGGAGGGGCAGAGACACAAACTACTGCGGGAAATCCTTCCCTTGTGGGAGGGGCAGAGAAACAAACTACTGCGGGAAATCTGCCCATTTGCCACTCATCCTTCATAGCACAGAGTGACATCATCGTATTACCCGCTCTGTATAATTTGGTGATTGGACGCACACACGTATATTCTCGTTACATCTTCATATTTGAACATCTCCCATTTATCACAACAAAGCTGACGGAGTTTATATGAAAACATTTTGCCTCCTTCAATAATTGACTTATTTATCTCTTCATGTTCCTTTCAAAGATAATATTTTGTAACCTTGCCGAACATGAAACACATTTCAGAAAGTCTTCACGAGAAGTGCGATGTTTGTGCGTTTTCTACAAGAATTGCTCTCGCTGGAGGATCGGCACATGAAGGTTTTTGCCGTCGGCGATTTTTGTGTTTTTGATTTCAGAATAAAATTTATCAGATCACAAATCTATCCTTGAGGACGTCTCCTGTTTTCATGTTGATATGATTATTTTGTAATACCGCAAACCGCGTACCGTGATGAAAACTAATATAAACCGCGCCGTCCTCTACAGCGAGCTGGAAATAATCGCAACATCTGTGATATCTCTGGAAGGGAACTTCACATCACACGGCGACAGACGCTCCTTCTGAAAATAGTATTCCTCATTCAGATGTCACCTCAGTGTGCTATATATATATATAAACAGTATCTGACAAAAGTAAGTACACCCCTAAGTGAAAATGTCCGAATTGGGCCCAATTAGCCATTTTCCCTCCCTGGAGGAGAAGGCGAGGAATGTCCACCAATGAGCACACAGTGGTTGGAGGAGAAGGCGGGCAATGTCCACCAATGAGCATACAGTGGTTGGAACAGAAGGCAGGGAATGTCCACCAATGAGCACACAGTGGTTTTAGGAGAAGGCGGGGAATGTCCACCAATGAGCACACAGTGGTTGGAGGAGAAGGCGGGGAATGTCCACCAATGAGCACACAGTGGTTGGAGGAGAAGGCGGGGAATGTCCACCAAGAGCACACAGTGGTTGGAGGAGAAGGCGGGGAATGTCCACCAATGAGCACACAGTGGTGGGAGGAGAAGGTGGGGAATGTCCACCAATGAGCACACAGTGGTTGGAGGAGAAGGCGAGAAATGTCCACCAATGAGCACACAGTGGTTGGAGGAGAAGGCGGGGAATGTCCACCAATGAGCACACAGTGGTTGGAGGAGAAGGCGGGGAATGTCCACCAATGAGCACACAGTGGTTTTAGGAGAAGGTGGGGAATGTGCACCAATGAGCACACAGTGGTTGGAGGAGAAGGCGGGGAATTGCCACCAATGAGCACACAGTGGTTGGAGGAGAAGGTGAGGAATGTCCACCAATGAGCACACAATGGTATTAGGAGAAGGTGGGGAATGTCCACCAATGAGCACACAGTGGTTGGAGAAGGCGGGGAATGTCCACCAATGAGCACACAGTGGTTGGAGAAGGTGGGCAATGTCCACCAATGAGCACACAGTGGTTGGAGAAGGCGGGGAATGTCCACCAATGAGCACACAGTGGTTGGAGGAGAAGGTGGGGAATGTCCACCAATGAACACACAGTGGTTTTAGGAGAAGGTGGGGAATGTGCACCAATGAGCACACAGTGGTTGGAGGAGAAGGCGGGGAAGGTCCACCAATGAGCACACAGTGGTTGGAGGAGAAGGCGAGGAATGTCCACCAATGAGCACACAGTGGTTGGAGGAGAAGGTGAGGAATGTCCACCAATGAGCACACAATGGTTTTAGGAGAAGGTGGGGAATGTCCACCAATGAGCACACAGTGGTTGGAGAAGGCGGGGAATGTCCACCAATGAGCACACAGTGGTTGGAGAAGGTGGGGAATGTCCACCAATGAGCACACAGTGGTTGGAGAAGGCGGGGAATGTCCACCAATGAGCACACAGTGGTTGGAGGAGAAGGTGGGGAATGTCCACCAATGAACACACAGTGGTTTTAGGAGAAGGTGGGGAATGTGCACCAATGAGCACACAGTGGTTGGAGGAGAAGGCGGGGAAGGTCCACCAATGAGCACACAGTGGTTGGAGGAGAAGGCGAGGAATGTCCACCAATGAGCACACAATGGTTGGAGGAGAAGGCGGGGAATGTCCACCAATGAGCACACAGTGGTTGGAGGGGAAGGCGGGGAATGTCCTTGTCAGAGCCCAGACTTAAACCCCATTGAAAATCTGTGGAATGATTGAAGACTGCAGTCCACAAACACTCACCATCAAATGTAACGGAAGTTGAGAAGTTCTGCAAAGAAGAGCAACAAATATTGCAAAGTCTAAATGTGCGAAGTTTGTAGAAACAAATCCCAACAGACTACAGGCTGGAATTACAGCAACATGGGGGCTAACAAAATACTAACACAGGGGGGGGGATCCTTTTTCCAACTCAGTGATTCTGTTTTTTCTGACATGTTGATGTTTTATCCTTCACTTGGTGGTTATAAGTTGCACGGAGTAAATACAGCTGGATAAAACAAAAACGGTGTCTGTCTTCATTTCAGGCTGCAAAGCTGTAAGGCGGGAGGGGGGGATTATTTTCTATACCAATTGTATTTATAACATATATAAGCCAATCCGCAGGAATTTATCCTTTATTTTCAATAATGCTTTGCATAATAAAACATTTTTGGACCCACCAGGATCCTTTATTGGGTACAAAAAAAAAAAAAAAATCACACAATAATAAATAATTCCCTCAATCGCCCAGGAAATAGAAACAGCCGACTCATATGTACATTTATTATGTATTAAACGAATTCTGTATTATTATTATAATATTACCATAATTTAATACAATACATTATAAAATAATAATAATAATATTTTTTATTTATTTATTTTCCATCATCTCGATGAAGATCCCCTTAGAGGGTAAATCCCCCATCACTGATCTGCTCATCAAGAATTAAAAAAAAAACAATTACATCTTCTTGGTAAATTAACCCCTGTGTGAAGGTAAGTTGTAAGGCTGGCCGCAGGCCAGCCTGTATTTGTAGGAGGAGCCTGAGAGGGCTATTTAAACCTCCTCCTCTGTCAGGGCCAGTGTCGGTAGGTTTTCTGGGTTCCACATCTATACGACTACCCACCACGGTCCGTGGGTACACTAGCCCTGAGTTTTCAGTTAATTACCTGCCTCTGCACTGCAGGTTACTCGGGCTCACTTACCATTTTACATGTTGGGTGGGGGGGGGGGGGGGGGGGGTTCTTTTCACGCACAGTGGTCTTGACTTTTCTGCTCATGTTTCATTCTTAGTTAGGCAGGGGGTATTTTTGTTCTCATTGTCTGGTTGTCTGTCTTTTCTCTAGTATTGTGTTTCAGGTTGGGCCGTCTTGGCATTCATACCGATAGCATCCATGCTTGCTATCACTTCCTTCAGCCCGGCCGTTGTTAGGGGCTAGTGGATTGGTGCTGATGTCATTTCACCACGGGGCTCACCCTTGGATCAGAAGCAGTCGAAAACATTTTCCTTCAGTTGATGTCCTGTTGTGTTGAAGCCCTGGTTACTGCCCAGGGACGTATAGTCTCTCTCAGGGTGTTTGTTAAGCCACGTCCACGTGACGGTCCTTGGGGGGTAGGTTGGGCAGACGTCACAATGGTTTTGGATTCCACTCTTGGCTCTGATCTTGTTTGAACTTATTGCCTGGAGTCCCACTTAGGGACATCAGTCCAGTCGTCTTTTCCGATCCCCAGCTTGTTCCAAATAGGGGGGGCTCGGGTATGTCAGTTGCATGCCATGGGGACTGTTTCCCTGAGAGGGGGTTTTGGCCCTCCTTGGTTCAGGGTTCTGTCCCAGCTGTTGGGTTCAGGCTGTAGCATGACCCGATCTTATCCGGTGGGACCTGGGTCCTGCGCCCGGTATGGTTTTTCCAGGTTGACAGTATTATTGCCATGGGCATGGGCCTTGTCCACTTACTCCGTCACATCCATCAGGTTTCTAGCTTTTAGCACTCCTGTTAGTGGTCTTTTTGCCACTCACCCTCTTGGGGGGGGTATGTCTCTGGGCTATTTCACTGGTGTTCATTGGGGTATTTTGCGATCTTTTGCAGGGGGTTCCTCGGGCCAGACCTTGTTCCTTTCCCCTCTCGTATTCTCTCATTTCACAAGCAGTTCATTCTCGGGTCTGGGTGTCGCGGGCATCCGGCTCAATTCAATCTTTCAGGGGATGTTCAGTTGGGTTTAGGGTAGTGTCACAGGTTCGATAGGGGGTTCCGTCTCATCGCCAAGTCAGGAGTCATTGTGATCTTTTGCCATGGCAAACGCTTTCCAGTTACTTACTGGATGCGTACTGCTGCCGTCCGGGAGCACACCTTTATCCTTGATGGTTCATTACCTTCCCTTCTTCACCTAAATTTTGTGTCTTTTTGCCCTCTTCTCAGGCATACTGACCAGCTAGGCCAAGGCACACCTCAGGCCTTGGTTCTTAGGAGTATCGCATTTCCCGCTTGAAGACTCTGACTACAAGTTGTAAGGCTGGCCGCAGGCCAGCCTGTATTTGTAGGAGGAGCCTGAGAGGGCTATTTAAACCTCCTCCTCTGTCAGGGCCAGTGTCGGTAGGTTTTCTGGGTTCCCACCCACCCGTTCCCCACTTTCATACATTCTCATAGTATTTTGTTCTTATTCTTACATTCAGGGTATGCCCTCTTCTCAGGCATACTGACCAGCTAGGCCAAGGCACACCTCAGGCCTTGGTTCTTAGGAGTATCGCATTTCCCGCTTGAAGACTCTGACTACAATGAGAGTTTATCAGTCCAGATGTGGAATGTCCCTCTCTGTAAAATTGCAGAGATCTAGAAATTGTGCTCCTGTGTGCGTCCCTAGTAGGATTGCCACCTTTTCTTCAAGTCAAACCTGAACACTTTATCGGTGCATGGCAATTTTTTATTTATTTTTTTGTATAAACTATACATATATTTTGCTATTAAATAACATTTCTTATCATATGACATTAATCACAAGAGTTCCCCTTTACATCAGAGTCCACAGAGTTCCCCCTTTTACATCTGAATTTGCAGAGTTCCCTTTCACTGTAAGGGAGAACTCTGGGGACTCTGACATAAGGGATACTCTGGGAACCCTGATTTAAGGGGGAACACTGAGAACTCTGATGTAAGGAGAGGACTTTGATGTAAGGGGGAACACTGTGCCCTTTGGTGTAAAGGGGAACTCTGATGTAAAGGGTGCTCTGAGAACCCTGATTTACCTAAGTGTACTCTCTCAGAGGCAGGAGAGAGAAGAGGGGGGGACTTGGCAGTCAGCACCTCTCATCCAGATGTATCTGAGGCCAGTCTGAATAATGTGTCCGGGTTTCAGGCAGTCTGAAACTTGGACGCATGCTTCCAAACCCGAACTGTCCGGGTGAATCCTGGACAGGTGGCAACCCTAGTCCCTAGTACCCCGACCCGCTGTCAGACAGGGAGTTATTGTCCTGTTAACGGAGGCATAGCAAGACTGCGATCCCTGGCCCGGACAGCTACCCTCTGGCTATGAAGGGGTTAATAATTAAAGATGATGTCCAACCTGCTTACATTTTGCCTTCCCCGGTTTCCCCCTCCCCCGCCCATTAACATGATAAATAATATTTGTAACCCCCTCCCACCCGCCATATTGTGAATTGACGGGCGCAGGGCGGCTCTCTCTCTCGTTCTGGGACAACGTCATATGACGCCATCCAACTCCCGCCGCTCCTGCATGCCCACGGGGGGGATGGATAGGTGGTGCGCTCTGTTCGTGGGACAGCCGAAAACGAGGCTCATATGACCAGCGATGTCCAATCACAGCTGATCACATGTTAGCGACATTCCTTTCCTCACAGGGAAGACTTGTATAGGTAATCAGGGCACTGATCATCAGTGCAGCCACAACAGTGCACAGCACTGATGCCAGTCTGTGCCCATCAGTGCAGCATATCAGTGGCCATCAGTGCTGCCTATCAGTGCCCATTAGTGCAGTATATCAGTGCCCATCAGTGAAGCATATCAGTGCCCATCAGTGCAGCCTAACATGCCCATCAGTGGAATATATCAGTGCCCATCAGTGCAGCATATCAGTGGCGATCAGCACAGAATATCATGCCCATCAGTGCAGCAAATCAATGCCCATCAGTGGCACCTATCCATGCCCATAAGTGCAGCATATCAGTGCCCATCTTGCAGCCTATCCATGCCCATCAGTGCCACCTATCAGTGCCCATCACTGCAGTCTATCAGTGCCCATCAGTACAGTACATCAGTGCCCATCAGTGGCACCTATCAGTGCCCATAAGTGCAATACATCAGTGCCCATCAGTGCAGTACATCAGTGCCCATCAGTGGCACCTATCAGTGTCCATCAGTGCAATACATCAGTGTCCATCAGTGCAGCCTATCATGCCCATCAGTGCAGCAAATCAATGCCCATCAGTGCCACCTATCCATGCCCATTAATGCAGCATATCAATGCCCATCAATGCAGCATATCAGTGCCCATCAATGTAGCCTATCAGTGTCCATCAGTGCAGTACATCAGTGGCCATCAGTGCAGCCTATCATGCCCATCAGTGCAGCAAATCAATGCCCATCAGTGCCACCTATCCATGCCCATTAATGCAGCATATCAGTGCCCATCAATGCAGCATATCAGTGCCCATCAATGTAGCCTATCAGTGCCCATCAGTGCAGTACATCAGTGCCCATTAGTGCTGCCTATCAGTGCCCACCAGTGCAGTGCATCAATGCCCATCAGTACAGCCTATCATGCCCATCAGTGTAGCATATCAGTGGCGATCAGTGCAGCATATCAGTGCCCATCAGTGCAGCCAATCATGCCCATCAGTGGAGTATATTAGTGCCCATCAGTGCAGTATATCAGTGGCGATCAGCACAGAATATCATGCCCATTAGTGCAGCAAATCAATGCACATCAGTGGCACCTATCCATGCCCATAAGTGCAGCATATCAGTGCCCATCTTGCAGCCTATCCATGCCCATCAGTGCCACCTATCAGTGCCCATCACTGCAGTCTATCAGTGCCCATCAGTGCAGTACATCAGTGCCCATCAGTGGCACCTATCAGTGCCCATAAGTGCAATACATCAGTGCCCATCAGTGCAGTACATCAGTGCCCATCAGTGGCACCTATCAGTGTCCATCAGTGCAATACATCAGTGTCCATCAGTGCAGTACATCAGTGGCCATCAGTGCAGCCTATCATGCCCATCAGTGCAGCAAATCAATGTCCATCAATGCCACCTATCCATGCCAATTAATGCAGCATATCAGTGCCCATCAATGCAGCATATCAGTGCCCATCAATGCAGCCTATCAGTGCCCATCAGTGCAGTACATCAGTGCCCATTAGTGCAGTACATCAGTGCCCATTAGTGCTGCCTATCAATGCTCATCAGTGCAGTGCATCAATGCCCATCAGTACAGCCTATCATGCCCATCAGTGGAGCACATCAGTGCCCATCAGTGCAGCATATCAGTGGCGATCAGTGCAGCATATCAGTGCCCATCAGTGCAGCATATCAGTGCCCATCAGTGCAGCAAATCAATGCTCATCAGTGCTACCTATCCATGCCCATCAATGCAGCCTATCAGTGCCCATCAGTGCAGTACATCAGTGCCCATTAGTGCAGTACATCAGTGCCCATTAGTGCTGCCTATCAATGCTCATCAGTGCAGTGCATCAATGCCCATCAGTACAGCCTATCATGCCCATCAGTGGAGCACATCAGTGCCCATCAGTGCAGCATATCAGTGGCGATCAGTGCAGCATATCAGTGCCCATCAATGCAGCATATCAGTGCCCATCAATGCAGCCTATCAGTGCCCAGTGCCATCTATCACTGCAGCCTCATCCGCACACATCAGTGAAGAAGAAAAATTACTTTGTTTCTGTTATAACATTTTGTAAATATGAATAAAACTTTTTTTCTTTAAAACTTTTCTGTCTTTTTTTGTTTGTTTAGCAAAAAATTAAAAATAAAACCCTCAGAGTGGTGATTAAATTCCACCAACAGAAATCTCTATTTGAGTGAAAAAAATGATAAAAATGTCACATGGTTACAGTGTAGCACGACCGCGTAATTGTCATTCAAAGTGTGACAGCGCTGAGAGCTGAAATCTGGCCTGGGCAGGAAAGGGGGTAAATACGACCTTCTCCACTTTCATTACATGAGCCTCTGTGATTGATAGAACTGATAGCCAAGGAGTGAAAGGGGGCGGAGCCAGAGATAATCAGGATGGGAGGGCTAGATGATGCTGGACGTAGGGTTGCCACCTTTTCTTCAAGCCAAACCAAACACTTTAGCGACCCACAGAAAATATATATATATATTTTTGTATGATACACTACAGCAGGGGTCTCCAAACCGAGGGCCAGATGTGGCCCTTTACTAACCTTTATCGAGCCCTTGGGGCACAATTCCTCCCACTGACTCCAATGATGGGGCACCATTCCTCCCACTGACTCCAATGATGGGGCACAATTCCTCCCACTGACTCCAATGATGGGGCACCATTCCTCCCACTGACACCAATGATGGGGCACTGTTCCTCCCACTGATACCAATGATGGGGCACTATTCCTTCCACTGACTCCAATGATGGGGCACAATTCCTCCCACTGACTCCAATGATGGGGCACCATTCCTCCCACTGACACCAATGATGGGGCACTGTTCCTCCCACTGATACCAATGATGGGGCACTATTCCTTCCACTGACTCCAATGATGGGGCACTATTCCTCCCACTGATACCAATGATGGGGCACTATTCCTCCCACTGACACCAATGATGGGGCACTATTCCTCTCACTGACTCCAATGATGGGGCACTATTCCTCCCACTGACTCCAATGATGGGGCACTATTCCTCCCACTGACTCCAATGATGGGGCACTATTCCTCCCACTGACACCAACAATGGGGCACTATTCCTCCCACGATACCAATGATGGGGCACTGTTCCTCTCACTGACACCAATGATGGGACACTATTCTACCCACTGATACCAACAATGGGGCACTATTCCTCCCACTGACAGCAACAATGGGGCACTATTCCTCCCAGTAACACCAACAATGGGGCACTATATCATCCACCGCTACCAATGATGAGGCACTATTCCTCCCACTGACACCAATGATGGGGCACTATTCCACCCACTGATACCAACAATGAGGCACAATATCGTCCACCGATACCAATAATGGGGCACTATTCCACCCACTGATACCAGCAATGGGGCACAATATCGACCCCGATACCAATGATGGGGCACTATTCCTCCTATTAATTGGGGGGATACTCCTCCTCCTATTGACCAATGACCACCAACCCTGAGACCAGTTCTCACCAATTCTGGGCCCGGGACATTTTCTTCCCCTGCTGGCCACAATCCGGCCCTCCTAAAGTCTGAAGGACAATAAAGTGGCCCTTTGTTTGAAAAAGTTTGGAGACCCCTGCCCTATAGCATTGCAAATGATCTGGGACACCTTTGGGTGTCCCCAGGAGAGTAGTAATGCCCCTACCCCCCCCCCCCCCCCTATCCAGGTGTGACAGGGAGGCGGCACGGGCCCCCTGGAGCATAGGGAGCCACAGTCCGCTCTGAATAACGTGTCCGGTTTGCCTGAAACCCGGACGCGCGATTAAAAAAAAATCTCGGACTGTCCAGGTGAATCCCGAACAGGGGACAACCCTACGCCGGACGTCCTTCAGCCAGGAAATGAGGACGGGGCTCTGACTTCATGCAGCTTGTAATGCACATGGTGAGAAGCTCGCAGTGTGCGGTGAAATCAGAGGAAGGCGATTCAGTCCGGGAGAGGAGTACAAGACTGAGGAGGAGGCGGCCAGAGCTCGGCTATGAAATCTCTTTAGAGTAACAAGGTGGAGAAAGAAGACTCATTGGCGGCAGTAAATTGCGGCGTTATTTATAGGCAGGTAGACGCTCTAATCACAGGCGAGGAAATCGTGCGCGGTGAACGCGGCTGATAATTCAATTAGAGGCTTATTACGGCTCTCTGGGGGGTTCCCGCGGTTTCCGTCGACGATTCTCCACACTCACACAACGCATTAATTGCTGGCGAGCCGCGTCCTGTACTCTGCAGAGATGAGCGTAGGAGAGAGAGGAGAGCTCTTCACACAACGCTTCTCGCAGCCAATCAGAAGGCGGCTTCTCCAGACCGACGCAGAATCCAGAACAATGCCGATCACCATTTGTAACTTTGTATCGATGGAAAGTATTTCCTGGAAGTGAAGGATTTACCAGTCAGGTGCGATGGACGATCTGAAATATCGATCGTAAACCCCCCCCCCCCATTACTACAACCTCTGACATTGTCGCTCTTCTTAACCCCTCCCCTCCTAATGTCCCGCACACACAATCCGCAAATCGGACGCAAAATACCGCTTTCGAATCGATCGTACGATAATCTGAGCTTTCCAGAGCCGATCACAACAGTTCATCCGATATTATTCCAATCGCAAAAAAATGTTCTTGTGTGATACCTGATGTGATTTACGTTTAATCAGCAGTGGCGGCCCGTCCATTAGGGGCGCCCGGGCGCCGCCCCCTCTCTCCACACCATGCCCCCTATATGCAATGGATAGATTCAAGAATGGTATGAACCTATCCACAACTGCCACGGCCACCCCCCTATTCATGCGCCCGCCCCCTTTTAGGACACGGAGCGCATAAATTACAGCGGTGGCGGTGAGTGGGCGGGCATTTTTTTTTTTAAGCACCTGATTCGAGCCAGAGGCTCTAATAGGTTTCCAAATTGGGTGGGCTCGGAGCACAGAGGTTTTTTTTTTTTTTTTTAATCCTGCCCAAAACGCACTGATACAAAAAAAAGAGAAGAAAAATCCTGTCCAAAAAAAAAAAAAAAAACCCTGACCTTGACCTTTGACCCAAACACCAACCCTGGGGCTGACTTGTAATTATTTTTTCTTTTTTTAAAATTATTATTTTTTTTTTTTCTACACACACTTTTTTTTTTTTTTATATCTCTGCAAGGACAGAGAAAGATACAAAGTATCTCTCTCCTCCATTCACAGAGACAGAAAACACAGGGGGCGGGCTTCACGGTGACTCATCCCTGTGATAGCCAATCAGAGGCTATCACAGCGATCTGGTGACCTGGAATCGGACGTTCCAGGTCCCGATCGTTAGTACGCAGCCCCCGGGGAGCTCTTGGTGAGACCCCTGGTCTCTGTACCAGTGCTCTCTCAGCACAAAAAGGAGATGCGTAAGTACAGTGGGTGCTGCCGATATTGTGTCGATCTCGCCGCTGTTAGCAGTGATATTGACACCCGCGAGCCCCGTCGTGCCGAGCTATGTCGCTCCTCCCGCTCGCTACCCCCAATACATTCCTGTGGATGCGCGGCATCTCGTGGGGGCGGCGAGCGCGAGAAGCAGGGGCGGTGCTACCACTAGGCAGACTAGGCAGCCGCC
Source organism: Lithobates pipiens (assembly GCA_037367395.1). Classification (NCBI taxonomy): domain Eukaryota; kingdom Metazoa; phylum Chordata; class Amphibia; order Anura; family Ranidae; genus Lithobates; species Lithobates pipiens. Next base: position 113,736 of record JAZDVW010002692.1, read on the forward strand.
TAGGGCGCCCTGCTTCCTAGGGCGCCTGGCCACTGATGTTCCTACTCTCTTATTTCTGCAGCAAGCAGCCAAGTCTCAGTATCAGCAGGCAGTTGCTGCTCCGTTCGCACATAGTGTCAGCGGCGAAAGACTGTGTCTGTGTCCCGACTCCCAAATGAATGGAAGCAAGCAAACATTCATTGATGGGAACTGGTAGGCTGCATTAAAGGGCGCTGGTGAGGCTGCATTTGATGGGCACTGGCAGGTTGCATTTGATGGGTACTGGCAGGTTGCATTTGATAGACACTGGTGAGGCTGCATTGATTGGCATTGGTGAGGCTGCATTTGTTGGGCACTGGTAGGCTGAATTTGATGGGCACTGGTGAGGCTGCATTTGATGGGCGCTGGTGAGGCTGCATTAATTGGCATTGGTGAGGCTGCATTTGTTGGGCACTGGTAGGCTGCATTTGATGGGCACTGGTGAGGCTGCATTTGATGGGCACTGGCAGGTTGCATTTGATGGGTACTGGCAGGTTGCATTTGATAGACACTGGTGAGGCTGCATTGATTGGCATTGGTGAGGCTGAATTTGATGGGCACTGGTGAGGCTGCATTTGATGTGCGCTGGTGAGGCTGCATTGATTGGCATTGGTGAGGCTGCATTTGTTGGGCACTGGTAGGCTGCATTTGATGGGCACTGGTGAGGCTGCATTTGATGGGCACTGGCAGGTTGCATTTGATGGGTACTGGCAGGTTGCATTTGATAGACACTGGTGAGGCTGCATTGATTGGCATTGGTGAGGCTGAATTTGATGGGCACTGGTGAGGCTGCATTTGATGTGCGCTGGTGAGGCTGCATTGATTGGCATTGGTGAGGCTGCATTTGTAGACATGGGTGGAGCCAAGGGGGGGCGGCAATATGAGGTTTCGCCTAGGGTGTCAAAAATCCTTGCACCAGCCCTGGCGAGAAGCACAAATCCCAACGCGCTGGAAACACAATATCGGCGGCACCGACTGTATGCGGCCCCATGGAAAACATAAAAAAGCCCGGTCCAGTGGGGCCGCTTATTTGCGTACGTTCGCCATGAAGGGGTTAAAGCTGAACTTCGGTAAAATAAATGTCATCTGATTCCGTCGGTCACGTATCTTCTTCCTGATTCTTCAATCGGTCTAAAAAAAGAAGAACTGTAATGCCGCGCACACGCGATCGCACATCCCGACAACAAAATCGCATGTTTGTTTTTTTTCCCGACGGACTTTGGCTCAAACTTGCCTTGCATACACACGGTCGCACAAAGTTGGTCGGAAATTCCAAGCGTCAAGAACGCGGTGACTTAGGACGCGCCGCGAAAAATTAAGTTCAATAGCCAGTGCTGCTCTTCTGCTTGGTTCCGAGCACGCGTGGCGCCTTTGTGCGTCGGAATTCTTCTACACACGGTCGGAATTTACGCAAACGGATTTTGTTGTCAAATAAATTTGAGAACCAGATCTCAAATTTTGTGCGGTGGAAATTTCCGATGGAGCCCAATTTCCGACAAGAAGCTCTGATCGCACATTTGCCGTCGGAAAGTCAGACCGCGCGTATGCGGCATAAGGCTTCGCTTTTGCTGGATGTTTTTCCATCTCTTCTATGTGTCTTTCCTCCTGGCAGCAACATTGTGGCAGGAAAAATGCTTGACGGTTGTAAAAGCGCGTAACGCGTTTCGTCACGCCGTGTCAAGCATTCATTCATTTCATTGGCCAGAGTAATCATTTATTCTGGCTATTAAAATTAATTAACGCTCAAGCACTAAATATGCCTAGCGTTAATGCGTCCAGCCCCCCCCCCCCACCGTAGGTTCCTCAGTCCCCCCTCCAAGAGTGTACCCCTCCCCCCACATACACACAGCACTATGTAGATAGCACTTTCCTGCCAGCGTGGTTCATCAGAGCGGAGATCAAGAGGCAGCATAGTGCTGGGCGGAAGACAAGAGCGGGAGCTGCCGGAGTTGGTGATAGCAAGCTGGCGATTGGTTGCTAGGACCACCTAGCAACCAATCACTGAGCAGCTCCCACACACGCCCTTTATCCAACTCCCGCTCTACGCTCTGCAATTAATAGGAGAGCGCTGGAGGTCAGATGAGGTAGACCCGTAGTCACCATCCACCTGTTGGTCCCCCCCCCCCCCGCGCGGTTGACCGGTCAATCTGTGGCTTGCCGAACCCCCAATTTATTCAGTAAGAGATGAAATAATACAAAGTGCACTGGGAGTCCCATGCAGAAGATTAAAAATCAAAAACGCCTCCATATACATTGCCCCCTGAAGTATGAGCATCTGGAGAGGAAATGTCAAAATGGCCGCTCCGCAACTTCTGGGAGCGTGATGATGTCACATGGCTCCGGCCCTGACGCATTTCGTCTTGTGATACTGGGACTTCCTCATAGGTCCTTTGGACTAGGCTGATCACAAAGCAGGGTAAAGGGCCAATCACAGCTGGCCCTTTACCACGTGATCAGCTGTCAGCCAATGACAACTGATCACTGAAGTAAACAGAAGACTTTTTTATTTCTTCACGCTGACAGCATGGAGAAAAGAAGCGAGCCGTAACCGGCTTCTGTTAGAGGGACAGCGGTCCCCTTAGTGATCACTGGTACTGAAAATCAGTGCCCACCAGTGCCACCTATCAGTGCCCATCAGAGCTGCCAATCAATGCCCATCAGTGCCTCCTGATCAGTGCTGCCTATCAGTGCCCATCAGTGCCAACCATCAGTACATCCTCATCAGTGCCTCCTGATCAGTACCCACCAGTGCAGCCTCATCAGTGCCCATCGTTGCGACCTATTAGTGCCTATCAGTGCCGCCTCATCAGTGCCCATCATTGCCACCCATTAGTATTAGTGTCCATCATGCCACCTATCAGGGCTGCCTATCAGTTCCACCTATCAGTGCCACCTATCAGTTCCCATCAGAACCACATATCAGTGCTCACCAGTGCAGCCTCATCAATGCTGATCATTGCCGCCTATGAGTGCCCATCAGTGCCGCCTCATCAGCGCCCATCGTTGCCACCCATTAGTGTCCATCAGTGCCACCTATCATGGCCGCCTATCAGTTCCCCTCAGAACCACATATCAGTGCTCACCAGTGTTGCCTCATCATTGCCGATCATTGCCGTCTATGAGTGCCCATCAGTGCCACCTCATCAGTGCCCATCAGCGAAAGAGAAAAATTACCCGTTTGCTAAATTTTATAACAAAATATGAAAAACTTTTTGTTTGTTTTTTCAAAAAAAAATTAAAATAAATAAACCCAGTGGTGATTAAATACCACCAAATTAAAGCTTTGTTTGTGTGAAAAAATTATAATATATATATAATATAATATAATATAATATAATATAAGTGCCCAGTAAGCAAGTGGTTAATGAGACATCCGGGGTCTAAATGCATCCTGATGCCCCCCCCCCCCCCAGGGCCGGGACAAGGGGTGGGCAGGAGGGACGGCTGCCCCTGGCGCAATGGTTTATTGCAGGGGTAGGGGGCACCCTGACCCTAACCCTAAGGGAAAGGGGGACACAGTTTGCCATCTTTGCCCTGGGCGCTGGATGACCTTGTCCTGGCGCTGGTCCCCCCTATCCTCCAATGAAATGAATGGTGTGTAGATCACACTACATTAGCTTCTTCCTCGGCCATGCCGGCTGGGGAAAGTGACACAGGGACCCCTTAAGTGATGTTTTACATGTTGCTTTAAGGTCATTAACAGAAAGGGGGTGGCGGGGAAGGGACCCCAATGCTGGGAAATGACTCTACTCATATAGGGGCCACCCGCGCATTGGCCCACCATCACCATAATAAATACCTTAAATAAGGGTGACATTGTGGTCCCAGGACATGGCCCAGGAGACAACATCATCAGGGCTGAGGTCCAACATGCAGGGCTTTCCGGGCAAATCCTAAACAGTTGGAATTGACAGTATCTGACAAAAGTAAGTACACCCCTCAGTCACGTGTGTAAATATTTTCTTCTATCTTTTCACGTGACAACACTGAAGAAATGACACTTGGCTACAATGTAAAGTAGTGAGTGACTAGTGAAATTAGCCATTTGCCCTCCCCAGTGTCATGTGACTCGTTAGCGTTGCACCTCATCTGCCAGGAGTTTTTTTCCCATTCTAAATTCGATTTTTTTTTTTTTTTGGACATTTATAGCTTTAATCAGCAAGCCCCGTAGGAATGCCTTCATAGCGTCCCAAACTACCTAGGGGGGAGGCAGAGCCATCAATGATATGAAGAAATTCCGCTCGGGCCTAATGCCGCCGTCCACGCGATCGGACATTCCGACAACAAAATTCATCGGATTTTTTTTCCGACGGATGTCGGCTCAAACTTGTCTTGCATGCACACGTTCACACAAATGTTGTCGGAAATTCCGATCGCAAGAACGCGGTGACGCACAACACGTACGATGAGCCGAGAAAATGAAGTTCAATGGCCAGTGCGGCTCTTCTGCTTCATTCCGAGCATGCGCCGAACTTTGTGCGTCGCAATTGTGCGCACGCGATCGGAATTTACGACAATGGATTTTTGTTTGTCGAAAATTTGAGATCCAGATCTCAAATTTTGTATGTCGGAAATTCATACGGAAAATGTCCAGTGGAGCCTACGCACGGTTGGAATTTCCGACAACAAGCTCCCATCGAACATTTCCCGTCGGAAAATACGACTGCGTGTACAGGGCCTTACTTGTCAAGTCTCCTTGGGGCAGGGGTGGACTGACAACTCATAGGGCCCCTGGGCAATAGATTATGGGGCCAGTATACACACAGACACACAATATACACACACAGAATAGTTACTGGAGAGGTGGGGCAGCTATAATCTTGGGATTAAAAACACAGATTTTTACATATTGTCCCTGGTTTTATTGAGGCTGGCAGCCCTGATGGGGCCCCTTAGTGACATGGGGCCCTTGGGCAGTGCCCGAGTGCCCAAATTGTCAGTCCGCCCCTGCCTTGGGTTAGTACTTTCAACCAAAAAGCAGGGACTCGCTCGCCAGTAAGGTTTAGTTCTGGGTTTAATTTTATGTAATGTGATTGAGATGCCCTGAGGATCCACCAAGGTTTGCCTGCAGGAAAACTGTGTCCTAGTAGAAATAAATATGCCAGTGCCTCTGGCATATGCAGAAAATATGGAGTGGAACATTCTATTCTGCAGAAACGAGACAGCATCATGGGTAAGATGAGTTTCCTGCTGGCAAACAATTGACAGAGTATGTTGTTGAGTTAAGGCATTGAATATAGCACGCTTTTTTAACAGGGTCCTTAAGTCCTCTAACGTTCCAGGACAAAATCTTAAGTTCGGTAGCCATCATGAACATTGAGTACAGAACAGAAAATAGAGGGCACTCCTAGTGATCGCAGGAGGGTGAGGGAGAAAAGCCCCCAGACCTAAGTCCTGCCCAGCAGCCGTGTCCAAGAGCACCACGCATATGTGTGTTCTTAGCAGATTCCCATTCATATGGTGCCATAAACATGGTAGGTCCTGTGGAAGTCTTGTGATACCGTAGCATGTGAATTACCATCCAGAGAAAAGATAAAAGAAGAGAAAAAAAAAAGAGAGAAAAAATGTAGAGAACAAAAAAACATTGGAACCAAGCCAAACCAGGCTCGCATCCTAGGTCTGAGGATGCCAAACTTGTTCCCGCAGGAAGAGATGGGGGGCAGAGGGATCACTCCAGGCTTGTATCCGAGCCAAATTCCCACCAAGTTAAGGATAGTTCAACTGTGTATTATGTTGAATATGTTGTTTATATTCATGCATTCGCCGCTATTAGCTTTTTGCGATGATAAAGGCATTTCCAATCACTGAGTAGGTTAGGGTTTCTCCGAGACGTGGTGTTCATTAAGAAGGCTTGTTGTTGCGAGGAGGGAGGAGGTAGGTGCTCATGTCTGTCGAGCCAGGTGGCAGCCACCTTGGGATTTTCAAAGAACAGTGTTTCACCTCTAGCAACAATTCTGAGCTTAGCAAGGTACATGGACATGATGTACTGCATCTGAAGGGTGCAGAGGCGTCTTTTAACATCTGCAAACTGAGCTCTTCGTTTTTGGACCTTAATGGAATAGTCTGGAAAAAAGCAGACTCTGGAGCCTTGCACCTCAAGATAGAATTTGGTCCCTATCCCTGCAGTGCAGCATTTTTCCTTCCCTCCAGGCGTTCTGGAAGGCCCAAAATGCACACGTTATTCCTCCCGAGTCAGTTTTCTAGGTCATCAATGCGATTAGCATGATAGTTCTATTGCATACTTACAACTTTGAGATCTCTCTGAACTGGGCACAGCTCATCCTCAATGTTACTCAAGAGTAGACGTGCGCTCCCGCACGTTCCTCATGTCATATCTCATGATACTAACATTCTCTCTTAGGTGGTGGAATTGAGTGGACAGGGATGTTAAAGGATTGTTGCAGTGTTGCACAGCCATAAATACATCCCTTAGTGTCAGCTCCTCTGCAGGGCTAGACATAGAAGGCTGGCTAGCAGCAGACATGTTCTCACACCCCCCTCCATTCACCACCGGCCATTCTGCCCAGTCTCCTACCTCGGATGTTGCTGCAGTCTGTGTCCTCACACTGTGCTCCTTTGCTGGTGCTGCAGGGGCCATCTCACTGGCAGAGACTAAGGGTGGTCATATTGGCATTCCAGGCGAAACACTCCGAATGCTCCGCTGCATTGTTGCCCATTATGTTGGGCCGGGAGCAGGCCTGCGCTATCTTGCTGGCCTGGATCCCACGCTGCTCAGAGAACTTTAAGCCAATTCACCATTGCCCTGGTGATGGTTTGGCACTGCAGGGTCGAGCCCACATTCCCAAGTTTTAGCTGATCTTCGGCATGAGCACGAGAGAATGTGTCCTCTTACATGCTCAGCCTAGCCACGCCCCTGACTTGTTAGTGTTACAAGGTCTCAGGTGTGAATGGGGAGCAGGTGTGTTAAATTTGGTGTTATCGCTCTCACTCTCTCATACTGGTCACTAGAATGTCAACATGGCACTAGGCTATAAGAAAATTGCCAAGACCCTGAAACTGAGCTGCAGCACGGTGGCCAAGACCATACAGCAGTTTAACAGGACAGGTTCCACTCAGAACAGGCCTCGCCATGGTCCACCAAAGAAGTTGAGTGCACATGCTCATATCCAGAGGTTGTCTTTGGGAAATAGACGTATGAGTGCTGCCAGCATTGCTGCAGAGGTTGTAGGGGTGGGGGGGGTCAGCCTGTCAGTGCTCAGACCATACGGCGCACACTGCATCAAATTGGTCTGCATGGCTGTCGTCCCAGAAGGAAGCCTCTTCTAAAGATGATGCACAAGAAAGACCGAACAGTTTGCTGAAGACAAGCAGACTAAGGAGATGGATTACTGGAACCATGTCCTGTGGTCTGATGAGACCAAGATAAACATATTTGGTGTCAGATGGTGACAAGCGTGTGTGGGGGCAACCAGGTGAGGAGGACAAAGACAAGTGTGTCTTGTCTACAGTCAGGCATGGTGGTGGGAGTGTCATGGTCTGGGGCTGCATGAGTGCTGCCGGCACTGGGGGGCTACAGATCATTGAGGGGACCATGAATGGCAACATGCACTGTGACATACTGAAGCAGAGCATGATCCCCTCCCTTCAGAGACTGGACCGCAGGGCAGTATTCCAACATGATAACCACCCCAAACACCTCCAACACCACCACTGCCTTGCTAAAGAAGCTGAGGGTAAAGGCGATGGACTGGCCAAGCATGTCTCCAGACCTAAACCCTATTGATCATCTGTGGGGGATCCTCAAACGGAAGGTGGAGGAGGGGAAGGTCTCCAACATCCACCAGCTCTGTGATGCCGTCATGGAGGAGGGGAAGAGGACTCCAGTGGTGGCCTGTGAAGCTCTGGTGACCTCCATGCCCAAGAGGGTTAAGGCAGTGCTGGAAAATAATGGCGGCCACACAAAATATTGACACTTTGGGCCCAATTTGGAGATTTTCCCTTAGGGGTGTACTGACTTTTGTTGCCAGCGGTTTAGACATTAATGGCTGTGTGTTGAGTTATTTTGAGGGGACGGGAAATTTACACTGTTATACAAGCTGTACACTCACTACTTTACATTGTAGACAAGTGTCATTTCTTCAGTGTTGTCACATGAAAAGAGAGAAGAAAAGATTTACACACATGTCACTGAGGGGTGTACTTACTTTTGTGAGATACTGTATGTAATTTGGGTCTACAGCTACTTTAACCAAGCCCCTCTGTGTTTATCATAATTTGGTAATATTTGGTATCGGGTGGATCGGGTGCTGCCTCGCCATGTTGGAGTCCCCCGGCCTGCCCTTTGGGTCCAGCTCCCCGTCAGGCCCGGACTGGGACGGTTCCATCACCCGGATGGCGGGGAGTCTTAGGCCGTAGGGTGCCTGTGGGTGCCGCTTTCCCCTCCCCCCAGTGATAAATCCGATGTTACACCTTATAAAATAAACTCATCACAAGAGAAGAGTCTACAAATTCAATTTCAGGTGTCTCCCAGCAGGCAACAAAATAAAGCATTTAGTAGGTGGAGGAGCGCGGCTCGCCGCCTGTAAAGTGCGTTCCCCGGAGACACATCCGCAATCTCACATTATTCCTCTTCAGATTTCTCCAGGAAATCCACAAATCTGCAAACATACCCAACATAAACCACTTGATTTATTGTTTACCAAACCACAAATTATCTTCCCGGACAAATTTATGGACTACTTAAAGTTCCGCATTAAAATCGGGGCGGCTGAGAGCTACGCCCGGCGGATAATTTATGTCCGGGAAGGTGTGCGCCGTCCCCGAAGTACTTTTTGCTTTTTTTTTTTTTTTTTTGTACAAATCATAAATGTTTGGGTTTGCCGTAAATTATTGCCCGCTTTCCGCTCTCGCTAATTTCCTGAGTGCTCCACGCCGCAGAAACTTTCCAAACGTTTTATTGGGCCTTATCAGGCGGATGGATGCGGCGGCGGCGGCGGCACGCCTGTGATGTCACTGCTTTCATTTCAAAAGGAGGAGAGAAAAAAAAATGGCAGGTTTAGAGGAAAAATATTTGCGTATTCCCGCCATCGCATTGCCGTAATAGGCAGCAACGCACATTACATGCGCTGGAGCCATTCATTCAATCAATGGCACCCCAACGTGTGGCTGGGCATCCCAGTTCAAATGAGTCTCGGGGAAGGGGGGGGGGGATCCTCATGGGGACAACATTGTCAGTGGGAGGAATAGTGCCCCATCATTGGTGTCAGTGGGATGGGGCACTATTCCTACCACTTATACCAATGATGGGGCACTATTCCTACCACTTATACCAATGATGGGGCACTATTCCTACCACTTATACCAGTGATGGGGCACTATTCCCCCCACTGATACCAATGATAGGACACTATTCCCTCCACTGATACCAGTGATGGGGCACTATTCCTCCCACTGATACCAATGATGGGGCACTATTCCTCCCACTGACAGCAATGATGGGGCACTATTCCTACCACTTATACCAGTGATGGGGCACTATTCCCCCCACTGATACCAATGATAGGGCACTATTCCCTCCACTGATACCAGTGATGTGGCACTATTCCTCCCACTGATACCAATGATGGGGCACTATTCCTCCCACTGACAGCAATGATGGTGCACTATTCCTCCCACTGATACCAATGATGGGGCACTATTCTTCCACTGATACCAATGGTGGGGCACTATTCCTCCCACTGACACCAATGATGGGGCACTATTCCTCCCACTGACACCAATGATGGGGCACTATTCCTCCCACTGACACCAATGATGGGGCACTATTCCTCCCACTGACACCAATGATGGGGCACTATTCCTCCCACTGACACCAATGATGGGGCACTATTCCTCCCACTGACACCAATGATGGGGCACTATTCCTCCCACTGACACCAATGATGGGGCACTATTCCTCCCACTGACACCAATGATGGGGCACTATTCCTCCCACTGACACCAATGATGGGGCACTATTCCTCCCACTGACACCAATGATGGGGCACTATTCCTCCCACTGACACCAATGATGGGGCACTATTCCTCCCACTGACACCAATGATGGGGCATTGTTTACTCTGAAGACATTTTCTTTTCCCACTGGCCACAATCCAGGCCCCCTTAGAGTCTAAAGCATATGTCCCAACTGTCCCTGATTAGGAACAAAGTCCCTCTGTCCTCCTCATTTGCCCCTCCTTTTGGTCTGATCTGTATAGTTGTACATTAAATGCACTACTTATCTATAAAATAAAAATGTTTCCCAGCACTAAAACATTTCATCCAATTTCTAAATTGCTGTATTTGCAAAATTTAAAAGCCATTATAAAGGAAAATAGTGGTGGTAAAAAATAAAATAAAAAATCACTTGTGGGTTTTAACTAATCATTTTTTTTTGGTACCATTTTCCTTTTGAAGGGGCGTGGCAGGGGGGTGTTTCCTTTGCTGCCTACATACCTTTTGCTAATCAGTGTTCATTACGCCCCGTACACACAGTCCAACATTCCGACCACAAAATCCGTCTGATTTTTTCCGAAGGATTTTGGCCGAAACTTGTCTTGCATACACACACGGTTGGACAAAGTTGTCAGAAAAATCAGATCGTTGGGAACGAGGTGAGGTAAATCTCGTACGACGGGACAATAAAGAGGCCGGCAACCAACAGCTTTCGTCTCGTAATTTATTCTGAGCGTGCGTGGCACTTTGTGCGTCGGAAATTCTCTACACACCATTGGAAAAAGTCAGATCGGATTTTGTTGTCGGAAAAATTTTAGATCCAGCTTTCAAACTTTTTCCGTCGGAAATTCCGACGGAAAAAGTCCGATGGAGCCCACACACGATCGGATTGTCCGACAACATAATCCGATCGGACTTTTCTCCGAAAGTTTGAGAGCTGGATCTAAAATTTTCCGACAACAAAATCCGATCGGAGGCAACAAATAGAGAAAGTGGGATTATCACGGGGGCCTTAATACAAATTGTAAATGTTTAAAAACATTATTTATTACAAAATGTAACAAATATCACACAAAATAATAATACAATTTACATAGAAAGAAAAAAAAAAATTGTAATCACAAAATAGGTATATTCTATCCAATTTCCAGGAAGCGCGGGGTTTGTAATTTATTAGGCCAAGATGGAGGTGGCCTTGGAGTGCTATCTGGTCAATCCTTCCCTACAAGTTTCGCCATAAGAATGGCTTCCTCAGGGGGCAATAGAATATAATCTCTAAAAAGAGACAACGATTCTACAAATGAAAAAAACATATACAATTAAAATCAGAGGCTACATAAACAAAGATTATACATATAGGCGCCCACATGAACCTGAACAACTTGAGACCATCCAAACCCACCACCAAAAGAAAAAAGGCATCAACAGCGCCTGCGTATAGCCGACTACCTACCCCGAGGTGACCCCGCGTAAAAAAGGCCAACCAAACGCAGTCATGCAGATGGCAATCACCTATGAACCACCTTAGTGTAGCTATAGGGGGGTACAAAGGGCAATCGCAGAGACTGAAAAGTCAAAAAAAAAAAGAGAAAAATATAAGTATAAGTCCGATCGGACTTTTTTTCCGATCGTGTGTAGAGAATTTCCGACGCACAAAGTGCCGCGCATGCTCAGAATAAATTACGAGACGAACGCTACCGGCCTCTTTATAGTCCAGTCGTACGAGATTTACCTCATTTTGTTTTCCGAACGATTGGATTTTTCCGACAACTTTGTCCGACCGTGTGTAGGCAAGACAAGTTTCGGTCAAAATCCGTCGGAGCATGTACGGGGCGTTAGTCCCATCTCAGAAAGTTGGGAGGTGTGTCTAAAGGACAGTAAAGTTGAAATACCCCGACAGTGGCAAGAGTGGGAAAGAATGAGGGAAGAATGGTATATAAAAGTGGTATATATATATATGGAATATTTGAGATGTAGTGGGGAAGAGGAAATGAGGGGTTTTGATAAGTGGAAAGATTGGACAGTATTTAGGAGGACAAGGAGCAGTGGCGTCAGGAGGGGGGGGCTTTGGGGGGGCCGAAGCCCCTAGTCTTTTTGCCAACTAGCAACACCCCTGGAGATACGATGGTGTGGCGGGATCAGGGGAAGGGGAGAGGAAGGGAGATGTCAAGTAATTAAAAAGTATGAAGAGTGGAAGGGAGGGAAGAGGAGGGGGAGGGGTTAATGTCAAATAAATTTCAAATATCATTGTTTGTTGATAAAAGTTTTATATTTTGAATTTGAGTTTGAAAATTTGAAATTGAATAAAGAAATTGAAAAAAAATAAAAAAATAAAAGAAAGTGTTGACCCCCCCCCGGGGTTGGGTCTTTGGGTTCATAGACGGGGACCACGAAGCAGCTGGTAGAACGGACATGGCTAGGGGCCGAGGAATAAAATAACTTTCATATTCGCTATTTTGTTTATGAATATTTAACTAAAACATAAAATAAAATTTGCAGAATTTAGTCACATAATTAGAGGCGCGACTGAGCGCGTGCGTGCGTTTTCCGCGTGTTTTCTGTGCGTTCCCGCGCCTAACATGTAGGGAAGCCTATTCATTTCAATAGGCTGCCCTACCCGTGAGAAACGCGGAAAAAACAAAAGCCCCTGACCCTTTCCCAAAAACATGGCGCACTGAGCCCCATGCGGTTTGGCGCACGCGAGAAGACGTGGTCTTTATGTGTTTCTACGATTTTGCGTGCGTTCCCGACACGTACGAGGTGTCAGCCGCGCCTTACTGGACTTGGAATTTGAAGCCATGTTTGTTGCGCTCCAAATGTTCAGAAAGTTTCCAGTAAAAGATATCATTGTGATATAAATGGCGATCTTTTCCTGGCCGGAGATAAAATGATACAAATCGCATTTTCTGTCACATGCAGCATGTTGGGTCCCCCCCTTGTCCCTCCGCCTGGGACCATCAATCACCGCGTCAGGGGCGGAGCGGATTCAATCGCTCTGATTAAACCTTGACCTTTGTGTCTTTATGGTGTCACCCGCCCCTCACCCACATCAGCCCGCTGCAACCAGAATACAAGCAGCTTTATAGGAAGAAGTTGGCATTTATAGGGCGAGCCGTCTGTGTGTTTATTGAAGGACGGCGTACCCTGCGGATTGTTTATGGAGGGAGAGCCCCGTGTTCTGCATTGTCACAAAGTAATTGCCTGCACTTAGCTAATTAAAGAGAACCTGTCATGAGAGAAGGAAGCTGTATTCCTTCTGAAAATGCTTCTTCCTTGGCTGTCACATCAGAGGTCACCCCATCACATCAGAGGTCACCCCATCACATCAGAGGTCACCCCATCACATCAGAGGTCACCCCATCACATCAGAAGTCACCCCATCACATCAGAGGTCACCCCATCACATCAGAAGTCACCCCATCACATCAGAAGTCACCCCATCACATCAGAGGTCACCCCATCACATCAGAGGTCCCCCATCACATCAGAGGTCCCCCCATCACATCAGAAGTCACCCCATCACATCAGAGGTCACCCCATCACATCAGAGGTCCCCCATCACATCAGAGGTCCCCCCATCACATCAGAGGTCCCCCCATCACATCAGAGGTCACCCCATCACATCAGAGGTCACCCCATAGAACCAAAGGTCCCCCATCGCATCAGAGGTCCCCCATTACATCAGAGGTCACCCCATCACATCAGAGGTCACCCCATCACATCAGAGGTCCCCCATCACATCAGAGGTCCCCCATCACATCAGAGGTCCCCCATCACATCAGATGTCCCCCATCACATCAGAGGTCCCCCATCACATCAGAGGTGCCCCCATCACATAAGATGTCACCCCATCACATCAGAAGTCACCCCATCACATCAGATGTCAACCCATCGAACCAGAGGTCCCCATCACATTAGAGGTCCCCCATCACATCAAAGGTCCCCCCATCACATCAGATGTCACCCCATCACGTCAGATGTCACCCAAACACATCGGAGGTCCTCCCATCCAACCAGAGGTCCCCCATCACATCAGAGGTCCCCCCATCACATCAGAGGTCCCCCAATCACATCAGAGGTCCCCCATAACATTAGAGGTCACCCCATCACATCAGATGTCACCCCATCACATTAGAGGTCCCCTAATCATATCAGAGATCCTCCCAAAACATCAGAGGTCCTCCCATCACAGAAGAGGTCCCTTTCACATCAGAGTCCTCCCATCATATCAGAGGTCCCCCAGTACATCAGAAACCCCCTATAACATCAGAGATCCTCCCATCACCTCAGAGGTCTCACCATCACATCAGAGTCCTCCCATCACATCAGAGGTCCCACCATCACATCAGAGTCCTCCCATCACATCAGAGGTCGCACCATCACATCAGAGGTCCCACCATCATATCAGAGTCCTCCCATCATATCAGAGGTCCCCCAGTACATCAGAGGTCCTCCATCACATCAAAGATCCTCCCATCACATCAGAGGTCTCCCCATCACATCAGAGGTCCCCCCACCACATCAAAGGTCCCCCCATGACATTAGATGTCCCCCCATCAAGTCAGAGGTCCTCCCATCACATCAGAGATCCCCCATCACATCAGAGGTCCCCCCCATCAAATCAGAGGTCCTCCCATCACATCAGAGGTCCCCCCATCACATCAGAGGTCCCCCATCACATCAAAGGTCCCCCATGACATTAGATGTCCCCCCATCAAGTCAGAGGTCCTTCCATCACATCAGAGATCCCCCATCACATCAGAGGTCCCCCCCCATCAAATCAGAGGTCCCCCCATCACATCAGAGGTCCCCCATCACATCAAAGGTCCCCCCATGACATTAGATGTCCCCCATCAAGTCAGAGGTCCTCCCATCACATCAGAGATCCCCCCATCACATCAGAGGTTCCCCCCCATCAAATCAGAGGTCCTCCCATCACATCAGAGGTCCCCCATCACATCAGAGGTCCCCCCATCAACTCAGAGGTTCTCCCATCACATCAGAGGTCCCCTAATTGCATCAGAGGCCCTCCCATCACATCAGAGGTCCCCTAATTGCATCAGAGGCCCTCCCATCACATCAGAGGTCCCCTACACATCAGAGGTCCCCTTCACATCAGAATCCTCCCATCACATCAGAGGTCATCATATCAGAGGTTCCCCATCATATCAGAGGTCCCCCATCACAGGTCTCCTATCACATCAGAGGTCCCCTATCACATCAGAGGTTTCCTATCACATCAGAGGTTTCCTATCACATCAGATGGTCCCCTTCACATCAGAGGTCCCCATCACATCAGAGGTCCCTATCACATCAGAGGTCCCCCATCACATCAGAGGTCCCCCCATCACATCAGAGGTGCCCCCAGCACATAAGATGTCACCCCATCACATCAGAGGTGCCCCCATCACATAAGATGTCACCCCATCACATCAGATGTCAACCCATCGAACCAGAGGTCCCCCATCACATTAGAGGTCCCCCATCACATCAAAGGCCCCCCCATCACATCAGATGTCACCCCATCACGTCAGATGTCACCCCAACACATCAGAGGTCCTCCCATCCAACCAGAGGTCCCCATCACATCAGAGGTCCTCCCATCATATCAGAGGTCCCCCCATACATCAGAGACCCCCTATCACATCAGAGATCCTCCCATCACCTCAGAGGTCTCCCCATCACATCAGAGGTCTCACCATCACATCAGAGTCCTCCCATCACATCAGAGGTCCCACCATCACATCAGAGGTCCCACCATCACATCAGAGTCCTCCCATCATATCAGAGGTCCCCCCATACATCAGAGACCCCCTATCACATCAAAGATCCTCCCATCACATCAGAGATCCCACCATCACATCAGAGGTCCCACCATCACATCAGAGTCCTCCCATCATATCAGAGGTCCCCCAGTACATCAGAGGTCCTCCATCACATCAAAGATCCTCCCATCACATCAGAGGTCTCCCCATCACATCAGAGGTCCCCCCACCACATGAAAGGTCTCCCCATGACATTAGATGTCCCCCCATCAAGTCAGAGGTCCTCCCATCACATCAGAGACCCCCCATCACATCAGAGGTCCCCCCATCAAATCAGAGGTCCTCCCATCACATCAGAGGTCCCCCCTATCACATCAGAGGTCCCCCATCACATCAGAGGTCCCCCCATCACATCAAAGGTCCCCCCATGACATTAGATGTCCCCCATCAAGTCAGAGGTCCTACCATCACACCAGAGGTCCCCCATCACATCAGAGGTCCTCCCATCGAACCAGAGGTCCCCCATCACATCAGAGGTCCCCCCATCACATCAGAGGTCCCCCATAACATTAGAGGTCACCCCATCACATCAGATGTCACCCCATCACATTAGAGGTCCCCTAATCATATCAGAGATCCTCCCAAAACATCAGAGGTCCTCCCATCACAGAAGAGGTCCCTTTCACATCAGAGTCCTCCCATCATATCAGAGGTCCCCCAGTACATCAGAAACCCCCTATAACATCAGAGATCCTCCCATCACCTCAGAGGTCTCCCCATCACATCAGAGGTCTCACCATCACATCAGAGTCCTCCCATCACATCAGAAGTCCCACCATCACATCAGAGGTCCCACCATCACATCAGAGTCCTCCCATCACCTCAGAGGTCTCCCCATCACATCAGAGGTCTCACCATCACATCAGAGTCCTCCCATCACATCAGAGGTCCCACCATCACATCAGAGGTCCCACCATCACATCAGAGTCCTCCCATCATATCAGAGGTCCCCTCCTACATCAGAGACCCCCTATCACATCAAAGATCCTCCCATCACATCAAAGGTCCCACCATCACATGAGAGGTCCCACCATCACATCAGAGTCCTCCCATCATATCAGAGGTCCCCCAGTGCATCAGAGGTCCTCCATCACATCAAAGATCCTCCCATCACATCAGAGGTCTCCCCATCACATCAGAGGTTCCCCAACCACATCAAAGGTCCCCCCATGACATTAGATGTCCCCCCATCAAGTCAGAGGTCCTCCCATCACATCAGAGATCCCCCCATCACATCAGAGGTCCCCCCATCACATCAGAGTTCCCCCCATCACATCAGAGGTCCCCCATCACATCAGAGGTCCCCCATCACATCAGAGGTCCCCCCCATCAAATCAGAGGTCCTCCCATCACATCAGAGTTCCCCCCATCACATCAGAGGTCCCCCATCACATCAGAGGTCCCCCATTACATCAAAGGTCCCCCCATGACATTAGATGTCCCCCCATCAACTCAGAGGTCCTCCCATCACATCAGAGATCCCCCAACACATCAGAGGTCCCCCCCATCAAATCAGAGGTCCTCCCATCACATCAGAGGTCCCCCATCACATCAGAGGTCCCCCATCACATCAGAGGTCCCCCATCACATCAAAGGTCCCCCCATGACATTAGATGTCCCCCATCAAGTCAGAGGTCCTCCCATTTACATCAGAGATCCCCCCATCACATCAGAGGTCCCCCCCATCAAATCAGAGGTCCTCCCATCACATCAGAGTCCTCCCATCATATCAGAGGTCCCCCAGTACATCAGTAACCCCATATAACATCACAGATCCTCCCATCACCTCAGAGGTCTCCTCATCACATCAGAGGTCCCCATCACATCAGAGGTCCCTATCACATCAGAGGTCCCCCATCACATCAGAGGTCCCCCCATCACATCAGAGGTGCCCCCAGCACATAAGATGTCACCCCATCACATCAGAGGTGCCCCCATCACATAAGATGTCACCCCATCACATCAGATGTCAACCCATCGAACCAGAGGTCCCCCATCACATTAGAGGTCCCCCATCACATCAAAGGCCCCCCCATCACATCAGATGTCACCCCATCACGTCAGATGTCACCCCAACACATCAGAGGTCCTCCCATCCAACCAGAGGTCCCCATCACATCAGAGGTCCTCCCATCATATCAGAGGTCCCCCCATACATCAGAGACCCCCTATCACATCAGAGATCCTCCCATCACCTCAGAGGTCTCCCCATCACATCAGAGGTCTCACCATCACATCAGAGTCCTCCCATCACATCAGAGGTCCCACCATCACATCAGAGGTCCCACCATCACATCAGAGTCCTCCCATCATATCAGAGGTCCCCCCATACATCAGAGACCCCCTATCACATCAAAGATCCTCCCATCACATCAGAGATCCCACCATCACATCAGAGGTCCCACCATCACATCAGAGTCCTCCCATCATATCAGAGGTCCCCCAGTACATCAGAGGTCCTCCATCACATCAAAGATCCTCCCATCACATCAGAGGTCTCCCCATCACATCAGAGGTCCCCCCACCACATGAAAGGTCTCCCCATGACATTAGATGTCCCCCCATCAAGTCAGAGGTCCTCCCATCACATCAGAGACCCCCCATCACATCAGAGGTCCCCCCATCAAATCAGAGGTCCTCCCATCACATCAGAGGTCCCCCCTATCACATCAGAGGTCCCCCATCACATCAGAGGTCCCCCCATCACATCAAAGGTCCCCCCATGACATTAGATGTCCCCCATCAAGTCAGAGGTCCTACCATCACACCAGAGGTCCCCCATCACATCAGAGGTCCTCCCATCGAACCAGAGGTCCCCCATCACATCAGAGGTCCCCCCATCACATCAGAGGTCCCCCATAACATTAGAGGTCACCCCATCACATCAGATGTCACCCCATCACATTAGAGGTCCCCTAATCATATCAGAGATCCTCCCAAAACATCAGAGGTCCTCCCATCACAGAAGAGGTCCCTTTCACATCAGAGTCCTCCCATCATATCAGAGGTCCCCCAGTACATCAGAAACCCCCTATAACATCAGAGATCCTCCCATCACCTCAGAGGTCTCCCCATCACATCAGAGGTCTCACCATCACATCAGAGTCCTCCCATCACATCAGAAGTCCCACCATCACATCAGAGGTCCCACCATCACATCAGAGTCCTCCCATCACCTCAGAGGTCTCCCCATCACATCAGAGGTCTCACCATCACATCAGAGTCCTCCCATCACATCAGAGGTCCCACCATCACATCAGAGGTCCCACCATCACATCAGAGTCCTCCCATCATATCAGAGGTCCCCCCGTACATCAGAGACCCCCTATCACATCAAAGATCCTCCCATCACATCAAAGGTCCCACCATCACATGAGAGGTCCCACCATCACATCAGAGTCCTCCCATCATATCAGAGGTCCCCCAGTGCATCAGAGGTCCTCCATCACATCAAAGATCCTCCCATCACATCAGAGGTCTCCCCATCACATCAGAGGTTCCCCAACCACATCAAAGGTCCCCCCATGACATTAGATGTCCCCCCATCAAGTCAGAGGTCCTCCCATCACATCAGAGATCCCCCCATCACATCAGAGGTCCCCCCATCACATCAGAGTTCCCCCCATCACATCAGAGGTCCCCCATCACATCAGAGGTCCCCCATCACATCAGAGGTCCCCCCCATCAAATCAGAGGTCCTCCCATCACATCAGAGTTCCCCCCATCACATCAGAGGTCCCCCATCACATCAGAGGTCCCCCATTACATCAAAGGTCCCCCCATGACATTAGATGTCCCCCCATCAACTCAGAGGTCCTCCCATCACATCAGAGATCCCCCAACACATCAGAGGTCCCCCCCATCAAATCAGAGGTCCTCCCATCACATCAGAGGTCCCCCATCACATCAGAGGTCCCCCATCACATCAGAGGTCCCCCATCACATCAAAGGTCCCCCCATGACATTAGATGTCCCCCATCAAGTCAGAGGTCCTCCCATTTACATCAGAGATCCCCCCATCACATCAGAGGTCCCCCCCATCAAATCAGAGGTCCTCCCATCACATCAGAGTCCTCCCATCATATCAGAGGTCCCCCAGTACATCAGTAACCCCATATAACATCACAGATCCTCCCATCACCTCAGAGGTCTCCTCATCACATCAGAGGTCTCACCATCACATCAGAGTCCTCCCATCACATCAGAGTCCTCCCGTACATCAGAGACCCCCTATCACATCAAAGATCCTCCCATCACATCAGAGATCCCACCATCACATCAGAGGTCCCACCATCACATCAGAGTCCTCCCATCATATCAGAGGTCCCCCAGTACATCAGAGGTCCTCCATCACATCAAAGATCCTCCCATCACATCAGAGGTCTCCCCATTACATCAGAGGTCCCCCACCACATCAAAGGTCTCCCCATGACATTAGATGTCCCCCCATCAAGTCAGAGGTCCTCCCATCACATCAGAGATCCTCCATCACATCAGAGGTCCCCCCCATCAAATCAGAGGTCCTCCCATCACATCAGAGGTCCCCCCATCACATCAGAGGTCCCCCATCACATCAAAGGTCCCCCATGACATTAGATGTCCCCCCATCAAGTCAGAGGTCCTTCCATCACATCAGAGATCCCCCATCACATCAGAGGTCCCCCCCCATCAAATCAGAGGTCCCCCCATCACATCAGAGGTCCCCCATCACATCAAAGGTCCCCCCATGACATTAGATGTCCCCCATCAAGTCAGAGGTCCTCCCATCACATCAGAGATCCCCCCATCACATCAGAGGTTCCCCCCCATCAAATCAGAGGTCCTCCCATCACATCAGAGGTCCCCCATCACATCAGAGGTCCCCCCATCAACTCAGAGGTTCTCCCATCACATCAGAGGTCCCCTAATTGCATCAGAGGCCCTCCCATCACATCAGAGGTCCCCTAATTGCATCAGAGGCCCTCCCATCACATCAGAGGTCCCCTACACATCAGAGGTCCCCTTCACATCAGAATCCTCCCATCACATCAGAGGTCATCATATCAGAGGTTCCCCATCATATCAGAGGTCCCCCATCACAGGTCTCCTATCACATCAGAGGTCCCCTATCACATCAGAGGTTTCCTATCACATCAGAGGTTTCCTATCACATCAGATGGTCCCCTTCACATCAGAGGTCCCCATCACATCAGAGGTCCCTATCACATCAGAGGTCCCCCATCACATCAGAGGTCCCCCCATCACATCAGAGGTGCCCCCAGCACATAAGATGTCACCCCATCACATCAGAGGTGCCCCCATCACATAAGATGTCACCCCATCACATCAGATGTCAACCCATCGAACCAGAGGTCCCCCATCACATTAGAGGTCCCCCATCACATCAAAGGCCCCCCCATCACATCAGATGTCACCCCATCACGTCAGATGTCACCCCAACACATCAGAGGTCCTCCCATCCAACCAGAGGTCCCCATCACATCAGAGGTCCTCCCATCATATCAGAGGTCCCCCCATACATCAGAGACCCCCTATCACATCAGAGATCCTCCCATCACCTCAGAGGTCTCCCCATCACATCAGAGGTCTCACCATCACATCAGAGTCCTCCCATCACATCAGAGGTCCCACCATCACATCAGAGGTCCCACCATCACATCAGAGTCCTCCCATCATATCAGAGGTCCCCCCATACATCAGAGACCCCCTATCACATCAAAGATCCTCCCATCACATCAGAGATCCCACCATCACATCAGAGGTCCCACCATCACATCAGAGTCCTCCCATCATATCAGAGGTCCCCCAGTACATCAGAGGTCCTCCATCACATCAAAGATCCTCCCATCACATCAGAGGTCTCCCCATCACATCAGAGGTCCCCCCACCACATGAAAGGTCTCCCCATGACATTAGATGTCCCCCCATCAAGTCAGAGGTCCTCCCATCACATCAGAGACCCCCCATCACATCAGAGGTCCCCCCATCAAATCAGAGGTCCTCCCATCACATCAGAGGTCCCCCCTATCACATCAGAGGTCCCCCATCACATCAGAGGTCCCCCCATCACATCAAAGGTCCCCCCATGACATTAGATGTCCCCCATCAAGTCAGAGGTCCTACCATCACACCAGAGGTCCCCCATCACATCAGAGGTCCTCCCATCGAACCAGAGGTCCCCCATCACATCAGAGGTCCCCCCATCACATCAGAGGTCCCCCATAACATTAGAGGTCACCCCATCACATCAGATGTCACCCCATCACATTAGAGGTCCCCTAATCATATCAGAGATCCTCCCAAAACATCAGAGGTCCTCCCATCACAGAAGAGGTCCCTTTCACATCAGAGTCCTCCCATCATATCAGAGGTCCCCCAGTACATCAGAAACCCCCTATAACATCAGAGATCCTCCCATCACCTCAGAGGTCTCCCCATCACATCAGAGGTCTCACCATCACATCAGAGTCCTCCCATCACATCAGAAGTCCCACCATCACATCAGAGGTCCCACCATCACATCAGAGTCCTCCCATCACCTCAGAGGTCTCCCCATCACATCAGAGGTCTCACCATCACATCAGAGTCCTCCCATCACATCAGAGGTCCCACCATCACATCAGAGGTCCCACCATCACATCAGAGTCCTCCCATCATATCAGAGGTCCCCCCGTACATCAGAGACCCCCTATCACATCAAAGATCCTCCCATCACATCAAAGGTCCCACCATCACATGAGAGGTCCCACCATCACATCAGAGTCCTCCCATCATATCAGAGGTCCCCCAGTGCATCAGAGGTCCTCCATCACATCAAAGATCCTCCCATCACATCAGAGGTCTCCCCATCACATCAGAGGTTCCCCAACCACATCAAAGGTCCCCCCATGACATTAGATGTCCCCCCATCAAGTCAGAGGTCCTCCCATCACATCAGAGATCCCCCCATCACATCAGAGGTCCCCCCATCACATCAGAGTTCCCCCCATCACATCAGAGGTCCCCCATCACATCAGAGGTCCCCCATCACATCAGAGGTCCCCCCCATCAAATCAGAGGTCCTCCCATCACATCAGAGTTCCCCCCATCACATCAGAGGTCCCCCATCACATCAGAGGTCCCCCATTACATCAAAGGTCCCCCCATGACATTAGATGTCCCCCCATCAACTCAGAGGTCCTCCCATCACATCAGAGATCCCCCAACACATCAGAGGTCCCCCCCATCAAATCAGAGGTCCTCCCATCACATCAGAGGTCCCCCATCACATCAGAGGTCCCCCATCACATCAGAGGTCCCCCATCACATCAAAGGTCCCCCCATGACATTAGATGTCCCCCATCAAGTCAGAGGTCCTCCCATTTACATCAGAGATCCCCCCATCACATCAGAGGTCCCCCCCATCAAATCAGAGGTCCTCCCATCACATCAGAGTCCTCCCATCATATCAGAGGTCCCCCAGTACATCAGTAACCCCATATAACATCACAGATCCTCCCATCACCTCAGAGGTCTCCTCATCACATCAGAGGTCTCACCATCACATCAGAGTCCTCCCATCACATCAGAGTCCTCCCGTACATCAGAGACCCCCTATCACATCAAAGATCCTCCCATCACATCAGAGATCCCACCATCACATCAGAGGTCCCACCATCACATCAGAGTCCTCCCATCATATCAGAGGTCCCCCAGTACATCAGAGGTCCTCCATCACATCAAAGATCCTCCCATCACATCAGAGGTCTCCCCATTACATCAGAGGTCCCCCACCACATCAAAGGTCTCCCCATGACATTAGATGTCCCCCCATCAAGTCAGAGGTCCTCCCATCACATCAGAGATCCTCCATCACATCAGAGGTCCCCCCCATCAAATCAGAGGTCCTCCCATCACATCAGAGGTCCCCCCCATCACATCAGAGGTCCCCCATCACATCAGAGGTCCCCCATCACATCAAAGGTCCCCCCATGACATTAGATGTCCCCCATCAAGTCAGAGGTCCTCCCATCACATCAGAGATCCCCCCATCACATCAGAGGTCCCCCCCATCAAATCAGAGGTCCCCCCATCAACTCAGAGGTACCCCCATCACATCAGAGGTCCCCTAATTGCATCAGAGGCCCTCCCATCACATCAGAGGTCCCCTTCACATCAGAGGTCCCCTTCACATCAGAGTCCTCCCATTACATCAGAGGTCATCATATCAGAGGTTCCCCATCATATCAGAGGTCCCCTATCACATCAGAGGTCCCCCATCACAGGTCCCCTATCACATCAGAGGTCCCCTATCACATCAGAGGTTTCCTATCACATCAGAGGTTTCCTATCACATCAGATGGTCCCCTTCACATCAGAGGTCCCCATCACATCAGAGGTCCCTATCACATCAGAGGTCCCCCATCACATCAGAGGTCCCCCATCACATCAGAGGTCCCCCATCACATCAGAGGTCCCCCATCACATCAGAGGTGCCCCCATCACATAAGATGTCACCCCATCACATCAGAAGTCACCCCATCACATCAGAGGTCCCCCCCGTCAAATCAGAGGTCCTCCCATCACATCAGAGGTCCCCCCATCACATCAGAGGTCCCCCCATCACATCAGAGGTCCCCTTCACATCAGAGGTCCCCTTCACATCAGAGTCCTCCCATCACATCAGAGGTCATCATATCAGAGGTTCCCCATCATATCAGAGGTCCCCTATCACATCAGAGGTCCCCTATCACATCAGAGGTCCCCTATCACATCAGAGGTTTCCTATCACATCAGAGGTTTCCTATCACATCAGATGGTCCCCTTCACATCAGAGGTCCCTATCACATCTGGCCCCAGAGCATCCCTGGTTGTTATGATGCTGGTGGAGGGCCCATCAGTAACATGGCAAATTCTGACACTGATCCAGGCCAAACTGGTCACGGCTCCCCAGGGGAACCCAGATGGCAGAACCCCAGGGGAACCCAGATAGGGGCACCATAAGTGAACTCAGATGGTGGCACCCCAGGGAAACCCAGATAGTGGCACCCCTGGGGTATCCAGAAGGGGGTACCACAAGGGACCCCAGATGGGAGTAACCCAGATGGAAGATCCCCGGGAGAACACAGATGGTGACACCCCAGGGAAACCCAGATAGCAGCACCCCAGAGGAACCCAAATGGCGGCATCACAAGGGAACACAGATGGTGGCACTCTGGGGGAAGCCAGATAGCAGAACCCCAGAGGAACCCATATGGTGGCATCACAAGGAAACTCAAATTGCGGCACCCTTGGGTAACCCAGATGGCATCACGACAAGGGAACCCGGATGGTGGCACCCCAGGGGAACCCAGATGGCAGCACCCCAGAAGAACACAAATGGCATCACTACAAGGGAACCCGGATGACAGCACCCCAGAGGAACACAGATGGCGTCACCACAAGGGAACCCGGATGGTGGCACCCCAGGGGAACCCAGATGGCAGCACCTCAGAAGAACAAAAATGGCATCACTACAAGGGAACCCGGATGGCAGCACCCCAGAGGAACACAGATGGCGTCACCACAAGGGAACCCGGATGGCAGCACTCCAGAGGAACACAGATGGCCTCACCACAAGGGAACCCGGATGGTGGCACCCCAGGGGAGCCTAGATGGTGGCACCCCAGGGGAACACAGATGGTGGCACCCCAGGGGAACCCAGATAGCAGCACTCCAGAGAAACCCAAATGGCGGCATCACAAGGGAACACAGATGGTGGCACTACGGGGGAATCCAGATAGCAGAACCCCAGAGGAACCCATATGGCGGCTAGACAAGGGAACTCATATGTCGTCACCACAAGGGAATCTAGATTGCGGAACCCCAGGGGAACCCAGGGGGCAGCACCCCAGAGGAACACAAATGGCGTCACCACAAGGAAACCTGGATGGCGGCACCCCAGGGGAACCCAGGTGGCAGCACCTCCAGAGGTACACAAATAGCGTCACCGCAAGGGAACCCGGATGGCAGCACCCCAGAGGAACACAGATGGCGGTACCCCAGGGGAATCCGGATGGCAGCACCCCAGAGGAACACAGATGGCGGCACCACGAGGGAACCCAGATGGCAGAACTGCAGGGGAACCCAGATAGCACCCCCATTTAGAAACACTGAGCTAGATGGATTTCTATATTTTTCCAGCGCAACAATGTAACCACTTTACATGGCGTATATAAGGGGAATACGAATAGCGCTGTATAAAACAAATGTAGCGATATTTCAATGTATTGAAGTTCCATATCATTTGTTTCTTTTTTTTTTTTCTTTGCCGATATTCTCAAAATCACTCGTTCTAGTCGGTCGTCTGTTTAGCATATGTCGTCAAGCATTGAACATACAGCGCATTTGCATGCCTTGTCCGTGAAAGCCGCGGCAATAGAGAGTAATTAATGAGCGCACTTTGCACCCAATATTTATATATGACGTCCAGCGAATCGGCAGCCTCCCCGTCCGCCTCTCTGCAGCCGCCAAGTGCCACCGTCATATTTATGCCATTTTATGAACGACCGAAAGAGGCCCCTGAAATTTATGTCCGCAATATCCCATGTTCCGGCTGACAGATGTATGTGCGTAATTTGTGAACGCCTGTGTATATGCAAAGGAGATGTGCGATAAGTGCGTTTTGATTGATGGCGGCGCGGTCTGCGAAGGCCTGGCGGGGGATGGCGGATTAGGCGGACGGTGAATGAGCCTGTTTTACATATCATACAGAAGGAGAAGCATTGAGGTGTCCCCAGTAGATGGGATCAGGTTTTTTTTCTATAGTCCGGCGTAGTCCGGACCAGTACGATGGGAATGATGGGAAATCCAAAACTGTTGTCACCAAATGAAGAGATTTAAGCAAATCTTCCCATGGGGACGCCTGTTCTGGTGGCAACTTCCAGTCGTGTCTCTGGGATGGGAATTGAAGGGGCATCCCTCCCAATGAGACACGGAAAAATCCAAAACCGTTATCACCAGAACCAGTTACAATGGGGACACCTGTTCTCGTGATAGGCGAGGTTGAGATGTGCGGTTGGCGGGGTGGACATTAAAAAATGGCAGCAGACGGAGGGGTGTTCACATTTCTTCAGCGGCTTCTGGGTTTCTGGCCTAGGCTAAAATGATGTCATACATCCCAGGAGTTTTCATAGGAGGAGGGGCTTTTTCAACTAAGCACACCCTCCTGTATGCATGCCTGAGCTAAAGGCAGATGGATTCCTGGAAGAAAATGCTACACAAACCATCTGCCCTTACTCAAGATTGCCATGGCTATAAATGCTGGGGGGGGGGGGGGGGGGTTTGAAGTAGTTAATCAGCAAAGCATGGAGACATGGATGGATAGAGACATGGATGGATGGAGACATGGGTAGATGGAGTCTTGGATGGAGACATGGATGAATAGAGACATGGATGGATGGAGTCTTGGATGGAGTCATGGATGGAGACATGGGTGGATAGAGTCTTGGATGGAGACATGAATGGATGGAGTCTTGGATGGAGACATGGATGGATGGAGTCTTGGATGGAGACATGGATGGATGGAGTCTTAGATGCAGACATGGATGAATCGAGACATGGATGGATGGAGACATGGGTGGATGGAGTCTTGGATGGAGACATGGATGGATGGAGTCTTGGATGGAGACATGGATGGATGGAGACATGGGTGGGTGGAGTCTTGGATGGAGACATGGATGAATAGAGACATGGATGGATGGAGACATGGGTGGATGGAGTCTTGGATGGAGACATGGATGGATAGAGACATGGATGGATGGAGACATGGGTGGATGGAGTCTTGGATGGAGACATGGATGGATGGAGTCTTGGATGGAGACATGGATGAATCGAGACATGGATGGATGGAGACATGGGTGTATGGAGTCTTGGATGGAGACATGGATGGATGGAGACATGGGTGGATGGAGTCTTGGATGGAGACATGGATGAATAGAGACATGGATGGATGGAGTCTTGGATGGAGTCATGGATGGAGATATGGGTGGATGGAGTCTTGGATGGAGACATGGATGGATGGAGTCTTGGATGGAGACATGGATGGATGGAGTCTTGGATGCAGACATGGATGAATCGAGACATGGATGGATGGAGACATGGGCGGATGGAGTCTTGGATGGAGACATGGATGGATGGAGTCTTGGATGGAGACATGGATGAATCGAGACATGGATGGATGGAGACATGGGTGGATGGAGTTTTGGATGGAGACATGGATGGATGGAGTCTTGGATGGAGACATGGATGAATCGAGACATGGATGGATGGAGACATGGGCGGATGGAGTCTTGGATGGAGACATGGATGGATGGAGTCTTGGATGGAGACATGGATGAATCGAGACATGGATGGATGGAGACATGGGTGGATGGAGTCTTGGATGGAGACATGGATGGATGGAGTCTTGGATGGAGACATGGATGAATCGAGACATGGATGGATGGAGACATGGGTGGATGGAGTCTTGGATGGAGACATGGATGAATAGAGACATGGATGGATGGAGTCCTGGATGGAGTCATGGATGGAGACATGGGTGGATGGAGTCTTTGATGGAGACATGGATGGATGGAGTCTTGGATGGAGACATGGATGGATGGAGTCTTGGATGGAGACATGGATGAATCGAGACATGGATGGATGGAGACATGGGTGGATGGAGTCTTGGATGGAGACATGGATGGATGGAGACATGGATGGATGGAGACATGGGTGGATGGAGTCTTGGATGGAGACATGGATGGATGGAGTCTTGGATGGAGACATGGATGGATAGAGACATGGATGGATGGAGACATGGATGGATGGAGTCTTGGATGGAGACATGGATGGATGGAGACATGGATGGATGGAGTCTTGGATGGAGACATGGATGGATGGAGTCTTGGATGGAGACATGGATGGATAGAGACATGGATGGATGGAGACATGGATGGATGGGGGGAGTTTGCTTTGAATATTAGAAATGTATCAAATAGTGGTTTTTGGTTTGTGGTGCTGAGATGCCGTGTAGTTTCTCTTTAATATAGAGACAAAGTACTGTAGGTGAGAAGAGGGGAAGGTCCTCCCAAGGTCTGGTTTGGGGTCTGATCCCGTGCTTGGAGGTTGGATTGGCTTTGCCAGAATTAGGTTGGTCAAGCAGCTGAAAGACATACAAAGGTATGGGAAGCGGCAGGTCTTCAGCTGTTCTGGATTGGTTCACCACTTGGAATTGGCGGTGACTTACAAAGTGTCCCTCTCCAAAGAGTACAATATATTGTCATCCTTTGACTTTAAAACTGTTGGATGTCCAACCTTGGAGAAGAATAGCTGGCACTCCATAGGCGGAAGCTCGATCTTTTCCTGTGATTATCAACACAAAGGTTCCAGTCCAAAAATCAAATAAAATTCCACCAATGTTTCGGAGACACAATATCCTGAGATAAGGGACCTTCGTACCTCCAAAACATCAGCGGAATTACATCTGGTTTTTGGGCTTGAACTTTTGTATTGATGACCTCAGTAAAAGATTGAGGTTCCAGTTATGGGGTCCGGACTCCTTTTCTATATTATTACGGCATCACTGTTGTCAGGGCGTCCTTCAGCAAGGTGGTAAAGTCATTGGTCAGGCAAATGTACAATGAGGTCCTGGATTTTAGTGATTCAGACCTCCTACCCCTCCGCCGATCCTATATGATGCCCTGTACTATGTACAGCTGTAGTCCAGGCCAGTATATATAATTTTGATATGCAGTATATATATTCTGTATATAAATATTACCTACCAACTATGAGACCTACATACAGTATGCATACCTCCCCACCCTCCTGCTGGACGCTATTGTTTCTCCTCATCCCTTGCTGGGTACTGTTGTTCTCCTTCAACTCCCCAATGGTCACTATTGTTTCCCCCTATCAATCACTGGGCGCTATTGTTTTCCCCATCCCATCTGGGCACTACTGTTCTCCCTCAACCACTTATGGGCACTATTGTCCTCCCCTCCCCAGCTGAGCACTATTGTTCTCCCCCACCCCCAGTGGGGCACTAATGTTCTCCCCCAACAACTGATGTGCACTATTATTCTCCCCCCAACCACTGATGTGCATTATTGTCCGCCCCCCAACCACTGATGGGTACTATTGTCCTCCCCCACCCCTGGCTGGGCGTTATTGTTTTCCTCCAACTACTACAGGACACTAGTGCTTTCCCCACCCCAGCGGGGCACTATTGTTCTCCCAAACCCAAGCAGGGAAGATGGCCACTATTGTTCTCTCCCACCCCCAGCAGGGCACTAATATTCTCCCTCACACCCAACAGGGCACTATTGTTCTCCCCCAACCACTGATGGGCACTATTGTCCTCCCCTACCTCCAGCTGGGCACTATTGTCCTCCCCCACCCCCAGCAGGGCACTATTGTTCTCCCCCAACCTCTGATGGGCACTATTGTCCTTCCCCACCCCCAGCTGAGCACTGTTGTCCTCCCCCACCCCCAGGGGGGCACTAATGTTCTCCCCCAAGTGTCCTCCCTCATTCCCAGCGGGGCACTATTACTCTCCCCCAACCACTGATGGGTACTATTGTCCTCCCCCACCCCTGGCTGGGCGTTATTGTTTTTCTCCAACTACTACAGGACACTATTGCTCTCCCCACCTCAATTGGCCACCCACCCCCCCCCCCCCCCCCCCAGTTGGGCACTATTGTTCTCTCCCACCCCCAGCGGGGCACTATTGTTCTCTCCCACCCCCAGTGAGGCACTATTGTTCTCCCCAACCACTGATCGGCACTATTACCCCCCCCACCTCCAGCTGGACACCATTATGCTCCCCCACCCCCAGCAGGCACTAATGTTCTCCCCCAACTTGTCCTCCCTCATTCCCAACGGACACTATTGTTCCCCCCCCAACCACTGATGGGTACTGTTGTCCCCCCCCATCCCCGGCCGGGGGTTATTGTTTTCCTCCAACTACTACAGGACACTATTGCTTTCCGCACCCCAATTGGCCACTATTCCCCCCCCCCTCCCCCAGTTGGTCACTATTATTCTGTCCCACCTCCAGCGAGGCACTATTGTTCTCTCCCACCCTCAGCGGGGCACTATTGTTCTCCCCAGCCACTGATGGGCACTATTGTCCTCCTCCACCTCCAACTTGACACTATTGTCCTCCCCTACCCCCAGTTGAGCACTATGTTTCTCCCCCACCCCCAGCAGGTGCTAATGTTCTCCCCCAACTTGTCCTCCCTCATCCCCAGTTGGGCGCTATTGTTCTCTCCCACTACTGATGACCACTATTGTTCTCTCCCACCCCCAACGGGGCACTAATAACCTCCCCCACCCCCAGTGGGGCACTATTTTTCTCCCCCAACCTCTGATGGGCACTATTGTCCTCCCCACCCCCAGCTGAGCACTAATGTTCTCCCCCAATTTGTCCTCCCTCATTCCCAGCGGGGCACTATTATTCTCCCCCAACCACTGATGGGTACTATTGTCCTCCCCCACCCCCGGCCGGGCATTATTGTTTTCCCCAAACTAATACAAAACATTATTGCTTTCCCCACCCCAGTGGGGCACTATTGTTCCCCCCAGCAGGGCAGATGGCCTCTATTGTTCTCTCCCACTCCCAGCGGGGCACTAATATTCTACCCCACCCCCAGCAGGGCACTATTGTTCTCCACCCACTGCCAGGCACTATTGTTATCTTCCACCCACTGATGGGCACTATTGTTCTCCCCCACCCACTAATGGGCACTATTGTTCTCCTCCACCCACTGATGGGCACTATTGTTCTCCTCCACCCACTGATGGGCACTATTGTTCTCCTCCACCCACTGATGGGCACTATTGTTCTCCTCCACCCATTGATGGGCACTATTGTCCTCCCCCACCCACTGATGGGCACTATTGTTCTCCTCCACCCACTGATGGGCACTATTGTTCTCCTCCACCCACTGATGGGCACTATTGTTCTCCTCCACCCACTGATGGGCACTATTGTTCTTCTCCACCCACTGATGGGCACTATTGTCCTTCACCCACTGCCAGGCACTATCGCTCTTCTCTCTAAGCCCTAATGCCCCACTTAGTATACAGAGCCTCCTTTACATTGCAAATCCCATTATGATAAACCTGCCAGACCGGTGACATTTTTTTTCTGGTGAATTTATGATTTTTCTAACATTCAGAGATCCACAGCAGCCAATTATTTCCGTCCCCGGCTCGCAGTTCCATCCTGTTGCTATGGGTTACCGCCCCTTGTTCGGGAACCATCTCGCCGTCTTTTTTGGTGACCGATTTGCTTCCATTTTTTTTTTTTTTACATAATTATTCCCGGGCGAATCGCAAAGGACGAGCGTTTTTTTCTCCACGTCTGCTCGTCGCGCAGCCAAATATCATAAAATTATCAGCAAAAAAAAAGAGAAAAAAGAAACACTGTTACTGGAAGCCGAAACAAATGTCAGGAATTCATTATTTTGTTTCAAAGTTAGTTTATCATAAATCTGCCCTATGACATCCCATAAACCAGCAGCGTTTTGAAGGTTATTGGAGCGCCAGTAGGAAGAGTGTAGGTGAGAGACTCTGTGAGCGGAATGCTAATGAAACCCGGAGGGAAATGTGAGCCGAGGCGTCCACGGGCCTTTATTCAAATGGTAAAATATATTCACAAGTTTGTTGTTTGTCACTCGGGGAAATCAGATAATTCACAGCCCAGAAAATGAAATGCGCGCCGCATTCACAATCCGCCTCATTGTCAAGCACCCCCCCCCCCCCCCCCCCCCCGAGTATATTTTCCTCTTCTATTTTTTTTTTTGCATCAGAATGTTAATGTGTCTCAGCTGTACCATGAGCGGGGGTGGGGGGCAGGGAGGGGGGGCGCCATTGTGCTCGGGGCTATTTAATGCTGACACCTTTTGTTCGGGGCACAGAAGTTTGGAGGTGTCCCCAGCGGGTGGAAGGACGGAGGTGGCGGGTTTTACACCGTGCGGAGGTGTAACTACAAATCATAGGGACCCCATGCCAAACATTTTTTTTTTTTAATGGGGGGGGGGGCCCAACCTCTTGGGGGTGACACAACTGTTTGTATGGTGATAATAATGTTAAGCCGTGTACGGAATGCATCATGGTAGAGGGTGGGAGCCTGCCGCGAGAAAAAAAAAAAAAAAACGGCCTTATTTATATATATAGCGCCAACAATTTTACATATTGTACCTTCACACCAGTCCCCGCCCCCGAGGAGCTTACAAATATAAGATGGCGACTTCACACCCTAGGGTCAGATTTGGCCAGCAGCCAATTAACCTACCAGCGTGTCTATGGAATGTAGGAGGAAACCCACGCAAGCACAGGGGGAACATGCATACTCCATGCGGGTAGTCCCCTGGGTGGGATTCCAGCTGAGGAGCCCAGTGCTGCAAGGCTGGAGTACTAACCACTGATCCACTGTGGCTGGAGACTGGCAAAGAGGTCCTTAGAGCAGGGGTCTCCAAGCTTTTTCAAACAGAGGGCCACTTTATTGTGCTTCAGACTTTAGGAGGGCTCAGATTGTGGCCAGCAGGGGAACAAATATGGCCTCAGGGTTGGTGGTCAATAGGAGGAGGAGTCTTCCCCCTATTAGTAGGAGGAATAAGTATCCCACCATTGGTATCGGTGGACGATATAGTGCCCCGTTGTTGGTGTCAGTGGGAGGAATTGTGCCCCAAGGGCCGGATAAAGGCTAGCAAAGGGCCACAGCTGACCCCAGTTTGGAGACCCCTACCTTAGAGAGGACTGTAAAGAGACCTTAAGAGACTGCCTCGGGTCTCTTCCAGAAAGATTGCCCTGGGGAGCCTTGGGGAGCAACATAAATACCCCTATGAAGGGCCCACAAGCATCCTTTTCCTGCCTTCAGAGAGATGGAGAGAATTGTCCCAAAGACTATGAGACTATCCTGAAGGTCCTTATTGCCCTGTGAACAGAGAGGGACAGAATAACGTGTAGCACCCTCTAGTTGGGTAGGTGCTAGTTGGGTAGGTGCTAGTTGGGTAGGTGCTAGAGTGAGGATTTTTTTGTTTGTTGGCAGAGTAGGTAAATTTAGGCAGGCCTAGCTTGGTGCTAGGCCTGTTTCTCTTAATTCTGGGCTGGGAGTGGCTCAGGGTAGCAGCTGGTGACTCACAGGCCGCATCGCTTCTCTGTCACCTCCCTCTTCCTTCTAGAAAGTGCTCGAGGGAGAAGAGGGGAAGAGAGGGCCGGATAAAGGCTAGCAAAGGGCCACATCTGACCCCAGTTTGGAGACCCCTACCTTAGAGAGAGGACGGTAAAGAGACCTTAAGAGACTGCCTCGGGTCTCTTCCAGAAAGATTGCCCTGGGGAGCCTTGGGGAGCAACATAAATACCCCTATGAAGGGCCCACAAGCATCCTTATCCTGTCCCAGAGACTATGAGACTGTCCTGAAGCCCTTATTGCCCTGTGAACAGAGAGGGACAGAATAACGTCTTTGAAGGGCCTACAGTGAAGTATCCAGTTCCTTTCCTGCTTTAGGCTGAGGAATGAGCCATCCTGGAAACGCTAAAAGACTATGCTGGAGACATTGAGAGACTGTCCTGTGAACAGAGAGGGACAGAATAACGTGTAGCACCCTCTAGTTGGGTAGGTGCTAGAGTGAGGATTTTTTTTTTTATTGTTGGCAGAGTAGGTAAATTTAAGCAGACCTAGCTGGGTGCTAAGCCTGTTTCTCTTCATTCTGGGCTGGGGGTGGCTCAGGGTAGCAGCTGGTGACTCACAAGCCACATCGCTTCTCTGTCACCTCCCTCTTCCTTCTAGAAAGTGCTAAAAGGAGAAGAGGGGAAGAGAGGTGGAAATGCCTGTATCTTAAGGAGCCTTGACCAATCCCCAACTTGGATTGGCAGGGGGGCAGGCCTCCTTAAAGCGGTTCTTCACCCTAAAGGGGAAGTTCCGCTAATCTTATCCCTCCCCCCCTCAGGTGCCACAATCGGCACCTTTCAGGGGGGAGGGGGGTGCAGTTACCTGGATAATCCAGGTAACTGCACCCACTTCCGGCCAGACCGCCGCAGACCCCCGCAGACGCTCCGCCCCCCCCTGTTGTGTTCTGGGAAACACACAGTTCCCAGAGACACAGCGGGGGACCATAAGAGACGCGCAGCGCGACTCGCGCATGCGCAGTAGGGAACCGGGCAGTGAAGCCGTCATGTTTCACTTCCCGATTCCCTGACAGAGGATGGCGGCGGTGGCAGCAGCGAGACGAGCGATCGCTCGTCATCTGCCGCCGACATCGCTGGAACCTGGGACAGGTAAGTGTGATTTTATTAAAAGTCAGCAGCTGCAATATTAGTAGCTGCTGGCTTTTAATATTTTTTTTTTAGGTGCAGCTCCTCTTTAAATACCTGGGATCAGTCCAGCTGCGGAAGAGTTGTAGGGTGGAGGAGCTAGAGTGAGAGAGTGTGGAGGCTGTACTGGCATGCACTGGCAGGACTGTCTTAGTGCATGGGCACCCCTGGGCACCGCCCAGGGGCCCCAGGTGCATGGTGGCCCCATGATAATCTTGCATTACATCATACTTGCCTACTGTCCCGGATTTGCTGGGACAGTCACGCTTTTTACAAAGCTGTCCCGAGATGGCCCCGGATCTTATTTAAAGTACTAATAAATATGTTTAATTCTATCAACTATTTATACTTTAATTCTTGGAGTCTAGGTGAATAAATCGGGACAGGCTGGTAGAGGGCCCCCCTGCATTACCCATGATGTTATTAAGACAGCCCTGTGCACTGGTCACCCCCCATACCTAAAAAGCCCTCACTGAACCCAAACCTGAACAACTTAAGACCCAGCTCCTTGCTCCCACTAAACTCTAAAGCCTCGTACACACGATCGGATTTTCCGCCGGGAATTGATGTGATGTCAGGCTGTTGGCGGAAAATCCGACCGTTTGTACGCTCCATCGGACAATTGTTGTCGGATTTTCCCGCGGATAAATGTTGGATGGCAGGTTTTAAAATTTCTGTTGTCGGATTTTCTTTTTTTTTTCTTGTACACAAGTCCGTCGGACAAAAGTCCGAAGTACAAACACGCATGCTCGAAAAGCAAGGACGAGCCGGAAGCGGTCGGTCTTGTAAACTCGCGGTCGTAATGGAGAATTAAGATCCGTGACGCGGCAAATTATGAAATGTGGAAATGCAGCGCAACAATTCTCTTCTTCTTTAACCGGTTCCCGACCAGCGCACGGCGATGTACGTTGGCAGAATGGCACGGGCAGGCATATTGGTGTACAGGTGCATCCAATCTGTAATGCCACCCTGCCATCGCGAGCGTGCCACCGGCGGCGCGCTCGCGTGCTGGTCGGGAACCCCGTGAGTCTGGTCGCGGGTCCCGCGGACTCGATCTCCGCGGGGCATACCCACGATCGTCTCACGGGGGCGGCTGAATGGAGAGATGCCGTTGTAAACAGCATCTCCCCGTTCTGCCTAGCAACTAGTGACGCTGATCTCTGCTCCATGTGATTGGAGCAGAGATCAGTGTTCACTAAATGAAAGCCCAACCCCCCCACAGTTAGTAAAACACCCCTAGGAACACTTAACCCCTACACTGCCAGTGTCATTTACACAGGAATCACTGCATTTATTTAGCACTGATTGCTGTATAAATGACAATGGTCCCAAAAATGTGTCAAAAATGTCTGACGTGTCCGCCATAATGTCGCAGCCACAAGAAAAATCACTGATCGACGCCATTACTAGTAAAAAAAAATTATTAATAAAAATGCCATAAAACTATCCCCTATTTTGTAAAAGCTATAACTTTTGCGCAAACCAATCAATAAACGCTTATTGCGATTTTTTTTTACCAAAAATATGTAGAAGAATACGTATCGGCCTAAACTGAGGGGAAAAAATGTTTTTTTTATATATTTTTGGGGGATATTTATTATAACAAAAAGTAAAAAATAATGTGTCTTTTTCAAAATTGTCGCTCTATTTTTGTTTATAGCGCAAAAAATAAAACCCGCAGAGGTGATCAAATACCACCAAAAGAAAGCTCTATTTGTGGGAAAAAAAGTACGTAAATTTTGTGTGGGAGCCACGTCGCACGACCGCGCAATTGTCAGTTAAAGCGACGCAGTGCTGCATCGCAAAAAGTGGTCCGGTCTCTGACCAGCAAAATGGTCCGGGGCTGAAGTGGTTAATGGGATAATAATGAAGCTGCTCTGCTGGTGATAATGATGCAGTTATTGCAAATGGATTTTCAAAGGCTTTTTTTTTTTTTTTCTAGTGATATCAAGAATAATATTATTATGGTTTATTTTTATTTTTTTGGTGCAAGTTACCACAACACCATTATCCCCGGAACTTATAAGATCAAAGATACAGCTATGTTGTTGTCTCTTGTCAATGTTACATTGTATTTATTACATTGTAATACAATTACATTGTATTTTATAAAATGTAACTAAATACCCCTAACTGTCATTTGAAGAAAAACACATAGTCAAGTATTATTCTACATATTTTTTTTTATTGTGCATTAAAAAAACAACAAAAAAAAATAAATACAATCAGACATGCTGTCTGCCAATAGAACCTAACCAAAAAGTGCATTCTATGCACCCAAAAATATAGAAAATATAACAAATCAAATCATTATTATTCAACCGAAAAATAAAAGCCTCATGCACGTGTCTTGCTTCTCAATATAGGGGCTTCAACAACGCCAAGAGCTGGTGAAAGCAGGGGTCCGTCACCCGGAGATAATTCCGAAAATCATCCGGATTATTCTCCTGGAGCTCCCGCAGCAAAGGCATATGAAATAATTGCAAGAGAAAGGGGAGATAATACTGCGCTAAACCAAAACAGATCAGAAAGTTAAGGAAATAACTTCCTATAGCAGCTAACAAACAAAGGCGAACAGATTTAGAAAAACATATATGTAGCGCTTAAACACTTAGGGTCGTAAATGACATGTGCCCAAATAAATATGAAAGCAAAACATACAATATGAAGTGTGAAGTCCAGTGACCAGTAATGAAACTGGTTGGTGAAAGTCTCTCTTGGAGAACTCAAATGCAGATAAAAATGATCAATGATGTCTCAGAGACAATAACTGAGAAGGGATATGTTGCTTGAAACACAGGGAACACCGGTATTATGGACACACAATGAGGTACTCTTACCAACAATGGTGGCCGCACATACCATATGGTAGTGAGTCAGATACGCTTGTGTTTTTCCCGTTGGATGTAACAACGAAGTCCTGGAACAAAGGGCCCACCATGAGGCTGTAAACTCGCGGCCAAGGATGGTCTATTGGCTCATCTGGGACCTCGAACTCCAGCTTCTCTGCCTTCCCCACCGGGCAGAGAAGTTGGAGTTCGAGGTCCCGGACGAGCCAATAGACCCTCCTTGGCGGGCAAAATGAAAAGCGCGAATCAACACTTACCAAACTTTTACCAACATGAAATTAGCAGAAGGAGCCCAAAGGGTGGCACTAAAGAGCTGAAAAACCACCGGGCAGAGAAGTTGGAGTTCGAGGCCCCGGATGAGCCAATAGACCGCCCTTGGCCGCGCAAAATGAAAAGCGCTAATCAACACTCACCAAACTTCTACTAACATGAAATTAGCAGAAGGAGCCCAAAGGGTGGTGCTAAAGAGCTGAAAAACCACTGGGCAGAGAAGTTGGAGTTCTAGCTCCCGGACAAGCCAATAGACCATCCTTGGCCATGCAAAATGAAAAGCTCGAATCAACACTCACCAAACTTCTACTAACACGGAATTAGCAGAAGGAGCCCAAAGGGTGGTGCTAAAGAGCTGAAAAACCACCGGGCAGAGAAGTTGGAGTTCGAGGTCCCGGACGAGCCAATAGACCACCCTTGGCCGTGCAAAATGAAAAGCGCGAATCAACACTCACCAAACTTCTACTAACACAAAATTAACAGAAGGAGCCCAAAGGGTGGCGCTAAAGAGCTGAAAAACCACTGGGCAGAGAAGTTGGAGTTCGAGGTCCCGGACGAGCCAATAGACCATCCTTGGCCGGGCAAAACGAAAAGCGCGAATCAACACTCACCAAACTTCTACTAACACGAAATTAGCAGAAGGAGCCCAAAGGGTGGCGCTAAAGAGCTGAAAAACCACTGGGCAGAGAAGTTGGAGTTTGAGGTCCCGGACGAGCCAATAGACCATCCTTGGCCGCGCAAAACGAAAAGCGCGAATCAACACTCACCAAACTTCTACTAACACGAAATTAGCAGAAGGAGCCCAAAGGGTGGCGCTAAAGAGCTGAAAAACCACGTAGCACGTCAGTACGTTCGTGTTTGTTGGCCGACAATTCCTTTGCCATTATGTATCCACGACAAAATGCAGGCACAGGCCTCGGGACAAGAGTCCAAGGTTTTGTCTGCGGAAAATCCGATCGTGTGTAAGAGGCTTTACATTTGTGGTCATGAGGAATAAGGCAGCCCTTACAGTGGCGGGTAAAATGCCATCCCTATGGATGGCTTAAAATATCGTTGGCTTCATGCAACTGGCTCTACCAACAGAACTATGCAGATACCTTAAGATAGGAGGTCAATCATCCACAGTTCAAGGAACCCCTATCAACCTTTGGGGGAACCCTGGTTGAGAATGGCTGGTCTACAATGTCCGAGCTCCGACCTCACTGACAACAAACCTCCTCGCCCCTTACAGTCTGACTTTCACTTACAATGCTCTGCAGAAACTGCCCTACCTAAACTTACCTACGACTTACTAGCTGCTAAATCGAATGGCCCCTACCCAATACTCTATTAGACCTCTCTGCTGTCCTTGATATGATGGACCACCAGCTCATCCTCAAAAACTTCCACTGCCTTGGCCTCCAACACTCTGCTCCTTCCTGTTTCTCCTCCTACCTACCTAGGATCTTATTCAGTGTCACCTACAACTCTGTCTCCTCCTTTTCTCCTCCTCTTTCACTATTGCCCCCCCCCCCCTCCAAGGCTCTGTCCTTGGACCCCTTCTGTTCTCTGTCTACACCTCCTCCCTTGGTCAGTTGATAACCTCCCATGGCTTCCAATACCTTCTCTATGTTGATGAAACCCAAATCTATATCTCTGTACACCTCACCGCACCCCTTCAGTCTCCTCTCCCGTTACTACGTGAGATATCAGTATGGAGGTCCCACCCTCCCGTTACTACGTGAGATATCAGTATGGAGGTCCCACCACTTCCTAAACTCATCTCATATCAATCCTCAAATGCAGCTTCACAGATCGGTGAACCTCTGTCCACCTTTACTTCTGAGACATTCCCATTCTCTGATGCCGCGTAACTGAGATTTACATTTTTGCTGATATTTTGGTAAATTTCACCAAAAATTTAAATCTCAAAGTCACTCATTGAGCTGTCAGTAATTTAACAGGGAAGTAGATGACTCCGCTCACCCATCCCCCGAGCCTTAGTGTTTCCTGCGATCCCCGGTGTCTCTGAGGTCCATGTACCCCTTGTGCCTCCTAGTGTCTCTGAGGTCCATGTACCCCTTGTGCCCCCGAGTGTCTCTGAGGTCCATGTACCCCTTGTGCCCCCGAGTGTCTCTGAGGTCCACGTACCCCTTGTGCCCCCGAGTGTCTCTGAGGTCCATGTACCCCTTGTGCCCCCGAGTGTCTCTGAGGTCCACGTACCCCTTGTGCCCCCGAGTGTCTCTGAGGTCCATGTACCCCTTGTGCCCCCGAGTGTCTCTGAGGTCCATGTACCCCTTGTGCCCCCGAGTGTCTCTGAGGTCCATGTACCCCCTATGTCTCCTAGTGTCTCTGAGGTCCATGTACCCCTTGTGCCCCCGAGTGTCTCTGAGGTCCATGTACCCCTTGTGCCTCCAAATGTCTCTGAGGTCCATGTACCCCTTGTGCCCCCAAGTGTCTCTGAGGTCCATGTACCCCCTATGTCTCCTAGTGTCTCTGAGGTCCATGTACCCCTTGTGCCTCCAAATGTCTCTGAGGTCCATGTACCCCTTGTGCCTCCTAGTGTCTCTGAGGTCCATGTACCCCTTGTGCCTCCTAGTGTCTCTGAGGTCCATGTACCCCTTGTGCCTCCTAGTGTCTCTGAGGTCCATGTACCCCTTGTGCCTCCGAGTGTCTCTGAGGTCCATGTACCCCTTGTGCCTCCTAGTGTCTCTGAGGTCCATGTACCCCTTGTGCCTCCTAGTGTCTCTGAGGTCCATGTACCCCTTGTGCCTCTGAGTGTCTCTGAGGTCCATGTACCCCTTGTGCCCCCGAGTGTCTCTGAGGTCCATGTACCCCTTGTGCCTCCTAGTGTCTCTGAGGTCCATGTACCCCTTGTGCCTCCGAGTGTCTCCAGCATTCCTGGCTCTAGGCATCCTCTGTGCACCTCCATGTCTCCAGCATCATGTAGCCCTTGTTTCCTGTGTATCCTTGATCCCAGATTCTAGAAATCCCCCCCCCCAATTCCTGTGCTCCCAGTACCCCAGTTACCTCAGAGACTCACTCCTGTATTCCAGTGTTCCCAGTATTCCTTTACTCCCAGTACCTCAGTTACCCCAGAGACTCACTCCTGTATTCCAGTGTTCCCAGTATTCCTTTACTCCCAGTACCCCAGTTACCCCAGAGACTCACTCCTGTATTCCTATGCTCCCTGCACCCCAGTTACCCCAGAGACTCACTCTTGTCCCTCCTGAGTTCTTGGAGTATCCTGTGTTTGGTGTCACTCTGTGTCTCCTCTGGTTACCATCTTATATTACTCTGTGACCCAAATTTTCAGTGTCCTTCAGTGACCCACGCGGAACTGATACCTTCCAGTGTCCCTCAGAGACCCATGGGGAACTGATACCTTCCAGTGTCGCTCGGTGACCCATGGGGAACTGATACCTTCCAGTGTGCCTCAGAGACCCATAGGGAACTGATACCTTCCAGTGTCGCTCAGTGACCCATGGGGAACTAATACCTTCCAGTGTCCTTCAGTGACCCATAGGGAACTAATACCTTCCAGTGTTCCTCGGTGACCCATGGGGAACTGATACCTTCCAGTGTCGCTCGGTGACCCATGGGGAACTAATACCTTCCAGTGTCCTTCAGTGACCCATAGGGAACTAATACCTTCCAGTGTTCCTCGGTGACCCATGGGGAACTGATATCTTCCAGTGTTCCTCGGTGACCCATGGGGAACTAATACCTTCCAGTGTCCCTCGGAGACCCATGGGGAACTGATACCTTCCAGTGTCGCTCGGTGACCCATGGGGAACTGATACCTTCCAGTGTCCCTCGGAGACCCATGGGGAACTAATACCTTTCAGTGTCCCTCGGAGACCCATGGGGAACTGATACCTTCCAGTGTCCCTCAGAGACCCATAGGGAACTAATACCTTCCAGTGTTCCTCGGTGACCCATGGGGAACTGATACCTTCCAGTGTCGCTCGGTGACCCATGGGGAACTGATACCTTCCAGTGTCCTTCAGTGACCCATGGGGAACTGATACCTTCCAGTGTCGCTCGGTGACCCATGGGGAACTAATACCTTCCAGTGTCCCTCGGTGACCCATGGGGAACTGATACCTTCCAGTGTCCCTCAGAGACCCATGGGGAACTGATACCTTCCAGTGTCGCTCGGTGACCCATGGGGAACTGATACCTTCCAGTGTCCCTCAGAGACCCATGGGGAACTGATACCTTCCAGTGTCCTTCAGTGACCCATAGGGAACTAATACCTTCCAGTGTTCCTCGGTGACCCATGGGGAACTGATATCTTCCAGTGTCCCTCAGTGACCCATGGGGAACTAATACCTTCCAGTGTTGCTCGGTGACCAATGGGGAACTGATACCTTCCAGTGTCGCTCGGTGACCCATGGGGAACTGATACCTTCCAGTGTCCCTCAGAGACCCATAGGGAACTAATACCTTCCAGTGTTCCTCGGTGACCCATGGGGAACTGATACCTTCCAGTGTGGCTCGGTGACCAATGGGGAACTGATACCTTCCAGTGTCGCTCGGTGATCCATGGGGAACTGATACCTTCCAGTGTCCCTCAGAGACCCATGGGGAACTGATACCTTCCAGTGTCGCTCGGTGACCAATGGGGAACTGATACCTTCCAGTGTTGCTCGGTGACCAATGGGGAACTGATACCTTCCAGTGTCGCTCGGTGGCCCATGGGGAACTGATACCTTCCAGTGTCGCTCGGTGACCAATGGGGAACTGATACCTTCCAGTGTCGCTCGGTGACCAATGGGGAACTGATACCTTCCAGTGTCGCTCGGTGACCAATGGGGAACTGATACCTTCCAGTGTCGCTCGGGGACCAATGGGGAACTGATACCTTCCAGTGTCGCTCGGTGACCCATGGGGAACTGATACCTTCCAGTGTCCCTCAGAGACCCATAGGGAACTAATACCTTCCAGTGTTCCTCGGTGACCCATGGGGAACTGATACCTTCCAGTGTTGCTCGGTGACCAATGGGGAACTGATACCTTCCAGTGTCGCTCGGTGATCCATGGGGAACTGATACCTTCCAGTGTCCCTCAGAGACCCATGGGGAACTGATACCTTCCAGTGTCGCTCGGTGACCAATGGGGAACTGATACCTTCCAGTGTCGCTCGGTGACCAATGGGGAACTGATACCTTCCAGTGTCGCTCGGTGGCCCATGGGGAACTGATACCTTCCAGTGTCCCTCGGAGACCCATGGGGAACTAATACCTTCCAGTGTCCCTCGGAGACCCATGGGGAACTGATACCTTCCAGTGTCCCTCGATGACCCATGGGGAACTGATACCTTCCAGTGTCCCTCGATGACCCATGGGGAACTGATACCTTCCAGTGTCCCTCAGTGACCCATTGGGGAACTAATACCTTCCAGTGTCCCTCGATGACCCATGGGGAACTGATACCTTCAAGTGTCCCTCAGTGACCCATGGGGAACTGATACCTTCCAGTGTCCCTCGGAGACCCATGGGGAACTGATACCTTCCAGTGTCCCTGGGTGACCCATGGGGAACTGATACCTTCCAGTGTCCCTCAGTGACCCATGGGGAACTGATACCTTCCAGTGTCCCTCAGTGACCCATGGGGAACTGATACCTTCCAGTGTCGCTCGGTGACCCATGGGGAACTGATACCTTCCAGTGTCCCTCAGAGACCCATAGGGAACTAATACCTTCCAGTGTTCCTCGGTGACCCATGGGGAACTGATACCTT
This sequence comes from Lithobates pipiens, assembly GCA_037367395.1. Lineage (NCBI taxonomy): Eukaryota > Metazoa > Chordata > Amphibia > Anura > Ranidae > Lithobates > Lithobates pipiens. Next base: position 157,696 of record JAZDVW010002692.1, read on the forward strand.
CCAGTGTCGCTCGGTGACCCATGGGGAACTGATACCTTCCAGTGTCCTTCAGTGACCCATGGGGAACTGATACCTTCCAGTGTCCCTCAGAGACCCATGGGGAACTAATACCTTCCAGTGTCCCTCGGTGACCCATGGGGAACTGATACCTTCCAGTGTTCCTCGGTGACCCATGGGGAACTGATATCTTCCAGTGTCCCTCAGTGACCCATGGGGAACTGATACCTTCCAGTGTCGCTCGGTGACCCATGGGGAACTGATACCTTCCAGTGTCCCTCAGAGACCCATGGGGAACTGATACCTTCCAGTGTCCTTCAGTGACCCATAGGGAACTAATACCTTCCAGTGTTCCTCGGTGACCCATGGGGAACTGATACCTTCCAGTGTCCCTCAGAGACCCATGGGGAACTGATACCTTCCAGTGTCCTTCAGTGACCCATAGGGAACTAATACCTTCCAGTGTCCCTCGGTGACCCATGGGGAACTGATACCTTCCAGTGTTCCTCGGTGACCCATGGGGAACTGATATCTTCCAGTGTCCCTCAGAGACCCATGGGGAACTGATACCTTCCAGTGTCGCTCGGTGACCCATGGGGAACTGATACCTTCCAGTGTCCCTCAGAGACCCATGGGGAACTGATACCTTCCAGTGTCCTTCAGTGACCCATAGGGAACTAATACCTTCCAGTGTTCCTCGGTGACCCATGGGGAACTGATATCTTCCAGTGTCCCTCAGTGACCCATGGGGAACTAATACCTTCCAGTGTTGCTCGGTGACCAATGGGGAACTGATACCTTCCAGTGTCGCTCGGTGACCCATGGGGAACTGATACCTTCCAGTGTCCCTCAGAGACCCATAGGGAACTAATACCTTCCAGTGTTCCTCGGTGACCCATGGGGAACTGATACCTTCCAGTGTTGCTCGGTGACCAATGGGGAACTGATACCTTCCAGTGTCGCTCGGTGATCCATGGGGAACTGATACCTTCCAGTGTCCCTCAGAGACCCATGGGGAACTGATACCTTCCAGTGTCGCTCGGTGACCAATGGGGAACTGATACCTTCCAGTGTTGCTCGGTGACCAATGGGGAACTGATACCTTCCAGTGTCGCTCGGTGGCCCATGGGGAACTGATACCTTCCAGTGTCGCTCGGTGACCAATGGGGAACTGATACCTTCCAGTGTCGCTCGGTGACCAATGGGGAACTGATACCTTCCAGTGTCGCTCGGTGACCAATGGGGAACTGATACCTTCCAGTGTCGCTCGGTGACCAATGGGGAACTGATACCTTCCAGTGTCGCTCGGTGGCCCATGGGGAACTGATACCTTCCAGTGTCCCTCGGAGACCCATGGGGAACTAATACCTTCCAGTGTCCCTCGGAGACCCATGGGGAACTGATACCTTCCAGTGTCCCTCAGATACCCATGGGGAACTGATACCTTCCAGTGTCCCTCGATGACCCATGGGGAACTGATACCTTCCAGTGTCCCTCGATGACCCATGGGGAACTGATACCTTCCAGTGTCCCTCAGTGACCCATTGGGGAACTAATACCTTCCAGTGTCCCTCGATGACCCATGGGGAACTGATACCTTCCAGTGTCCCTCGATGACCCATGGGGAACTGATACCTTCAAGTGTCCCTCGATGACCCATTGGGGAACTAATACCTTCCAGTGTCCCTCGGAGACCCATGGGGAACTGATACCTTCCAGTGTCCCTCAGTGACCCATGGGGAACTGATACCTTCCAGTGTCCCTGGGTGACCCATGTGTAACTGATACCTTCCAGTGTCCCTCGGATACCCATGGGGAACTGATACCTTCCAGTGTCCCTCAGAGACCCATGGGGAACTGATACCTTCCAGTGTCCCTCGGAGACCCATAGGGAACTAATACCTTCCAGTGTCCCTCAGAGACCCATGGGGAACTGATACCTTCCAGTGTCCCTCGGAGACCCATGGGGAACTGATACCTTCCAGTGTCCCTCAGAGACCCATGGGGAACTGATACCTTCCAGTGTCCCTCAGTGACCCATAGGGAACTGATACCTTCCAGTGTCCCTCGGAGACCCATGGGGAACTGATACCTTCAAGTGTCCCTCAGTGACCCATGGGGAACTGATACCTTCCAGTGTCCCTCGGAGACCCATGGGGAACTGATACCTTCCAGTGTCCCTCGGAGACCTTCCAGTGTGGCCGGCGCCTTAACAAATGCCAAGTTACTACCACCCATTCCTGGTCAGCCTGCTCCTAGTGGGCGGGGACTGTGCAGTGCAGCTGAGCCTGATTGGATGAGTGCTGCCCCTCCTCGTCTGAGTGCTGCTGTGTAGGAGATATTAAGTTGGATTTAGGAATTTTGTATCTCCAAAAAATATGTTTATTGATATTTTAAAATGAAGTCATATTAGATGGTGATTTCTATACTGAGCTGAATGTTAGTTTTATATGTATTTGTTTCTAAACAGAAGGAAAAAACTAAATCCATTCGAATTCTACCCCGAAATCAAATTTATTCTATTAGAAATTAAAATTCTGGAAGATGGTTATATTTTCTCATTTCCATTCTATTCTATTGTTTTTTTTTCTATTCTATTCTTTTCTATTCTATTCAAATTCAAATTTATTCTATTCAAAATTCGAATTTCGGAAAATTATTCTATTCTATTCAATTTTATTATTTTATTTTGAATCTATTATTTTCTATTCTATTCTTTTTTATTCAATTCAGATTTATTCTATTTGAAATTTAAATCTGGAAGATGTTTATATTCTATGTTATTCTATTGTATTATTTTAGTTGTTTTTTCTATTCTATTTTTTTTTCTATTCTATTCTATACTTTTCTATTCTATTTTAATTCAAACTTATTCTATTCATAATTAACATTTCGGAAAAAGGTTAAATTCTATTTTATTCGATTCTATTCTATTAATTTTTTCTATTCTTTTTTTTTTCTATTTATATTCAAATTTATTCTATTTGACATTTTAATTTCAGAAGAAGGTTATATTCTAGTTTATTCTATTATTTTTTATTGTATTCTATTCCTTTATTTTCTATTATAATTTATTCTGTTCCTTTGCTTTCTATTCTATTTTGTTCTGTTTTATTCTATTTGTTTCTATTAAATTATAATGTATTCTATTTGAACTCTAGAAAATGTTAATATTTATTTCTATCGTATTCTATTCTTGTCATTTTTTCTATTATATTATTTTATTTTCTATTCTATCCTAATATATACTTTTCTATTCTATTTGAATTCAAATTTATTCTATTTGAAATATAAATTTTGGTAAAAGGTTATAGTCAATTTTATTCTATTTTTTTTATTTTTTTTTATTTTTATTTTTATTTAAATTAAAATATATTCTATTTGAAATTCTTTCTATTTTATTCTATTCTTTTGTATTGCAATTATATTCCTTTATTTCTATTATATTTTAGTCTGTTCTTTTATTTTCTAATATGTTTTGTTCTTTTTTTTGTACGCTATTCTTTTCTATTCTATTCATTTATTTTCTATTCTAGTTCTACATTTTTTACTCTATCTCTTTATTTTTTATTCTATTTTTTACATTCTTTTATTTTGTATTTTGTTCTGTTCTACTTTTTTTCTTTTCTATTCTATTATTTTATTGTCTATTCTATTCCTAAATGTTTTACTCTATCCCTTTATTTTTTTATAAAATTTTTTACATTCTTTTCTTTTCTATTCTGTTCTGTTTTACTCTATTCTTTTATTTTCTATTTTATTTTTCATTTTTATTTTATTATTCTTTTATTTTCTATTCTGTGTTTTACTCTATTATATTCTATTCTTTTATTTCATATGCTATTCTATTCCTTTATTTTATATTCTATTATTTTCTATTTTATTATATCCTTTTCTATTTTATTTCTTTATTTTTTCTATTTTTTTATGATTTTTTTTCTGTTCTTTTCTATTCTTTTTTTCTATTTAAATTACAATTTATTCTACTTGACATTTTAATTTCAGAATATGGTTATATTCTAGTATACACTATTATTTTTTACTGTATTCTATTCCTTTATTTTCTATTTTATTTTATTCTGTTCTTTTATTTTCTATTCTGTTTTGTTCTGTTTTACTCTATTATTTTCTATTCAATTAAAATGTATTCGATTTCTATGAATTCTAGAAAATGTTTATATTTATTTCTATTTTATTCTATTCTAGTTATTTTTTCTATTATATTCTTTTATTTTCCTAATCTATACTTTTTCTATTCTATTTGAATTAATACGTATTCTATTTGAAATAGAAATGTCAGAAAAAGTTTATATTCTATTTTATTCTATTGATTTTTCTGTTCTATTTTTTTTTTTTTTTTTTTAAATTCAAATTTATTCTATTTGAAATTTCAGAAGATGGTCATATTTTTTTCTATTTTATTCTATTCTTTAGTATTGTATTACAGTGGTGTGAAAAAGTGTTTGCCCCCTTCCTCATTTCCTGTTCCTTTGCATGTTTGTCACACTTAAGTGTTTCGGAACATCAAACCAATTTAAACAATAGTCAAGGACAACACAAGTAAACACAAAATGCAATTTGTAAATGAAGGTGTTTATTATTAAAGGTGAAAAAAAATCCAAACCATCATGGCCCTGTGTGAAAAAGTGATTAAAGTGATAAAAGTGTTAAAACATACTATAACTGTGGTTGTCCACACCTGAGTTCAATTTCTCTAGCCACACCCAGGCCTGATTATTGCCACACCTGTTCACAATCAAGGCATCACTTAAATAGGAGCTGCTTGACACAGTAAGGTCCACCAGAAGATCCTTAAAAGCTACACATCATGCCGAGACCCAAAGAAATTCAGGAACAATTGAGAAAGAAAGTAATTGAGATCTATCAGTCTGGAAAGGGTTATAAAGCCATTTCCAAAGCTTTGGGAATCCAGCGAACCACAGTGAGAGCCATTATCCACAAATGGCGAAGACATGGAACAGTGGTGAACCTTCCCAGGAGTGGCCGGCCGCCCAAAATTACCCCAAGAGCGCAGTGACGACTCATCCAAGAGGTCACAAAAGACCCCACAACAACGTCCAAGGAACTGCAGGCCTCACTTGCCTCAGTTAAGTTCAGCGTTCATGCCTTCACCATCAGGAAAAGACTGGGCAAAAATGGCCTGCATGGCAGAGTTCCAAGGAGAAAACCACTGCTGAGCAAAAAGAACATCAAAGCTCGTCTCAATTTCTCCACAACACATCTTGATGATCCCCAAGACTTTTGGGACAACATTCTGTGGAGCGATGAGACAAAAGTGGAACTCTTTGGAAGGTGTGTGTCCAAGTATATCTGGCGTAGAAGGAACACTGCATTTCATAAAAAGAACATTATACCAACAGTAAAATATGGTGATGGTAGTGTGATGGTCTGGGGCTGTTTTGCTGCTTCAGGACCTGGAAGACTTGCCGTGATAAAAGGAACTATGAATTCTGCTGTCTACCAAGAGATCCTGAAGGAGAATGTCCGACCATCTGTTCGTGTACTCAAGCTGAAACCAACTTGGGTTCTGCAGCAGGACAATGATCCTAAACACACCAGCAAGTCCACCACCGAATGGCTGAAGAAAAACAAAATGAAGACTTTGGAGTGGCCTAGCCAAAGTCCTGACCTGAATCCTATTGAGATGTTGTGGTATGACCTTAAAAAGGCCGTTCATGCTCGAAAACCCTCTAATGTAACTGAATTAGGACAATTCTGCAAACATGAGTGGGCCAAAATTCCTCCAGGACGCTGTAAAAGCCTCATTGCACGTTATCGCAAACGCTTGGTTGCAGTTGTTGCTGCTAAGGGTGGCCCAACCAGTTATTAGGTTTAGGGGGCAATCACTTTTTCACACAGGGCCATGATGGTTTGGATTTTTTTTCACCTTTAATAATAAACACCTTCATTTACAAATTGCATTTTGTGTTTACTTGTGTTGTCCTTGACTATTGTTTAAATTGGTTTGATGTTCCGAAACACTTAAGTGTGACAAACATGCAAAGGAACAGGAAATGTTTATTTTCTATTATATTTTATTCTGTACTTTTATTTTCAAATCTGTTTTGTTCTGTTTTACGCTATTCTTTTCTATTCTATTCATTTATTTTCAATTTTATTTCAAAATTTCTTTACTCTATCCCTATATTTTTTATTCTACTTTTTACATTCTTTAAATTTGTATTTTTTTCGGTTCTACTCTTTTCTTTTCTATTTTACTCTTTTATTTTCTATACTATTCCTAAATTCTTTTGAATTGTATTATATTCCTTTATTTTTCTATTATATTTTATTCTGTATTTTTATTTTCAAATCAGTTTTGTCCTGTTTTACGATATTCTTTTCTATTCTCTTCATTTATTTTCAATTCTTTTTCTAATTTTTTTTTTGCTCTATCCCTTTATTTTTTATTCTACTTTTTACATTCTTTTCATTTGTATTTTTTTTTGGTCTATTTTTTTCTTTTCTGTTCTATTCTCTAATTTTCTATTCTATTCCTAAATGTTTTACTGTATCCCTTTATTTTTTTTATTCAATTTTTTTACATTCTATTCTGTTCTGTTTTACTCTATTCTTTTATTTTCTATTCTATTCTTAATTTTTTTTGTTTATTATGCTTTTATTTTCTATTCTGTTATGTTTTACTCTATTATATTATATTATATTCTTTTATTTCATATTCTATTCTATCCCTTTATTGTCTATTCTATTATTTACTATTTTATTATATTCTTTTCCATTCTATTCCTTTATTTTTTCTGTTCTATTTCATTATCTTCTGAAATTAGTTTTAAATTCCTTACTATTGTAACTTGGAAAATTCGCATGCATCCAAACTCCCAAAAAAACTAAAAAAAATTAGTCCGAATTTCGATTCTGAACGAAAACAAATCTCACATGTGCAGTGACAACATCGCTCCTCCTCCACAGATACCAGCATGGCCAGGGAGGGTGTTACTGGCAGAATCAACAGGTGGAAATACAAGCCTGAAAAAAACAAAACGAATGCGGCCGCCACATCCGAGGACTGCAATATATCGCATTCTTCTTCTTCTCAGACTTGGATATGATTTCAGTATAAAGCAAAGTGTGGAGGGATGAGAGATAATATGTATGAGCTCCGCGTCCTCCGCACCCCCTGAGCCCCCCATATCTGAGGTCGGGGGATGGGGATGCCGCTCCGTCTTCTTCACAATCGGGTTCCTTGGCGGTCGGGATTGGTGGCGTTTCACATTGTGTGATTCTCGCATTGAGCGTGCCGCGCTCATGGAGCCCCCCGCTGCACACTGTCAATTTATTCAGCGCATGCATGGCTGCCCGCGGTGCCCGGGGGAGGGGGGATCTAGCTACAATTATTCCTGCAATTCGCCTTCCACTTCACCGGATCCCCAAAGCCGCAATCCGAGGAGATCCATGAATTATTACGACAACCCCGATACAATTCATCCACAAGGCTGCGTGACGCCGCACCGCCGCCCCCCAACCCCCGCACCACTAACCCCCCCGCACCTCCGCACCCCCCCCACACCGCCGTGCTACCCCCCTCACCTCCGCACCCCACACCCCCCCGCTCACCGCCGCATCCCCCCCGCACCTCCGCACTCCAGACCCCCCACCCCTGCACCGCCACCCCCCCCACGCACCTCCCCACCGCCGCACCCCCCCCTCACCTCCGCACTCCACACCCCCCACCCCCGCACCGCCACCCCCCCGCACCTCCGCACTCCACACCCTCCACCCCTGCACCGCCACCCCCCCACACCTCCCCACCGCCGCACTCCACACCCCCCGCAACGCCGCGATACCCCCCTCACCTCCGCACCCCACACCCCCCCGCTCACCGCCGCATCCCCCCGCACCTCCGCACACTCCACACCCCGCACCGCTAACCCCCCCGCACCTCCCCACCGCCGCACCCCCCCTCACCTCCGCACTCCACACCCCCCTCTCCTCTCCTGAAATACTCTGCACTGCTGAGGGACTCTGCTCCTTCCTCTATAACTCTCCTCTCCTGAAATACTCTGCACTGCTGGGGGACTCTGCTCCTTCCTCTATAACTCTCCTCTCCTGAAATACTCTGCACTGCTGGAGGACTCTGCTCCTTCCTCTATAACTCTCCTCTCCTGAAATACTCTGCACTGCTGGAGGACTCTGCTCCTTCCTCTATAACTCTCCTCTCCTGAAATACTCTGCACTGCTGGAGGACTCTGCTCCTTCCTCTAAAACTCTCCTCTCCTGAAATACTCTGCACTGCGGGAGGACTCTGCTCCAAAACTTGCATGGAGTTCCAGACAGAGGGCGATTGATGGTTTTTTCGTATTCGCAAATGGAAGAAATACAAAATCACCATCAATCGCCCTCAGTCTGGAGCTCCATACAAGATTTCACCTCATGGGGTGAGGATGGTCATGAGAAAAGTGAGGGATCCGCCCAGAACTACACAGGGAGGAGCTTGTGAAGGATCTCAAGGCAGTTGGGACCCCAGTCACCAAACAAACCATTGGTAACACAATACACCACCATGGATTGAAATCCTGCAGCCCCCGCAAGGTCCCCCTCCTTAGGAAGACACATAGACAGGTCTCCCTCCTCAGGAAGACACATGTACAGGTCCCCCTCCTCAGGAAGACACATGTACAGGTCCCCCTCCTCAGGAAGACACATGTACAGGTCCTCCTCCTCAGGAAGACACATGTACAGGTCCTCCTCCTCAGGAAGACACATGTACAGGTCCCCCTCCTCAGGAAGACACATGTACAGGTCCCCCCTCCTCAGGAAGACACATGGACGGGTCCCCCCCCTCAGGAAGACACATGTACAGGTCCCCCTCCTCAGGAAGACACATGTACCGGTCCCCCTCCTCAGGAAGACACATGTACCGGTCCCCCTCCTCAGAAAGACACATGTACAGGTCCCCCTCCTCAGGAAGACACATGTAGGGGCCCCCCTCCTCAGGAAGACACATGGACCGGTCCCCTTCCTCAGGAAGACACATGTTCAGGTCCCCCTCCTCAGGAAGACACATGTACAGGTCCCCCTCCTCAGGAAGACACATGTACAGGTCCCCCTCCTCAGGAAGACACATGTACAGGTCCCCCTCCTCAGGAAGACACATGTACAGGTCCCCCCTCCTCAGGAAGACACATGTACAGGTCCCCCTCCTCAGGAAGACACATGTACAGGTCCCCCTCCTCAGGAAGACACATGTACAGGTCTCCCTCCTCAGGAAGACACATGTACAGGTCCCCCTCCTCAGGAAGACACATGTACAGGTCCCCCTCCTCAGGAAGACACATGTACAGGTCCCCCTCCTCAGGAAGACACATGTACAGGTCCTCCTCCTCAGGAAGACACATGTACAGGTCCTCCTCCTCAGGAAGACACATGTACAGGTCCCCCTCCTCAGGAAGACACATGTACAGGTCCCCCCTCCTCAGGAAGACACATGTACAGGTCCCCCTCCTCAGGAAGACACATGTACAGGTCCCCCTCCTCCCCCTCCTCAGGAAGACACATGTACCGGTCCCCCTCCTCAGGAAGACACATGTACAGGTCCCCCTCCTCAGGAAGACACATGTACAGGTCCCCCTCCTCAGGAAGACACATGTACCAGTCCCCCTCCTCAGGAAGACACATGTACAGGTCCCCCTCCTCAGGAAGACACATGTAGGGGCCCCCCTCCTCAGGAAGACACATGGACCTGTCCCCTTCCTCAGGAAGACACATGTTCAGGTCCCCCTCCTCAGGAAGACACATGTACAGGTCCCCCTCCTCAGGAAGACACATGTACAGGTCCCCCTCCTCAGGAAGACACATGTACAGGTCCCCCTCCTCAGGAAGACACATGTACAGGTCCCCCTCCTCAGGAAGACACATGTACAGGTCCTCCTCCTCAGGAAGACACATGTACAGGTCCCCCTCCTCAGGAAGACACATGTACAGGTCCTCCTTCTCAGGAAGACACATGTACAGGTCCCCCTCCTCAGGAAGACACATGTACAGGTCCTCCTTCTCAGGAAGACACATGTACAGGTCCCCCTCCTCAGGAAGACACATGTACAGGTCCCCCTCCTCAGGAAGACACATGTACAGGTCCCCCTCCTCAGGAAGACACATGTACAGGTCCTCCTTCTCAGGAAGACACATGTACAGGTCCCCCTCCTCAGGAAGACACATGTACAGGTCCCCCTCCTCAGGAAGACACATGTACAGGTCCTCCTTCTCAGGAAGACACATGTACAGGTCCCCCTCCTCAAGTAGACACATGTACAGGTCCTCCTTCTCAGGAAGACACATGTACAGGTCCCCCTCCTCAGGAAGACACATGTACAGGTCCCCCTCCTCAGGAAGACACATGTACAGGTCCCCCTCCTCAGGAAGACACATGTACAGGTCCTCCTCCTCTGGAAGACACATGTACAGGTCCTCCTCCTCAGGAAGACACATGTACAGGTCCCCCTCCTCAGGAAGACACATGTACAGGTCCCCCCTCCTCAGGAAGACACATGGACGGGTCCCCCCCCTCAGGAAGACACATGTACAGGTCCCCCTCCTCAGGAAGACACATGTACCGGTCCCCCTCCTCAGGAAGACACATGTACAGGTCCCCCTCCTCAGGAAGACACATGTACAGGTCCCCCTCCTCAGGAAGACACATGTACCGGTCCCCCTCCTCAGGAAGACACATGTACAGGTCCCCCTCCTCAGGAAGACACATGTAGGGGCCCCGCTCCTCAGGAAGACACATGTACAGGTCCCCCTCCTCAGGGAGACACATGGACAGGTCCCCCTCCTCAGGAAGACACATGTACAGGTCCCCCTCCTCAGGAAGACACATGTACAGGTCCCCCTCCTCAGGTAGACACATGTACAGGTCCTCCTTCTCAGGAAGACACATGTACAGGTCCCCCTCCTCAGGAAGACACATGTACAGGTCCTCCTCCTCAGGAAGACACATGTACAGGTCCTCCTTCTCAGGAAGACACATGTACAGGTCCCCCTCCTCAGGTAGACACATGTACAGGTCCTCCTTCTCAGGAAGACACGTGTACAGGTCCCCCTCCTCAGGAAGACACATGTACAGGTCCTCCTTCTCAGGAAGACACATGTACAGGTCCCCCTCCTCAGGTAGACACATGTACAGGTCCTCCTTCTCAGGAAGACACGTGTACAGGTCCCCCTCCTCAGGAAGACACATGTACAGGTCCCCCTCCTCAGGAAGACACATGTACAGGTCCCCCTCCTCAGGAAGACACATGTACAGGTCCCCCTCCTCAGGAAGACACATGTACAGGTCCCCCTCCTCAGGAAGACACATATACAGGTCCTCCTTCTCAGGAAGACACATGTACAGGTCCCCCTCCTCAGGAAGACACATGTACAGGTCCCCCTCCTCAGGAAGACACATGTACAGGTCCCCCTCCTCAGGAAGACACATGGACAGGACCATCTTAAGTTGGCCAATCAACATCTAAATGATTGAGAGAAGGATTGGGGAGAAAGTTCTGTGGTCAGAGGAGACCAAAATTTAGATCTTTGGCATCAACTTGACTCGCTGTGTTCAGAGGAAGAAAAATACTGACTATGACCCTAAGAACACCATCCCTACAGTCACACATGGAGGTGGGAACATGAACACCATCCCTACAGTCACACATGGAGGTGAGAACATGAACACCATCCCTACAGTCACACACGGAGGTGGGAACATGAACACCATCCCTACAGTCACACACGGAGGTGGGAACACGAACACCATCCCTACAGTCACACACGGAGGTGGAAACATGAACACCATCCCTACAGTCACACACGGAGGTGGAAACATGAACACCATCCCTACAGTCACACACGGAGGTGGGAACATGAACACCATCCCTACAGTCACACATGGAGGGGGAAACATGAACACCATCCCTACAGTCACACACGGAGGTGGGAACATGAACACCATCCCTACAGTCACACATGGAGGTGGGAACATGAACACCATCCCTACAGTCACACACGGAGGTGGAAACATGAACACCATCCCTACAGTCACACACGGAGGTGGGAACATGAACACCATCCCTACAGTCACACACGGAGGTGGGAACATGAACACCATCCCTACAGTCACACACGGAGGTGGGAACATGAACACTATCCCTACAGTCACACACGGAGGTGGGAACATGAACACCATCCCTACAGTCACACATGGAGGTGGGAACAGGAACACCATCCCTACAGTCACACACGGAGGGGGGAACATGATGCTTTGGGGCTGTTTCTCTGATAAAGGTACAGGCCGACTTTGCCGCATTGAGGGGCCAATGGACGGGGTCATGTATTGTAATATCTTGGATGAGAACCTTCTTCCCTCATCCAGAACACTGAAGATGGGTCATGGATGTGTCTTCCAGCATGAGAATCACCCAAAACATACCGCCAAGGCAACAAAGGAGTGGCTCAAGAAGAAGCACATTGAGGTCATGGAGTGGCCCAGCCAGTCTCCAGACCTTAATCCTGTAGAACAATTTATGGAGGAGCCGAAAGTTTGAGTTGCCAAGAGACCTTAAGGATTTAGAGAAGATCTGTAGAGAAGAGAGGAGAAAATCCCTCCTGAGATGTGGAAACCTCATCACCACCTACAAGAAACGTCTGACCTCTGTGATCACCAACAAGGGTTTCTCCACCAACTACTAAGGGGATCAAATACTTATTTTGCTCACTGAACTCCATTTATAACATTTGTATTGTGTGTTTTTTTCAGGATTTTTGGTTGATATTCTGTCTCCATCACATAAAATACACCTCTGATAACAATTATAGACCCTTCATTTCTATGTAAGTGGGCAAAACTTACACCATCTGCAGGGGAGACGATCGTTATTTTTTCCCCACTGTGTATGTAAAGTGCTTCGTAAATTGACGGCGCTATATAAGTATATTAAAACAGTCGCGCTAGTTAATGCGAAAAATAAGTGAAACAAAAAGGTAAATATTAAGACAAATAAATAAACAATGACATAAACATGATGTAGGTGATATAAAAAAAAAAAAAAAGTGGTTTGTGAAAAACGGTGAGAAAAAAAATTGGTAATTGAAAATAATAAAGTCCGTGTGAACGTAGACGCTGAAGGATTCCTTGAATGGCAGTTCTTATAGTGTTCTGCCACCAGACACTTGAGTGAAGAATCCCCCCGGGGGCACCCACCACCACCCTATTAATAGGGGCGCTTACCAGATGATGTGGACCTTCTATCACTAGAAAGGTCTAACAAGACCCTCTAGGGGTGGTGTGGATGGACGGGTTCTCCTGCAGTTCCCGGGGGGGGGGGGTCTTTCTATGTTTCCAAACTCACGCCAGTCATCTCCAGGACAACCATGACAACGGCCGTGAAGATTGGTATAAAGGAGATGAAACTCCAATAGTGTGATACCGTAGGTTGGAGTTGATGGACTTGTGTCTTTTTCGACCTCACCTACTATGCATGGGATACATATAGTTACATAGTTACATAGTAGGTAAGGTTGAATGAAGACAATAGTCCGTCCAGTTCAACCTGTGTAGGTGCACGTGTGTCAGTGCCTATAATTATTTCCCATATCCCTGTATGCTGTGTTCTTTAAGATGCACATCCAGGAGTCTTAAAAATATCCACCCCCCCCCGCTGCCACCACCAATTGTGAGATCTTTCTCACAATTTCCAAAGCCTTACTGCCTTGACAGTGAAAACCCCTCCTATGCAGTTTAAGGTTAAACCGCTTCTCCTCCAACCTCATTGTGTGTCCTCATGTCCTCTTACACCCCCTGAGACCCAATCGTTTTTTTTTTTTTTTTTTTTCCTACGTTGGCATCATCAAACGCTGACATATTTGTAAATGGCAATCATGTCCCCCTCTCCAGCGAGAATACATTTAGTGCTTGTAGTCGTTCCATGTAATTGAGGTCCTCCAGTCGCCTTATTAACTTTGTCGCCCTTCTTTGGACTCTCTCCAGCTCCAGCACATCCCTTCTGAGGACTGGATGGAATACTCCAGACATTGCCAGAGTTTTATAAAGTGGCAGGATTATAGTTTTATCGTTTTTTATCTCTGGAGTAGATCCCCCTTTTTTTATGCATGCTAAAATTCTGGTGGCCTTGATAGCTGCAGCTTGACCTCGCATGCTCAATCTGTCTTCTGCTAGGACCCCCAGATCTTTCTCCATTCCTTTATTCCCCCCCAAAGGTTCTCCCCTTAATGAGTAGTTTGCCTTTATGTTTTTTTTGCCTCCAAGTCTAATACTTTACATTTCTCCACAATAAACCTCATTTGCCATGTAGTTGCCCACTCCATTATTTTGTTCTGGTCATTCTGTAAGATTTCTATATCCTGATGTGAAGTTATTGCCCGGCTTATTTTTGTGGGTCGTCCGCAAAAACTGAGATTGAGCTGTTTATCCCATCCTCTGCATCACTTATGAATACATTGAATAGAATTGGTCCCAAGACAAAGCCTTGGGGTACCCCGCTCACCACTAAAGACCAATCTGAGTCAGTGGCGGCTGGTGGTTCTTTCTGTTTAACAGGACGGGTTCCCCTCAGAACAGGCCTCGCCATGGTCCACCAAAGAAGTTGAGGTCACGTGCTCAGCGTCATATCCAGAGGTTGTCTTTGGGAAATAGAGGTATGAGTGCTGCCAGCATTACATTTCCCATGATGCTCATGCACTCTGCAGTGTAGTAGAGCATCATGGGAAATGTAGTTCCAAAACATCTGAGATGCCGAGGTTCTCCATCGCTGGCCTAGGCTATAAGAAAATTGCCAAGACCCTGAAACTGAGCTGCAGCACGGTGGCCAAGACCATACAGCGGTATAACAGGACAGGTTCCCCTCAGAACAGGCCTCGCCATGGTCCACCAAAGAAGTTGAGGTCACGTGATCAGCGTCATATCCAGAGGTTGTCTTTGGGAAATAGACGTATGAGTGCTGCCAGCATTGCTGCAGAGGTTGTAGGGGTGGGGGGTCAGCCTGTCAGTGCTCAGACCATACGCCGCACACTGCATCAAATTGGTCTGCATGGCCGTCGTCCCAGAAGGAAGCCTCTTCTAAAGATGATGCACAAAAAAAGACCACAAACAGTTTGCTGAAGACAAGCAGACTAAGGAGATGGATTACTGGAACCATGTCCTGTGGTCTGATGAGACCAAGATAAAGGTATTTGGTGTCAGATGGTGTCAGGCGTGTGTGGGGGCAACCAGGTGAGGAGGACAAAGACAAGTGTGTCTTGTCTACAGTCAGGCATGGTGGTGGGGGTGTCATGGTCTGGGGGCTGCATGAGTGCTGCCGGCACTGGGGGGCTACAGATCATTGAGGGGACCATGAATGCCAACATGTACTGTGACATACTGAAGCAGAGCATGATCCCCTCCCTTCAGAGACTGGGCCGCAGGGCAGTATTCCAACATGATAACCACCCCAAACACACCTCCAACACCACCACTGCCTTGCTAAAGAAGCTGAGGGTAAAGGTGATGTACTGGCCAAGCATGTCTCCAGACCTAAACCCTATTGATCATCTGTGGGGAATCCTCACATGGAAGGTGGAGGAGGGGAAGGTCTCCAACATCCACCAGCTCTGTGATGTCATCATGGAGGAGGGGAAGAGGACTCCAGTGGTGACCTGTGAAGCTCTGGTGACCTCCATGCCCAAGAGGGTGAAGGCAGTGCTGGAAAATAATGGCGGCTACACAAAATATTGACACTTTGGGCCCAATTCGGAGATTTTCACTTAGGGGTGTAATTACTTTTGTTGCCAGGGGTTTAGACATTAATGGCTGTGTGTTGAGTTATTTTGAGGGGACAGGAAATTGACACTGTTATACAAGCTGTACACTCACTACTTTACATTGTAGACAAGTGTCATTTCTTCAGTGTTGTCACATGAAAAGAAAGAAGAAAAGATTTACACAAATGTCACTGAGGGGTGTACTTACATTTGTCAGATACTGTAAGTACCTGTAATAAAAAAAAAACGAATAAGAATACAAATTTGCAATGAAGTTATTAAAACGACGTTCCAAATAAAAGACAAACTCAGAGTGAACAAATTTCATATCATTTTTCTTAATCAATCATTGTTATTAAATGTATTTTGTTATTATTTTGTAACTATGTTATAAAATAAATGTCTATTATACATGACTTTTTATGTATTTATTTCATGAAATACTTTTTAATTTTCTTTTTATTAAAAACTTTTTTTATGCAAAATATTGCTATATTCAGTTAAACAAAAAAAAATACTGTCCGTTTGTCATCATAATATTGAAAAAAACAAAAAACAAACATAAAATAAAAAAAAAAAACATCAAATAAACAAACATTGCTCGATTTCTCCCGGACATGCAGGCCTCAATGACCTGTGCTCCTGAAAGGGCTAATCTGACGTTGCTCTGAACCTGCAACAAACTCAGAATGAACAAGCTGCATGCCGCCTGCCTGTGGTGCTGGCTGCCGCTGCGCTCGGCTCTGTGCAGCCTCCTCTCCCCCCCCCCCCCCCCAGCGATGGTGTTACATTGTATCAATGATGTAATGTGGATCCGTCCAATGACTGGAAGAGACACCAAAGAGAGAAACGCGCATCTCTGACCTCTCATTGGGTGCTGGAATTCCGCTAACTGCAAGAACCACCACCTGCCCACATCACAATCGGCCAGGCATGTACTGGCCATTGGGACTACAGGGAGTTTCCCGGTGGGCCGATGGCTCAGTGGGCCACTTTGATGCAAGGGGGCTGCTAATGAGACACTCTGATGTAAGGGGGCTGGTGATGGGACACTCTGATGTAAGGGGGTGGTGATGGGACACTCTGATGTAAGGGGGCTGGTGATGGGACACTCTGATGTAAGGGGGCTGGTGATGGGACACTCTGATGTAAGGGGGCTGGTGATGGGACACTCTGATGTAAGGGGGCTGGTGATGGGACACTCTGATGTAAGGGGGTGGTGATGGGACACTCTGATGTAAGGGGGCTGGTGATGGGACACTCTGATGTAAGGGGGCTGGTGATGGGACACTCTGATGTAAGGGGGCTGGTGATGGGACGCTCTGATGTAAGGGGGTGGTGATGGGACACTCTGATGTAAGGGGGCTGGTGATGGGACACTCTGATGTAAGGGGGCTGGTGATGGGACACTCTGATGTAAGGGGGCTGGTGATGGGACACTCTGATGTAAGGGGGCTGGTGATGGGACACTCTGATGTAAGGGGGCTGGTGATGGGACACTCTGATGTAAGGGGGCTGGTGATGGGACACTCTGATGTAAGGGGGTGCTGATGGGACACTCTGATGTAAGGGGGCGCTGATGAGACACTTTGCTGTAAGGGGGCGCTGATGGGACACTCTGATGTAAGGGGGCTGGTGATGGGACACTCTGATGTAAGGGGGCGCTGATAGGACACTTTGCTGTAAGGGGGCGCTGATGGGACACTTTGCTGTAAGGGGGCGCTGATGGGACACTCTGATGTAAGGACGCTGATGGGACACTCTGATGTAAGGGGGCTGCTCAGGGGACACTCTGATGTAAGGGGGCTGCTGATGGGACACTCTGATGTAAGGGGGCTGCTGATGGGACACTCTGATGTAAGGGGGCTGCTAATGAGACACTCTGATGTAAGGGGGCTGGTGATGGGACACTCTGATGTAAGGGGGCTGGTGATGGGACACTCTGATGTAAGGGGGCTGGTGATGGGACACTCTGATGTAAGGGGGCTGGTGATGGGACACTCTGATGTAAGGGGGTGCTGATGGGACACTCTGATGTAAGGGGGCGCTGATGAGACACTTTGCTGTAAGGGGGCGCTGATGGGACACTCTGATGTAAGGGGGCTGGTGATGGGACACTCTGATGTAAGGGGGCGCTGATAGGACACTTTGCTGTAAGGGGGCGCTGATGGGACACTTTGCTGTAAGGGGGCGCTGATGGGACACTCTGATGTAAGGACGCTGATGGGACACTCTGATGTAAGGGGGCTGCTCAGGGGACACTCTGATGTAAGGGGGCTGGTGATGGGACACTCTGATGTAAGGGGGCGCTGATGGGACACTCTGATGTAAGGGGGTGCTGATGGGACACTCTGATGTAAGGGGGCGCTGATGAGACACTCTGATGTAAGGGGGCTGGTGATGGGACACTCTGATGTAAGGGGGCACTGATGGGACACTCTGATGTAAGGGGGCGCTGATGGGACACTCTGATGTAAGGGGGCGCTGATGGGACACTTTGCTGTAGGGGCGCTGATGGGACACTTTGCTGTAAGGGGCGCTGATGGGACACTCTGATGTAAGGGGGCTGGTGATGGGACACTCTGATGTAAGGACGCTGATGGGACACTCTGATGTAAGGGGCGCTGATGGGACACTCTGATGTAAGGGGGCTGGTGATGGGACACCCTGATGTAAGGGGGCTGGTGATGGGACACTCTGATGTAAGGGGGCTGCTCAGGGGACACTCTGATGTAAGGGGGCGCTGATGGGACACTCTGATGTAAGGGGGCTGGGGATGGGACACCCTGATGTAAGGGGGCTGGTGATGGGACACTCTGATGTAAGGGGGCTGCTCAGGGGACACTCTGATGTAAGGGGGCGCTGATGGGACACTCTGATGTAAGGGGGCTGCTCAGGGGACACTCTGATGTAAGGGGCTGGTGATGGGACACTCTGATGTAAGGGGGCGCTGATGGGACACTCTGATGTAAGGGGGCGCTGATGGGACACTTTGCTGTAAGGGGCGCTGATGGGACACTCTGATGTAAGGGGGCTGGTGATTGGACACTCTGATGTAAGGACGCTGATGGGACACTCTGATGTAAGGGGGCTGGTGATGGGACACTCTGATGTAAGGGGGCTGCTCAGGGGACACTCTGATGTAAGGGGCTGGTGATGGGACACTCTGATGTAAGGGGGCGCTGATGGGACACTCTGATGTAAGGGGGCGCTGATGGGACACTTTGCTGTAGGGGCGCTGATGGGACACTTTGCTGTAAGGGGCGCTGATGGGACACTCTGATGTAAGGGGGCTGGTGATGGGACACTCTGATGTAAGGACGCTGATGGGACACTCTGATGTAAGGGGGCTGGTGATGGGACACTCTGATGTAAGGGGGCGCTGATGGGACACTCTGATATAAGGGGGCGCTGATGGGACACTTTGCTGTAGGGGCGCTGATGGGACACTTTGCTGTAAGGGGCGCTGATGGGACACTCTGATGTAAGGGGGCTGGTGATGGGACACTCTGATGTAAGGACGCTGATGGGACACTCTGATGTAAGGGGCGCTGATGGGACACTCTGATGTAAGGGGGCTGGTGATGGGACACTTTGCTGTAAGGGGCGCTGATGGGACACTCTGATGTAAGGGGGCTGGTGATGGGACACTCTGATGTAAAGACGCTGATGGGACACTCTGATGTAAGGGGCACTGATGGGACACTCTGATGTAAGGGGGCTGCTGATGGGACACTCTGATGTAAGGGGGTGATGATGGGACACTCTGATGTAAGGGGGTGGTGATGGGACACTCTGATGTAAGGGGGCTGGTGATGGGACACTCTGATGTAAGGGGTCTGGTGATGGGACACTCTGATGTAAGGGGTCTGGTGATGGGACACTCTGATGTAAAGACGCTGATGGGACACTCTGATGTAAGGGGCGCTGATGGGACACTCTGATGTAAGGGGGCTGCTGATGGGACACTCTGATGTAAGGGGGTGATGATGGGACACTCTGATGTAAGGGGGTGGTGATGGGACACTCTGATGTAAGGGGGCTGGTGATGGGACACTCTGATGTAAGGGGTCTGGTGATGGGACACTCTGATGTAAGGGATCTGGTGATGGGACACTCTGATGTAAGGGGGCTGCTCAGGGGACACTCTGATGTAAGGGGGCTGCTCAGGGGACACTCTGATGTAAGGGGGCTGGTGATGGGACACTCAAAATGTAAGTGGGCCGGTCTGGATAAAGTCCAGGGCCAAATTTCTTTCCCAGTCCAGCCCTGCAATCGGCCACGGACCTTGTGACGTCATCGTGCCGCAAAGTCCAGAAACTCCCCCCATGACCCCGAAAGGATTTCGGCTGCAAATAAAAATAACAATTAAACAATTTATTTCCTTTTGTTCCCCCCAGCGATTGTCACGACGACGGAATGACTGAGAGACCTCGGCGCTGGTTCCCGGCGTGCCGCTTTATAGGCCCATTTACACCTCGGCGCGGCGGCGGCGTCCTCTGTGTGGTCCTGCGGCAGACGTCGTTATCAGTTTTCTGTTTATTATTGCGCCCCGTTTAGAAGGGAATTGTCCAAGTGATCCCCGGACTCCAATCTTTAGGCCTGTTGTCAGGACAAATTAATTTCTGCGGAAGCCCCGCTGTGCCGCCGATACCAATCGCGGAAATGGAGGATTAATGGAGGTTTTTCTGAGCCGCGCGCTTTATAGCAACGGACGCTGGTGGGGGGGAGGGGGGGAGATGGCGAGGAAGGAATTAAAGCGATCGCCTTCCAAGATGAGGAGGAATCTTTGCAGCAATAATTCCCTCACGCCGACTTCATAACAATAAAGCTTCAGCTCCTCCGCGCCGGGGAGACGCGCCGCGCCGCTGTCATAGGTCTTTGTTAACGGCTGGCGACATACGGAAAGAACAATCTGTGTATCAATGGAGGCAAATGTATTGTTTTATTTATTTATTTATTTTATATATGAAGGATGTCAAAGAATTCAGCTGATCCTACAGCTCAGATGATATATATATA
Organism: Lithobates pipiens; assembly: GCA_037367395.1. Classification (NCBI taxonomy): domain Eukaryota; kingdom Metazoa; phylum Chordata; class Amphibia; order Anura; family Ranidae; genus Lithobates; species Lithobates pipiens. The sequence goes on from JAZDVW010002692.1 coordinate 178,492, forward strand.
TATATATATATATATATATATATATATATATATACAGTATCTGACAAAAGTAAGTACACCCCTCAGTGACATTTCTTCTCTCTTTTCATGTGACAACACTGAAGAAATGACACTTGTCTACAATGTAAAGTAGTCAGTGTACAGCTTGTATAACAGTGTAAATTTCCTGTCCCCTCAAAATAAACTCAACACACAGCCATTAATGTCTAAACCGCTGGCAACAAAAGTCAGTACACCCCCTAAGTGAAAATGTCCCAAGTTGGGCCCCAAAAGTGTCAATATTTTGTGCGGCCGCCATTATTTTCCAGCACTGCCTTCACCCTCTTGGGCATGGAGGTCACCAGAGCCTCACAGGTCACCACTGCAGTCCTCTTCCCCTCCCCCATGATGACATCACAGAGCTGGTGGATGTTGGAGACCTTCCCCTCCTCCACCTTCCGTCTGAGGATGTCCCACAGATGATCAGAAAAAATAAGAATTGTCGCTCTACATAAAGTTGGCCTAGGCTATAAGAAGATTGCCAAGACCCTGAAACTGATCTGCAGCACGGTGGCCAAGACCATACAGCGGTATAACAGGACAGGTTCCCCTCAGAACAGGCCTCGCCATGGTCCACCAGAGAAGTTGAGGTCACGTGCTCAGCGTCATATCCAGAGGTTGTCTTTGGGAAATAGACATATGAGTGCTGCCAGCATTGCTGCAGAGGTTGTAGGGGGGGGGAGGATCAGCCTGTCAGTGCTCAGACCATACGCCGCACACTGCATCAAATTGGTCTGCATGGCTGTCATCCCAGAAGGAAGCCTCTTCTAAAGATGATGCACAAGAAAGACCACAAACAGTTTGCTGAAGACAAGCAGACTAAGGAGATGGATTCCTGGAACCATGTCCTGTGGTCTGATGAGACCAAGATAAAGGTATTTGGTGTCAGATGGTGTCAGGCGTGTGTGGGGGCAACCAGGTGAGGAGGACAAAGACAAGCGTGTCTTGTCTACAGTCAGGCATGGTGGTGGGGGTGTCATGGTCTGGGGCTGCATGAGTGCTGCCGGTGTTGTGCCATATAGTGTCCGGCCATCATATAGTGTCCGCGCCGTACTGCGCATGCGCAGTACGGAGCAGACGAAGCTTTGTAAAATCTCCGAAGCTGAACGGCGCCTGCGCCTTGAGTGGAGCTGGTAGCCCCACCATCCAAGCGGACATAGGGTTGTGAATATTAGAGGGCCCCATCGCTTCGCTCGCCACGCTTCGGGCTCGGCCTCGCTGCGCTTGGCTCTTTTATATTCTAACTCTATATCCACTTGGATGGTGGGGCTAGAACCTGGACTCACGGCGCAGGCGCCGTTCATCCTCAGCAATTTTCAGAATCTGTGTTGCTGTGTACTGAGCATGCGCAGTACGCAGCGGACACTATATGATGGAGGACCTTATATGATAAGACACCGGCACTGGGGGGCTACTGATCATTGAGGGCCGACAGCGCCACCCATGGTCAGGCAGAACACCATGCAGTCCAACCAGACTGGCACTGAGGTCAAAATTTTGAATAATTAAACCCAAAACCAAAAAAGTTAAATGACAAAACACATAGCATGTGCTCTTCAGGAGCCGGCGCTACACTTATCTACATGGGAGGAGTCTGTGATACTTATGTACATGGGAGGAGCCTGTGATACTTATGTACATGGGAGGAGGAGCCTGTGATACTTATGTACATGGGAGGAGGAGCCTGTGATACTTATGTACATGGGAGGGGCCTGTGATACTTATGTACATGGGAGGAGCCTGTGATACTTATGCACATGGGAGGAGCCTGTGATACTTATGTACATGGGAGGGGCCTGTGATAATTATGTACATGGGAGGAGCCTGTGATACTTTTGCACATGGGAGGAGTCTGTGATAATTATGTACATGGGAGGAGTCTGTGATACTTATGTACATGGGAGGAGCCTGTGATACTTATGTACATGGGAGGAGCCTGTGATACTTATGTACATGGGAGGAGCCTGTGATACTTATGTACATGGGAGGAGTCTGTGATACTTCCTACATGGGTGGAGCCTGTGATACTTCTGTACATGGGAGGAGCCTGTGATAATTATGTACACAGGAGGAGCCTGTGATAATTATGTACATGGGAGGAGCCTGTGATACTTATGTACATGGGAGGAGTCTGTGATACTTATGTACATGGGAGGAGTCTGTGATACTTATGTACATGGGAGGAGTCTGTGATATTTATGTACATGGGAGGAGCCTGTGATATTTATGCACAGGGGAGGAGCCTGTGATACTTATGTACATGGGAGGAGCCTGTGATATTTATGTACACGGGAGGAGCCTGTGATACTTATGTACATGGGAGGAGTCTGTGATACTTATGTACATGGGAGGAGCCTGTGATATTTATGTACACGGGAGGAGCCTGTGATACTTATGTACATGGGAGGAGTCTGTGATACTTATGTACATGGGAGGAGCCTGTGATACTTATGTACAGGGGAGGAGCCTGTGATACTTATGTACATGGGAGGAGCCTGTGATACTTATGTACATGGGAGGGACACCAGAGACACCAGGGACACCAGAGACACCAGAGAGGGACACCAGAGACTCCAGGGACACCAGAGAGGGACACCAGAGACACCAGAGACACCAGGGACACCAGAGACACCAGGGAGGGACACCAGAGACACCAGGGACACCAGGAAGGGACACCAGAGACATCAGGGACACCAGGGAGGGACACCAGAGACACCAGGGACACCAGAGAGGGACACCAGAGACACCAGGGAGGGACACCAGAGACACCAGGGACACCAGGGAGGGACACCAGAGACATCAGGGACACCAGGGAGGGACACCAGAGACACTAGCGACACCATCTAGGGACACCGGGCACACCAGGGACATTAGGGAGGGACACCAGAGACACCAGGGAGGGACACCAGGCACACCGGAGACACCAGGGAGGGACACCAGGGATACTAGGGAGGGACACCAGGGAGACCAGGGAGGGACACCAGGGAGACCAGGGAGGGACACCAGAGACACCAGGGAGGGACACCAGGGATACTAGGGAGGGACACCAGGGAGACCAGGGAGGGACACCAGAGACACCAGGTACACCAGGGAGGGACACCAGGGATACCAAGAATGGACACCAGGCACACCAGGGAGGGACACCAGGCACACCAAAGACACCAGGGACACCAGGCACACCAGTGACGCCAGGGAGGGACAGCAGGGAGGGACACCAGAGACACCAGGGACACCAGGCACACCAGGGAGGGACACCAGGGACACCAGGGAGGGACACCAGAGACACCAGGGAGGGACACCAGGCACACCGGAGACACCAGGGAGGGACACCAGGGATACTAGGGAGGGACACCAGGGAGACCAGGGAGGGACACCAGGGAGACCAGGGAGGGACACCAGAGACACCAGGGAGGGACACCAGGGATACTAGGGAGGGACACCAGGCACACCAGGGACACCAGAGATACCAGGGAGGCACACCAGGGACACCAGGGAGGGACACCAGGAATACCAAGGAGGGACACCAGGAACACCAGGCACACCAGGGAGGGACACCGGAGACACCAGGGACACCAGGTAGGGAAGCTAGAGACACCAGGGACACCAGGGAGGGACACCAGGGGTCTATCATACTCTCGTGTCACCTTGGCACTCTCTTGTCGCAGCTTCTACCCCAAGCAGCTTCACAGCTCTGTGGACACCGAAGTGCTCACAGCCGAGAACTTCCAGGTTCTTACTTCATAGGGGAGATCAGGGAATGGGTGCCCACTGACAACTCACTGCTCACCCTCCTGACACCAGCTATGGGCATACCAAGCATCCAACTTCCCAAGCATGTGCCACTTCTTCTACGTACCCGACCCTCAGAATGTAAAGGTAAATACATATTAGCCATCCCATCTCCCTATGCAGAGTTTTCTGAAGCGCAACATTATTGTGAATCTGTTACAAAGTTTCTTCCCTGGAGATCCCGCCAGTAACATCACTTCCTGTTTCAGGCTGACAACACCCAGCCACCGCCTCGCATTTAGTAGCAGTGTTGTCAGCCTGTCATGTGCTGAACCAGTTGTCTGCTGAGGTACATTTAATAAACGGTAGACAAGAGGTTAAATCAAGCTCACTGAAGCTGCTACTTTAATGGCGCCCCCCTCCCCACCCAAACTCTAGAGCTACTACTTTAATGGTGCTCTACCCCTCCACCCCGACCTCTAGAGCTACTACTTTAATGGCGCTCTACCCCTCCACCCCGACCTCTGGAGCTACTACTTTAATGGCGCTCTACCCCTCCTCCCCCGACCTCTGGAGCTACTACTTTAATAGCGCTCTTCCCCCCACCCGACCTCCAGAGCTACTACTTTAATGGTGCTCTACCCCTCCTCCCCCGACCTCTGGAGCTACTACTTTAATGGCGCTCTACCCCTCCTCCCCCGACCTCTGGAGCTACTACTTTAATGGCGCTCTACCCCTCCTCCCCCGACCTCTGGAGCTACTACTTTAATGGCGCTCTACCCCTTCTCCCCCCCAACCTCTAGAGCTACTACTTTAATGGCACTCTACCCCTCCCCCCGACCTCTTGAACTACTACTTTAATGGTGCTCTACCCCTCCTCCCCCTCAACCTCTAGAGCTACTACCTTAATGGCGCTCTATCCCTCCTCCCCCAACCTCTAGAGCTACTACTTTAATGGCACTCTACCCCTCCCCCCGACCTCTGAAACTACTACTTTAATGGCGCTCTATCTCTCCTCCCCCCGACCTCTGGAGCTACTGCTTTAATGGCGCTCTATCCCTCCTCCCCCCCAACCTCTAGAGCTACTACTTTAATGGCACTCTACCCCTCCCCCCGACCTCTGAAACTACTACTTTAATGGTGCTCTACCCCTCCTCCCCCTCAACCTCTAGAGCTACTACTTTAATGGCGCTCTATCCCTCCTCCCCCAACCTCTAGAGCTACTACTTTAATGGCGCTCTATCTCTCCTCCCCCGACCTCTGGAGCTACTACTTTAATGGCGCTCTACCCCTCCCCCCAACCTCTAGAGCTACTACTTTAATGGCGCTCTACCCATCCCCCCCAACCTCTAGAGCTACTACTTTAATGGCGCTCTACCCCTCCTCCCCCCAACCTCTAGAGCTACTACTTTAATGGCGCTCTATCACTCCTCCCCCAACCTCTAGAGCTACTACTTTAATGGCGCTCTACCCCTCCTCCCCCCAACCTCTAGAGCTACTACTTTAATGGCGCTCTATCACTCCTCCCCCAACCTCTGGAGCTACTACTTTAATGGTGCTCTACCCCTCCTCCCCCCAACCTCTAGAGCTACTACTTTAATGGCGCTCTACCCCTCCTCCCCCGACCTCTGGAGCTACTACTTTAATAGCGCTCTCCCCCCCACCCGACCTCTAGAGCTACTACTTTAATGGCGCTCTACCACTCCTCCCCCGACCTCTGGAGCTACTACTTTAATGGCGCTCTATCTCTCCTCCCCCGACCTCTGGAGCTACTACTTTAATGGTGCTCTACCCCTCCTCCCTCTCAACCTCTAGAGCTACTACTTTAATGGCGCTCTATCACTCCACCCCCAACCTCTAGAGCTACTACTTTAATGGCGCTCTACCCCTCCTCCCCCCAACCTCTAGAGCTACTACTTTAATGGTGCTCTACCCCTCCTCCCCCCAACCTCTAGAGCTACTAGTTTAATGGCACTCTACCCCTCCCCCCCCTGACCTCTGGAGCTACTACTTTAATGGCGCTCTACCCCTCCTCCCCAAAAACCTATAGAGCTATTACTTTAATGGCGCTCTACCTCTCCTCCCCCCAACCTCTAGAGCTACTACTTTAATGGCGCTCTACCCCTCCTCCCCCCGACCTCTGGAGCTTCTACTTTAATGGCGCTCTACCCCTCCTCCCCCCAACCTCTAGAGGTACTACTTTAATGGCGCTCTACCCCTCCTCCCCCCGATCTCTGGAGCTTCTACTTTAATGCCGCTCTACCCCTCCCCCGACCTCTGGAGCTACTACTTTAATGGCGCTCTACCCCTCCTCCCCCGACCTCTGGAGCTACTACTTTAATGGCGCTCTACCCCTCCTCCCCCCACCTCTAGAGCTACTACTTTAATGGCGCTCTACCCCTCCTCCCCCCAACCTCTGGAGCTTCTACTTTAATGGCGCTCTACCCCTCCTCCCCCTGACCTCTAGAGCTATTACTTTAATGGCACTCTACCCCTCCCCCCGACCTCTGGAACTACTACTTTAATGGTGCTCTACCCTTCCTCCCCCTCAACCTCTAGAGCTACTACTTTAATGGCGCTCTCCCCCTCCTCCCCCGACCTCTGGAGCTACTACTTTAATGGCGCTCTACCTCTCCTCCCCCCTGACCTCTGGAGCTACTACTTTAATGGCGCTCTACCCCTCCCCCCAACCTCTAGAGCTACTACTTTAATGGCGCTCTACCCCTCCTCCCCCCGACCTCTGGAGCTTCTACTTTAATGCCGCTGTACCCCTCCCCCGACCTCTGGAGCTACTACTTTAATGGCGCTCTACCCCTCCTCCCCCGACCTCTGGAGCTACTACTTTAATGGCGCTCTACCCCTCCTCCCCCCACCTCTAGAGCTACTACTTTAATGGCGCTCTACCCCTCCTCCCCCGACCTCTAGAGCTATTACTTTAATGGTACTCTACCCCTCCCCCCGACCTCTGGAACTACTACTTTAACAGTGCTCTACCCTTCCTCCCCCTCAACCTCTAGAGCTACTACTTTAATGGCGCTCTCCCCCTCCTCCCCCGACCTCTGGAGCTACTACTTTAATGGCGCTCTACCCCTCCTCCCCCGACCTCTGGAGCTACTACTTTAATGGCACTCTACCTCTCCTCCCCCCGACCTCTGGAGCTACTACTTTAATGGAGCTCTACCCCTCCCCCCCAACCTCTAGAGCTACTACTTTAATGGCGCTCTACCCCTCCCCCTCCAACCTCTAGAGCTACTACTTTAATGGCGCTCTACCCCTCCCCCCCCAACCTCTAGAGCTACTACTTTAATGGCGCTCTACCCCTCCCCCCGACCTCTGGAGCTACTAGTTTAATGGCGCTTTCCCAGCATTTCTAGGGAGCGATTTAACCCCTGGGCATTTTCACCCCCTTCCTGCCCAGGCCAATTTTCAGCTTTCAGCGCTGTCATACTTTGAATGACAATTACACGGTCATGTAACAGTGTACACGTATGATATTTTTATCATTTTTTTCACACAAATAGACATTTCTTTTTGTGGTATTTAATCACCACTGGGGTTGTTTATGTTTTGTTAAAATAATTAAAAAAAAAAAAAAAACGAAAAAAAGTCAGAAAATTTCCTTGTTTCTGTCAGAAAACTTTGTAAATAAATAATTTTTCTCCTTCACTGATGGGCACTGATGAGGCGGCACTGACGGGCACTGATGAGGCAGCACTGACTGGCACTGATGAGGAGGCATTAATATGCAGCACTGATGAGCCCTGATGGGCAGAACTGATGGGTACTGATGAGGAGGCATTAATATGCAGCACTGATGAGCCCTGATGGGCAGAACTGATGGGCACTGATGAGGAGGCATTAATATGCAGCACTGATGAGCCCTGATGGGCAGAACTGATGGGCACTGATGAGGATGCATTAATATGCCGCACTGATAAGCCCCCCGATCGGCAGGACTGATGGGCACTGATAGGTGGCACTTATAGGCAATGATAGGTGGCAAGGATAGGTGCCACTGATGGGCGGCACAAATTGGCATCATTGATGGTCACAAGTTGGCATCACTGATGGGCACTTACTGGCATCACTGATGGGCACTGTTAGGGCTGAACTGATAATCGGGGCACTGAGGATCAGTGCCCTAAATATCCTTAGCGGTCTCCCCTGTGAGGAGATGCCACTGATCGGCTCTCCTCACACTCTGTCAGTGTGAGGCAATGATAGCCGATAACCGGCGGCATTTCCTTGTTAACATGTGATCAGCTGTGATTGGTCACAGCCGATCACATGGGTAAAAAGCCTTGTCATTGGCTCTTTACCGAGACCGGGGACACGCCATGTCCCAGGGACACTGGGCGCCCCTGCAGGCGTGCAGAGGGTGGTGAGACTGGGGCGACAAGAGAGCACCCCGCCCACCGTCACTTTGTCTATACAGCGGGTGGGGGTGGTCTTTTTGGTATAGAGTTCTGTTGGAGGCATCTATTCCTGAAGAAGTGAAAGTATTCACGAAACGCGTCGAGTTACAAGATGCATTCCTCTCCTGTGTTGCAATCGTCTTGGTTATGTAAAGCAAGCATTTTAGAATATACTGGCTTGATCTACATTATATATTGTTACGTGTAACCCATTGGCTTGATGTGCCAAATATTTTTTTTCTGTGTACTTTATAAATTCATGTGTCAAATCCTTGTACAATAAATTATTATTTTATGACTTTTGTGCTGCGCCTCATTTAAGGTCTTATGGGCCAATATTGTTTGTGTGTGTGTGCTATATATTGGGATGGTCACATTTCTTTTTTACCTAAAAATTGGGTATTTATTTTTCTTTTCTTTCCCTCCTTTTTCTTTTTTTTTTTTTCTTTTTCTTTCCCGATAATTTAGATTTTTTTGGAGAAAAAGTAAAAAAAAAAAAATTGGGTATAATATTGTGCTGATTTGCACTAAAATTAATCTTATCCTCCAGTGACTCGGCTTCCAGGGAAATATTACTTGTTTTTAGGTTTATAGTCATTTACTAGTTTAAAAAAAAAAAAAACAATGCAGATTTTAATATGGGTTCAAAAAATAAAAATAAATTGCAAGTGGGTAATTGGCAACTGGGCTGACTATCTATTAGATTTGATAAGCCTACAAGAGGAAGTGCTGTTATTGGCAGGATCTCCAGGTAAGAAACTTTGTAACAGATTCACAAAAAAAAAAGACCTGAAGCTTTAGCTCGAATCGCGCCCCTTTTTTTTGCGTTTTGCGCTTTTTTCTGCTCAAATGAAAAAATTTCAAAAATAAAATAGTAATAATATATGAATAAATAAATGTAACATAAATACACAAATAACTAAAAATCGTCATAAATAAATCAAATAAGGTAATAATACCTAAATAAATAATAAATAACCCCTGACCTTAAAAAATATTAAATACATTAGTATTAATAATATTAATATTAATGACACTAATAATAAAATAACAATAAACACCCCAATCCAAACAAAAAAAATATTAATATTATTTAATAATAATAATTTATTTATTTTGTGTTAGGGTTAGGTTGTTTAGTTCTTTATTATTATTAGATTTTTAAAGGGGGAGGGGTTAAAGTTAAGGGTTAATTATTTAGTATTGCTTAGTGTTAATTTATTAAATTTAGTGAATTTACTTATTTTTTTTATGATTTTTATTTGTTTGCGTATTTATTTACATTTTTTAAATTATTTGTTCTTATTATTAGGGGTACAGGTTAAAGTTAAAGGTTAATTATTTATTTAGTATTGCTTAGTGTTAATTTATTAAATTTAGTGAATTTAGTTATTTTTTTATGATTTGTATTTATTTGCGTATTTATTTAAAAAAATTAAATTATTTGTTCTTATTATTAGGGGTATGGGTTAAAGTTAAAGGTTAATTATTTATTTATTATTGCTTAGTATTCATTTATTGAATTTATTTATTTTTTATTTATGATTTTTATTTATTTTCATATTTATTTAAATTTTTTTAATTCTTTTTTATTATTAGAGGTAGGGGTTAGGGGTATGGGTTAAAGTTAAGGGTTAATTATTTATGTATTATTGATTAGTGTTAATTCATTGAATTTATTTATGATTTTTTTTTTATTTGCGTATTTATTTTACATTGTTTTATTCTTTTTTATTATTTTTATTCTATTTTTTAAGGGTTGGGGGTTAAAGTTAAGGGTTAATTATGAATTTATTTTTGCTTAGTATTCGTTTATTGAATTTATTTATTTTTTAGTTATGATTTTTATTTATTTGCATATTTATTTAATCTTTTTTAATTCATTTTATATTATTAGGGGTAGGGTTAGGGTAGAGGTTAAAGTTAAGGGTTAATTATTAATTTATTATTGCTTAGTGTTAATTCATTGAATTTATTTATTTTTTATTTATGATTTTTATTTATTTGGGTATTTATTTTACATTTTTGAATTCTTTTTTTTTAATAATTTTTCTTCTATTTTTAAGGGGTAGGGGTTAAAGCTGAGGGTTAATTATTTATGTATTATTGCTTAGTATTCATTTATTGAATTTATTTATTATTAGGGGTAGGGTTATGGTAGGGGTTAAAGTTAAGGGTTAATCAATTATTGTTTAGTATTCATTTATTAATTTTTTATTTATGATATTTATTTATTTGCATATTTATTTATTTTTTTAATTCATTTTTTTTTAATTAGAGGTAGGGTAGGGGTTAAAGTTAAGGGTTAATTATTATTGCTTAGTATTCATTTATTGAATTAATTTATTTTCTATTTAGGATTTTTATTTATTTGCATATTTATTTAAATTTTTAAATTTTTTTTTTTTGTATTAGGGGTAGGGGGTAGGGTAGTGGTTAAATTTAAGGGTTAATTATTTATTTATTATTGCTTAGTATTCATTATATTATTTATTTATTTATTATTTTTATTAATTTGCATTTTTTTTCATTAATTTTTTATTATTAGGGGTAGGGTAGTGGCTAAAGTTAATGGTTAATTATTTATTATTGCTTAGTATTCATTTATTTATTATTTTTAATAATTTGCGTATTTATTTAAAAAAATTTCATAATTTTTTTTTTATTATTAGGGGTAGGGTTAGGGTAGGAGGTTAATTATTTATTTATTATTGCTTAGTATTAATTAATTTATTTATTTTTTTATTTATTTACATATTTATTTGTGTATTTATTTTACATTTATTTATTCATTTATTATTATTATTATTATTAGTAGTAGTAGTAGTAGTAGTAGTGGTAGTAATAGTAGTATTAAGGCCTAAACCCTAACAAATAATAATAATAAATAACCCTAACCCAAACTCCTAATCCTAATCCTAACCCTAACCTAGCCTTAACTCTAACCCCATACCCTATTGAAAAAAAAATGATAATAAATTAATAATAATAATAAAAAATATATAAAAGCTAAAAAAGCTGAAATACCTAGCAACAAATGATGCAACAGACAACAGTTTTCTCTATTAGCTAATAAAAAAAACAAAGCTCAAAAACGCTGTATAAAAACACGCAAGCAAAATGCACGAAAAAGCGCCACAAATACGCCCAAAGAGCGGCGTCGATGACTTTATCATGATGGAGGTATAATTAAGCCCAGGTGAAGGTGGTCGGTCACACCAACTCCTTGTAAGGGCAATAAACACAACTCTTGGCGTCCATCATCCAGGCATCAGCCCGGCGGGTAACACAACAACAAAGCTGCAGAAAGACGAAACGTAAACAGCGTAGCGGGTTTCCCGAAATGTGAGTGTTAAGAGACGAATGTCGGGGGGGGGGGCGCCATTTACTAACACCGGATAACGCAATCCAGACGACCAGCTGTCACTCCAGACTGACAAGTACAATGACAGTACATGTCCATCTCTCCGCTCTCAATTCCCAGCGCCAATTCCTTCAGGGCCCCGGGGTCAGCGGCCAAACCCGCCACAACACCAACTTCTGCAAAACCGACACGACCCGAGACAACCCAACTTCACCGGGAAAAGAAAACACCCCAAATTTCTTCTATTTTATATGATGGAATAATATTCCCCATTTACACTGATACATTGTTTCATTAACTGCAAACAGTTCACAATGAATTACATTGTAGTCTTTTCCTGGTGGATTTGTCACAGGCGCCTTATTTCTATAGGCTGAGGTCTGTGTCTCTTTCCTCCCACAATGGGGAGATTTCTCCACAGTGCCCCTCCCACAATGGGGAGATTTCCTGCAGTAGTTTGTGTCTCTGCCCCTCCCACAATGGGGAGATTCCCCTGCAGTATTTTGTGTCTCTGCCCCTCCCACAATGGGGAGATTTCCTGCAGTAGTTTGTGTCTCTGCCCCTCCCACAATGGTGAGTTTCCTGCAGTAGTTTGTGTCTCTGCCCCTCCCACAATGGTGAGTTTCCTGCAGTAGTTTGTGTCTCTGCCCCTCCCACAATGGTGAGTTTCCTGCAGTAGTTTGTGTCTCTGCCCCTCCCACAATGGGGAGATTCCCCTGCAGTAGTTTGTGTCTCTGCCCCTCCCACAATGGGGAGATTTCCTGCAGTAGTTTGTGTCTCTGCCCCTCCCACAATGGGGAGATTCCCCTGCAGTAGTTTGTGTCTCTGCCCCTCCCACTTTACATTGTAGACAAGTGTCATTTCTTCAGTTTTGTCACATGAAAAGAGAGAAGAAAAGATTTACACACGTGACTTAGGGGAGTACTTACTTTTGTCAGATACTGTGTATATATATATATATATATACTGAATATAGTACGCCAGGCACAAGGCCGATATGTTCCACCTGGAGAAAGTCCTGATGACTTGGCTCCTCCCAGTGGAGATGAGACGGACGGGTGACGATCAGCACTGGAGGGAGGAGGGGGCAGCATTTTCTCCAGGATCGGTATTTCAGGCTGGGGGGGGGGGGGGAGGGGCAGGTTGGGAGCGATCACCACAATTTAAATCCGGCGGTGCTCTCAATTTTTAATCAAATTTTTATGCGCACGTTTTTTATGATGTGCACGCCGTGCGTTTCGATGCGGCGCAATTTTTGCAAAAGAGTTCAGGGACTTCTATTGTGCAGTTTTTTTTTCCGCGAGTAATGCGGCCCACCGACATGAATGTCTGCCCTGCGCGCAGAATGCGCAGAAACGCGGGAAAAATGCGCAGAAACGCGGAAAAAAATGCGCAGACGCGAGCTTTCTTACCATGCCGATTATAAAGGCAGCGCGGGAGACAAGCGATTGGAGAGATTGTATAATCTGTGACCGTTTTCTCTTCCTTGTTCTGCGCAATTGTTTCCAAAACAGACAAAAAAAGAAAAGCACCCCCCCTCCCCCCCCCGACTCGGCGATCGGAGAACCGCGAGGTGAAATGTAACCCAATCCGGGAAAAACAATGTAACCAAAATATTGATGGAGTTTTGGGATCGTCCTCCTCCTTCCTCCTCCCTCCTCATCGCCTCCCTCATCACCTTCCTCATCGCCTCCCTCATCGCCTCCCCGCTGCTCCTCATCGGATCAAGTTGGAAAACGTTACAAAATATGAAATTGGAGTTTATTTAACCAACAGAAGGTTTGTTTTCCCCGCCACCAAAAATAAACGGGTGACACCGATCCGGGCGCAATTCCCTTTGATGGTTTATTCCGATTTCTGAGAAAATATTTACCCCCCTCCCCCGCCGGCTCCTCTATAGAAGCGCCCCGTATTAAGCGCGCTCTGTTTATATCTATCCGTATTTATCTGTCGCTATTTTTAGAAGAGATCATCGTATGATAAATGATAAAAATACACGTCAGACCCGCCCAGTTCACAGAGCGAGAGGCGGGCCGATCTCCTCCAATCCCAGCGCAGGAATTCCACGCCGATCCGCCTCTTCATTCCTCATCCGGACCGCGTTCTCTGCGATGATTTTTGGTGGCATTTTCTACCTTTATTTAGATCAAAGCTTTTCAACAAAAACATCCTCGTACTAATCATACTCCTCATAAGCATCATACTCCTCGTACTCCTCATTACTCCTCATACTCCTCATTACTCCCAGTACTCCTCATACTCCTCATTACTCCTCATACTCCTCATTACTCCCAGTACTCCTCATACTCCTCATTACTCCTCGTACTCCTCATTACTCCTCATACTCCTCATTACTCCCAGTACTCCTCATACTCCTCATTGCTCCTCGTACTCCTCATTACTCTTTGTACTCCTCCTTACTCCCAGTACTCCTCATTACTCCTCATTACTCCCAGTACTCCTCATTACTCCTCACACTCCTCATTACTCCTCGTACTCCTCATACTCCTCATTACTCCTCGTACTCCTCATACTCCTCATTACTCCCAGTACTCCTCATACTCCTCATTGCTCCTTGTACTCCTCATTACTCCCAGTACTCCTCATTACTCCCAGTACTCCTCATACTCCTCATTGCTCCTCGTACTCCTCATTACTCCCAGTACTCCTCATACTCCTCATTACTCCTCGTACTCCTCATACTCCTCATTACTCCCAGTACTCCTCATACTCCTCATTGCTCCTTGTACTCCTCATTACTCCCAGTACTCCTCATTACTCCCAGTACTCCTCATACTCCTCATTGCTCCTCGTACTCCTCATTACTCCCAGTACTCCTCATACTCCTCATTACTCCTCGTACTCCTCATACTCCTCATTACTCCCAGTACTCCTCATACTCCTCATTGCTCCTTGTACTCCTCATTACTCCCAGTACTCCTCATTACTCCCAGTACTCCTCATACTCCTCATTGCTCCTCGTACTCCTCATTAATCCCAGTACTCCTCATACTCCTCATTACTCGCAGTACTCCTCATACTCCTCATTGCTCCTCGTACTCCTCATTACTCCCAGTACTCCTCATTACTCCCAGTACTCCTCATTACTCCTCATACTCCTCATTACTCCTCGTACTCCTCATTACTCCTCATTCTTCTTGTACTCCTCATTACTCCTCATACTCCTTGTACTCCTCATACTCCTTGTACTCCTCATTACTCCTCATACTCCTCATACTTCTCATTACTCCCAGTACTCCTCATACTCCTCATTGCTCCTCGTACTCCTCATTACTCTTTGTACTCCTCATTACTCCCAGTACTCCTCATTACTCCTCGTACTCCTCATACTCCTCATTACTCTTCGTACTCCTCATTACTCCTCATTCTTCTTGTACTCCTCATACTCCTCATTACTCCTCGTACTCCTTGTACTCCTCATTACTCCTCATACTCCTCATTAGTCCTCATTACTTCTTGTACTCCTCATTACTCCTCATTACTCCTCGTACTCCTCATACTCCTCATTACTCTTCGTACTCCTCATTACTCCTCATTCTTCTTGTACTCCTCATACTCCTCATTACTCCTCGTACTCCTTGTACTCCTCATTACTCCTCATACTCCTCATTAGTCCTCATTACTCCTTGTACTCCTCATTACTCCTCATACTCCTCATTAGTCCTCATTACTTCTTGTACTCCTCATTACTCCTCATTACTCCTCGTACTCCTCATTACTCCTCGTACTCCTCATACTCCTCATTACTCTTCGTACTCCTCATTACTCCTCATTCTTCTTGTACTCCTCATACTCCTCATTACTCCTCGTACTCCTTGTACTCCTCATTACTCCTCATACTCCTCATTAGTCCTCATTACTTCTTGTACTCCTCATTACTCCTCATTACTCCTCGTACTCCTCATACTCCTCATTACTCTTCGTACTCCTCATTACTCCTCATTCTTCTTGTACTCCTCATACTCCTCATTACTCCTCGTACTCCTTGTACTCCTCATTACTCCTCATACTCCTCATTAGTCCTCATTACTTCTTGTACTCCTCATTACTCCTCATTACTCCTCGTACTCCTCATTACTCCTCGTACTCCTCATTACTCCTCATTACTCCTTGTACTCCTCATTCTCCCGGTGACTACTACTTATTAAAAACAAATGCAGAAGAACGGCTTTTTTTTATTTGAACAATTTCTGCCCCCCCCCCCCCCCGCTAAATAATTGGCACTCTGATCATCATCTCTTTGTGTTATAAAGCTCCGGACAGAAATATAAAAATACAAATGAATTCCTGAATTCCGCTCATAAGAGGGGCAAGAAAATTCATTTGTTTTTTAGCTTCTTTGCAGTCCCTGTACAGCAGAGCTTAGACTGGAACAGGAAGAAGCAACTCGATTCATCAGTCTGTTCTTGTACTGATGAGAAGAATGCTGATAGGATGACAGACGGATGAGTGCATTGGTCTGGTGCTGCCCTTTCACTGTCCAGTCATAGGCTGGGGGCGGATCCATGACCCTCTGGGCTCAGAGGAAAAGGGCTGAATGATGCTGGCTGTCATTCAGCCTGGAACACCGATATCATTTAGCAGAATAAAAGTATCATACTGGACAACTCTGGACTGAAGATGCATTTTGCAGCAAAAGTTGATTTTTTGAAATATAATTTACTTATTTATTTTAACGCATTTTTTTTCTGTTATTCTATTATTTATTTTATTATTATTTTCATTACTTATTTTATTTTTAATGTATTGTTTTTATCATTTAATGGTATTTCTGTTTTTAAATTCTGACTGGAGTTCTGCTTTATTATTAATACTTATTTTTCTTTTTTTTCAAAAATTTACTTATTTATTTTAAGTAATTTTTATTTTTTTCTGTTATTTTATTATGTAGCTTATTATTATTTTCATTACTTATTTTTTTTGTTTTTTTAATTATTGTTTTCAATATTTAATTGGAAATTTTAGTTTTTAAATTCTGACTGGAGTTCTGCTTTATTTTCAATACTTGTTTTTACCTGTTATTTTTTTCCTTTTTTTTAAAGAAAATATAATTTTCTTATTTATTTAAAGGCATTTTATTTTTTTGTGTTATTTTATTATTTATTTTATTATTATTTTCATTACTTATTTTTTTATGTATTGTTTCCATCATTTAATGGTATTTTTGTTTTTAAATTCTGACTGGAGTTCTGCTTTATTTTTAATACTTATTTTTCTTTTTTTTTTCTATTATTTTTCTTTTTTTTTCAAAAATGTACTTATTTATTTTAGCTCATTTTTCATTTTTTCTGTTATTTTATTATGTAGTTTATTATTATGTTCTTTACTTATTTTTATTTTGCTTTTTATTTATTGTTTTCGTTATTTAATTGGAAATTTAGTTTTTAAATTGTGACTGAACTTCCGCTTTATTTTTAATACTTGTTTTTATCTATTTTTGTATTTTATTTTTTCATTTTTAAAAAAAAATCTAATTTACCTATTTATTTTAGGCATTTTTTTCTGTTATTTTATTATTTATTTTATTATTATTATTATTATTTTCATTACTTATTTTATTTTTTTTATTTATTGTTTTCATTATTTAATGGGATTTTTCTTTTTAAATTCTGACATGGCGGATTCAATGGATCTCATGGAATTACCAGGACTGACACCCCCTGAAAAATCCATATTTTTACATATGATTGTGGTTTTATTTAAAAAAATCTTGTTTTTATAATTGTAATTATAATTTACATTTATTTTTACAATTATAATTTGATTACAATTTTCCCTTAACTTTTCTTTCAATAAAATTTATCAAGGGTGTCATTCCAACCATATAGACATAAAAGTCTATAACGGCAAGTATTGTTTGTGAATGATATATGTTATATATTTTAGAAAATGGTGTAAAAATAATAAAAATAAATAAACTGTAAGCTAAAGTAAATACAAAACAAAAAGAATTGTTACATTATGTGTAATAAAATGAATGATAAAAAAATAAATAATAATAATAAACCTAAATAATAAAATAACAAAACAATGTTTAAAAAAAAATGCCTTGGTAAGATAAGATAAAGAAATAAGTAAATAAAATAAGTAAATTAAATGAAAAAAAATCAATTATAAATAAAAAACAAACAAAAGTCACACATATAATCATAAAAAAAATCAATAAACAATTCACTTCTAAATTTTAGGTATATTTGATAATTCCTAGTTGATTGATGGGGGGGAGACACAACAACCCAAGCCCCTTCCGCTTCTTTTTTTTTTAATGTTTTGGGGAGGGGAAGGGGGGTGGTGGTTGTTGAAAGAGGAAGAGAGGGGTGAGAGAACTTTAGAACCTAAGAAATTTGAGCATATTTTGGAGGATTTAAAAATGTTTTATAATATGTATATTCTAGGAATGATATACATTTTTGTAAATTTTATGTTGTGTTTTTTTTTTACATGGAATAAAAAAGAGTTTAAAACATAATTATAAAATAAATAATAATAACCATAAATAAATAAATAGTGAATTGGTGGGGGAAAAAAAACAATAAAAATAAATAAAAAATCAAATAAAAATAAAAAACAAATAAATATAAGTAATAAAAATAATTATAAAAAATGTAATTATAAGAAATATAATATATATATATATATATATATATATATATATATATATATATATATATATATATATATATATATATATATATATATATTTCAAACACATTTTGTTGAAAAGAAAGGTTTTTAGTATATACAGTATATGAATATGACCATTATATATTCAAAATCAAATGAAAAATAAGAAAGCAAATAAAAATAGGTAATAAAAATATTTATTAGAAATATATATGTATAGATTTTTTTTTTCAAAAATTTTTTATTGAAAAGAAAGGATTTTAGTACATACAGTATATGAATATGACCATTATATATTCAAAATCAAATGAAAGATAAGAAAAAATAAATAAAAATAGGTAATAAAAATAATTATCAGATATATATATATATATATATATATATATATATATATATATATATATATATATATATATATATATATATATATATATAAATAAATATAAATATATATATATATATATATATATATATATATATATATATATATATATATATTATTTTTTTTATTTATTTTTTTCAAACAAATTTTATTGAAAATAAAGGTTTTTAGTACATACAGTATATGAATATGACCATCATATAGTCATATATTGCCACAATTGGTGTATTTGTGGAAAACAGCTCGAGGTTTGATCTAGGTCGGCCCCAAGGTCAGTGTTTGGGTCAAGATCAGAGTCAAAGGTCAAAGATCACAATCAGGGTCAATATTTTTTTGGACTTTTTTTTTTCTTTTTTTCAAATTAATATTAGTGTCAGCGTGTTATAGGCAGGATAAAAAAAAAAAAAAAGAAGCAAAATGCGCACTATTGTTTCTGGGCCGTACTACAGGTACAACAACTAACACACACACACTGTGCCTTGAAAAAGTATTCATACCCCTTGAAATTTCCTACATGTTGTCATGTTACACCCAAAAACGTAAATGTATTTTATTGGGATTTTATGTGATGGACCAACACAAAGTGTCACATAATTGTGAAGTGGAAGGAAAATTATGAATGGAAAATTTCAAGGGGTGTGAATACTTTTTCCAGGCACTGTATATTATGTGTTATCGCTGCGATCGCCAGGAGCGAGAGAATTTATTTTGGGTTGTGCTTTGGGGAAGGGTTATGGTAGTAGCAAGAAATATACAGCTAAATAAAAAAAAATATATTATTTTTTTTACTATTTTGGACAGTTTTCTTTAAATAATAATTTAAAAAAAACAGGAGATTTCCTTTAATAATAAAAATTAAGGAAAATTCTGAATGGAAAATGTCAAGGGGTGTGAATACTTTTTCCAGGCACTGTATAATATGTGGTATCGCTGCGATCGTCAGGAGCGGGAGAATTTATTTTGGGTTGTCCTTTGATGAAGGGTTATGGTAGTAGTAAGAAATATACAGCTACATTTAAAAAAAATAATGATTTTTTTTTTTTTTTTACTATTTTAGACAGTTTTCTTTAAATAATAATAAAAAAAATCAGATTTCCTTTAATAATAAAAAAAAATCAGGAGATTTCCTTTAATAATAAAAATGAAGGAAAATGATGAATGGAAAATTTCAAGGGGTGTGAATACTTTTTCCAGGCACTGTATACGTGGTATCGCTGCGATCGCCAGGAGCGGGAGAATTTATTTTGGGTTGTCCTTTGGTGAAGGGTAATGGTAGTAGCAAGAAATATACAGCTAATTTAAAAAAAAAAAGATTTTTTTTAACTATTTTGGACAGTTTTCTTTAAATAATCATTTTAAAAAAATCAGGAGATTTCCTTTAATAATAAAAATGAAGGAAAATAATGAATGGAAATTTTCAAGGGGTGTGAAAAAAAAATTGAGATTTCCTTTAATAATAAAAAAAAAATCAGGAGATTTCCTTTAATAATAAAAATGAAGGAAAATGATGAATGGAAAATTTCAAGGGGTGTGAATACTTTTTTCCAGGCACTGTATATGTGGTAGCGCTGTGATTGCCAGGAGCGGGAGAATTTATTTTGGGTTGTCTTTTGGTGAAGGGTTATGGTAGTAGCAAGAAATCTACAGCTAAATTTAAAAAAATATATATTATTATAATATTTTTTTTTTTACTATTTTGGACAGTTTTCTATAAATAATAATAATTTAAAAAATCAGATTTCCTTTAATAATAATTAAAAAAAATCAGGAGATTTCCTTTAATAATAAAAATGAAGGAAAATGATGAATGGAAATTTTCAAGGGGTGTGAAAAATTTTTTTAGATTTCCTTTAATAATAAAAAAAAAATCAGGAGATTTCCTTTAATAATAAAAATGAAGGAAAATGATGAATGGAAAATTTCAAGGGGTGTGAATACTTTTTTCCAGGCACTGTATATGTGGTATCGCTGTGATTGCCAGGAGCGAGATAATTTATTTTGGGTTGTCTTTTTGTGAAGGGTTAGGTTAGTAGCAAGAAATATACAGCTAAATTTAAAAAAATATATATTATTATTTATTTTTTTACTATTTTGGACAGTTTTCTTTAAATAATAATAATTAAAAAAATCAGATTTCCTTTAATAATAAAAATGAAGGAAAATGATGAATGGAAAATTTCAAGGGGTGTGAATACTTTTTTCCAGGCACTGTATAATGTGGTATCGCTGTGATTGCCAGGAGCGAGAGAATTTATTTTGGGTTGTCTTTTCGTGAAGGGTTATGGTAGTAGCAAGAAATATACAGCTACATTTAAAAAAATATATATTATTATTATTAATTTTTTTACTATTTTGGACAGTTTTCTTTAAATAATAATAATTTAAAAAATCAGATTTCTTTTAATAAAAATAAAAAAAAATCAGGAGATTTCCTTTAATAATAAAAAAAAACCAAGAGATTTCCTTTAATAATTAAAAAAAAAAAAATTACCACCAAATGAAAGCCCAATTTGTCCTGAAAAAAATACATATAATCCACCTTGATACACAAAGTAGTTGTGATGATTTGTACAGTTTTACTAACTCGAGTCAAAGTTGCAAAATTGGGTTTAGGCGTTAACATTTGTTTTACCCTTGGGGGGAGGGGGTTAAATACGAATGATTGGTTCCCCTCCCGGTGAAAGTTACCTTTTACCTTAGACTGAACAAGAAATTGTATTAAAGGCAGATTCTTCCACTGAGCCCAGATTACGAAGGACTTCAGCAACTGGTAATGGCATGTCCTACCTCACTATCTACAATACGAAAGCAGGTAAGGATCATTAAAAAATCCTCTAAAATCTTTGAAATGGTAATCAGTTCCTGGGAGGGTGGTCTTTTTTTTTTTTTTTTTTTTTCTCAATTAAATTGGAATTTTACAAAAAAAAAAATTATTTAAAAAAATATTATTCTTTATTATTAATTATTATTACTAAATTATTCATTTTTTTTTTTTTTTTAAAGTTCCTCCATAAGCAGTACAGACTTCGTTGCGTTGTACTCCATCCTCCAGATCGACGTCCTCAGGTCTGGCAGTGACTCAAACCTGAAACAACAGAAGAGGATTTTTATTAGAGCAAAGTTTAGGGATTTATTTTTTAAAGATTTTCTGTTTCCTTTGCAAAACAGCGAGTATAAAAAAAATAAAAAAGCTTTGTATCATCCGTACTTCAATATGTCTACTTTTTATTTCTGGTATCACATAATTTGTCTTATATTCTGTACATGTAATTTATTTTATCATAAAATAAAAATTTTTGAACGAAGAAAAAAATAAATAAATAAATAAATAAATATGTACAATGAAAAACAAAAAAAAAAAACAAAAAATAAAAAATAAAAAATAAAAAAAATGAAAGAAAAAAAAGATAAAAAGGGAAGAACAAATCTGCAGAGAGAAAGCTAATCATTTATCCCGGGGGGATAAAATTCCTTTCTCTGCCTTATCCTTTTGGCAGGATATGTGTTGCCCCCCGGGGTATGGCGGGTTCACCTGTAAAGGGGGCGCTCTTTGCCACCTGGGATGTCCCAGAGGACTCTTGGGGCTGTCTGAAGTGCTTTTAAAGGATAAAGTGCCACAACAAGACATGAATGAGTCCAGAAAAAAAAAAAAACTTTTCACATAAAGAAGACCAAAAAAGCCAACATGTTTCGGAGCTCAAAGCCCCTTCATCAGTGATAAGAAACAAACAACATCAAATTATTTAAACTGTGGATCTAAAATTACAAACATCAAAAATAACCGAATAAAAAGACAAAAACATAGAAGAGCGTAGAAAAAAGACCCATTGAGTCTTCCTCATTTCTTAATAATATATATACACAGTATCTGACAAAAGTAAGTACACCCCTCGGTCACATCATAAATACAGTATCTGACAAAAGTACAAACCTCAGTCACATCATATATACAGTATCTGACAAAAAGTAAGTACACCCCATCAGTCACCTCATATATACAGTGTCTGACAAAAGTAAGTACACCCCTCAGTGACGTTTGTGTAAATCTTTTCTTCTCTCTTTTCATGTGACAACACTGAAGAAATGACACTTGTCTACAATGTAAAGTAGTGAGTGTACAGCTTGTATAACAGTGTAAATTTCCTGTCCCCTCAAAATAACTCAACACACAGCCATTAATGTCTAAACCGCTGGCAACAAAAGTCAGTACACCCCTAAGTTAAAATGTCTGAATTGGGCACAAAGTGTCAATATTTTGTGTGGCCGCCATTATTTTCCAGCACTGCCTTCACCCTCTTGGGCATGGAGGTCACCAGAGCTTCACAGGTCACCACTGGAGTCCTCTTCCCCTCCCCCACGATGACATCACAGAGCTGGTGGATGTTGGAGACCTTCCCCTCCTCCACCTTCCATTTGAGGATCCCCCACAGATGATCAATAGGGTTTAGGTCTGGAGACATGCTTGGCCAGTCCATCACCTTTACCCTCAGCTTCTTTAGCAAGGCAGTGGTGGTGTTGGAGGTGTGTTTGGGGTGGTTATCATGTTGGAATACTGCCCTGCGGCCCAGTCTCTGAAGGGAGGGGATCATGCTCTGCTTCAGTATGTCACAGTACATGTTGGCATTCATGGTCCCCTCAATGATCTGTAGCCCCCCAGTGCCGGCAGCACTCATGCAGCCCCAGACCATGACACCCCCACCACCATGCCTGACTGTAGACAAGACACACTTGTCTTTGTCCTCCTCACCTGGTTTCCCCCACAAAGTGTCATTCATTGGTCCTAATTATTTTTAATACGATATTTAATATAACATTCAAATATTTACTTAACAAGACAGTAATGGTGTGTGCAGTGCTCATAGTAGCCAATCATATTTTAGCCTTTTTTTATTTATTACGGTCAGATCAACGAAATATGCTTTATGGTAACCCTTTCATGCCTTTTTCTGACATTTGTTGCTTACAAATCCGTATTTTTTTTTGCTAAAAAATTACTTAGAACCCCCAAACATTATATATATATATATTTATTTTTTAGCAGAGGCCCTAGATAATAAAATGGCGATCGTTGCAATATTTTATATCACACAGGATCTTTCAAACTTAATATTTTTTGGTGGAAAAAAAGACACTTTTATTAATTAAAAAAAAAAAACAACAAGAAAGTTAGCCCGATTTTACCTAACATGTCATGGTTTGAAATTGCGCACACTTGCGGAATGGCGACAAACTACGGGGTACCTAAAAATCTCAATAGGTAAAGTTTTAATTTTTTTTTTTTACAGGTTCAAGCTAAAGAGGAGATGTAGGGCTAGAATTATTGCTCCCGCTCTAACGATCGCGGCGATACCACACATGTGTTGTTTGGACACCCTTTACATTTTCAGGACGCAAATAGAATAATAGAATAGAATAAAAAAAGAATTTAATAAAATAAAAAAAGAATATAAACATCTTCTGAATAGAATAGGGTACAGAAAAAATTATATTCTTTTTTTATTCTAATTTATTTCATTTTATTTTATTCTTTTATTTTTTTATTTTTGTTCCGTTTTACTATATTATATTCTATTCTTTTCTTTTCTGTTATGTTCTTTTTCTGTTCTATTCCTTTGTTTTCTATTCTATTTTATCCTCTTTGGAAATTTGAAAACTTTTCGAATTCAAAAACGAATTTGAATAGGTTTGAAAACCATTCAAATCGATTCGAATTCAAATTCTGTCCGAATTGTTTTTTTTTGTTTTTTTTTCATTATTTCGGATTGGTTGAAATTCGATGCTATTGTAATTCGGAAATTCTGATACACTCGAATTTCTGAAAAAACAAATTTCAGTTCGGAAGGAAAGGAACTGCACATGTCCAGGACATTCTCCAGAGCTTAGAAAATGAAGGTAGAGCTTCACTTTGCAAAGAATAACCAATCACGTGCAAGGAAAAAAAAAAACTGCCTTTTTGCTCGCACGTGATTGGATGGTGAAAGTCAGCAGAGCTTCCTCCTCATTTATTAAGCTCTGGAGCAACTGCTCTTTGCAAAGTGCGCCATCTATGCCTTTTAGCACATCAGCTCCGTCGCGTTCACCCGGGAGAACACACATTATTTCTAGCCGCTATAGCTGTTGGCAATAATTGCGGTAAAAAAAAAAATCGGACAGGCCGGTTATGCCCAAATCGATCGAATAAACTTGGGTGCAATCAGCCTTCAAATCTCGGCTGGTCCCGGCTTGAACCGGCAAAGAGATTCGAACCGGCTGTAGCCGGCTTCAGACGGTCGTCACTGGTAAGGGTGTCCCCACTGGGAGATTTATCCTCATCTCCTGTTCTGGTGACAACTGTAAAAGTTTGGAATTCCGTCACTTCCTGTCCTGGAACCTCTATGCAAAATTGCATTTACTAAAACACATTATTCAGATCACCTCTGAATAATGCGGTTGCAGCCGCTGAATGTTCTACACAAAACAACCGTGTGGAAGTACACGCCGTGCCTAGTGCGCCCCCCATCCATCTCCCCTGCTGCTGCCAGCCCCTCCTCCCCCCTCCTTCTACTTGCTGTCAATTCCAGGCTGAGGAAATGACATTTGGGAGTTGCTGTGTAAATACAGGAGTTGTAAAAAAAATAAAAATAATAAGGACCGTCTGACACAGTGTTTATAAATATTGTTCAGACAGAGATAGAGAGAAGAGATACAGAGTTTCATTTTTTATAAACATTGTACAGGCCAGAGGTAGACAGATACAATGTAGCAATGTTTATAAACATCGTACAGATCAGAAGTAAAGAGATACAATGCAACAATGTTTATAAAAATTATACAGACCAGAAATAAAGAGATACAAAATATTTTTTTTAATAAACATTGATTAGATGGGAGATAGGGAGATACAAAGTAACATTGTTTATAAACATTGCACAGACCAGTGATGGAGAGATACAATGTAACATTGTTAATAAACATTGATCAGAATGGAGAGAGAGAGAGATACCAAGTAACACTGTTATAAACATTGATCAGACAGGAGATAGAGAGATACAATGTAACATTGTTTATAAACATTGATCAGACAGGAGATAGAGAGATACAAAGTAACATTGTTTATAAACATTGATCAGACAAGTGATAGAGAGATACAAAGTAACATTGTTTATAAACATTGATCAGACAGGAGATAGAGAGATACAAAGTAACATTGTTTATAAACATTGATCAGACAGGAGATAGAGAGATACAAAGTAACATTGTTTATAAACATTGATCAGACAGGAGATAGAGAGATACAATGTAACATTGTTAATAAACATTGATCAGAATGGAGAGAGAGAGAGATACCAAGTAACACTGTTATAAACATTGATCAGACAGGAGATAGAGAGATACAATGTAACATTGTTTATAAACATTGATCAGACAGGAGATAGAGAGATACAAAGTAACATTGTTTATAAACATTGATCAGACAAGTGATAGAGAGATACAAAGTAACATTGTTTATAAACATTGATCAGACAGGAGATAGAGAGATACAAAGTAACATTGTTTATAAACATTGATCAGACAGGAGATAGAGAGATACAAAGTAACATTGTTTATAAACATTGATCAGACGGGAGATAGAGAGATACAAAGTAACATTGTTTATAAACATTGATCAGACAGGAGATAGAGAGATACAAAGTAACATTGTTTATAAACATTGATCAGACAGGAGACAGAGAGATACAAAGTAACTTTGTTTATAAACATTGATCAGACAAGTGATAGAGAGATACAAAGTAACTTTGTTTATAAACATTGATCAGACGGGAGATGGAGAGATACAAAGTAACATTGTTTGTTTTTGGTTTAATATCGCTTGAAATAATGACATTACTGTTGAATAAAGAGTCCAATAGCAGAAATGTAACAGTTGCTCGGTGGGGGGGGGGGGGCTGAATTGTTTAATGTAGTTGTAGTTTTCTGTCTCTTGCACTAGTGACTCCCTCCCCCTCCCCCTCCCCAGGAGCTCTGTAGTTTCGTCCCATAGATCAAAGAGCCAAAATGTGAACTAACCCTCTAAGAGCAACGCGGGCAGAGCGCCCCCCTCCTCCTCCTATGTAGATGTGGGTGGGTGGGGGGGTGGGGTTCACTTTCTTAGACCACTGATGGTGAACCCGGCAGTAACATTGTCTTTGTAGTGTGGGAAGAAAGCCGCGGAGATATGGGGAGAACATACAAACTCCATGCAGGTAGCATCATGGCTGGGATTCCAACCAAGGACCCCGGTGCTGTAAAAACGTTTGCTTTCACATGATTGGACGATTGGAGTGAGCGCTCTCACTAAGCTCAGTGACCTTCCTCTGCTTCTAATGAACAAGCCCCATTGGTTATGGCAGGATTGGGATGACAGTTTCCCACCAGACCCGTCCAATAAGGGCGCGCGGGCACCGCCCCCCTCTCTCCAGCCACCCCCCATATCAATAATGGATAGATTCATCGCATGGATCTATCAACGACCGTCGCCGCCACCCCCTATTCAGGCGTCCGGCCCCTTTTAGGTCACCGGGAGCCTGAATTACAGCGGCGGGGGGGGGGGGGGCTTTAGAAAGGTGGTCTCGGAGTGCGGAGCATTGCGTCTGGAGCCCACCCAGGTGTGTTAGAAAAGCAAATGAATATTTGCTTTTCTAACACTGAACCGCCTCTCCACCAATCAGGTAGCGCAGGTTTGATACCCGTCACCTGATTGGCTGAAAGGACAGGCGCTGGTATGTGACGCTTAGCAGGAAGCAAGAAGAGACGCACGCAGGACACAGTTCAGGCAGCGGGCAGGTGGGGGTCACAGTGGCTGCATTTTATGGGCAAAGTGGCTCCATTTGATGGCACAGTGGCGGCAATTGATGGCACAGTGGTTGCATTTGATGGCACAGTGACTGCATTTGATGGGCCCAGTGGCTGTGTTTGATGGCACAGTGGCAGCAATTGATGGGCACAGTTGTTGCATTTGATGGCACAGTGGCGGCATTTGATGGGAACAGTGGCTGCATTTGATGGCACAGTGGCAGCAATTGATGGGCACAGTTGTTGCATTTGATGGCACAGTGGCGGCATTTGATGGGAACAGTGGCTGCATTTGATGGCACAGTGGCAGCAATTGATGGGCACAGTTGTTGCATTTGATGGCACAGTGGCGGCAATTGATGGCACAGTGGTTGCATTTGATGGCACAGAGGCTGCATATGATGGGCCCAATAGCTCTGTTTGATGGCACAGTGGCGGCAATTGATGGGCAAAGTGGCTGCAATTTAGGGCACAGTGGCTGCATATGATGGGCACAGTGGCGGCAAATGATGGCACAGAGGCTGCATATGATGGCACAGTGGCGGTAATTGATGGCACATTGGCTTCATTTGATGGGGCACAGTGGCGGCAATTGATGGCACAGTGGGTGCATTTGATGGGCACAGTGGCTGCATTTGATGGGCACAGTGGCTGCAATTGATGGGCACAGTGGGTGCATTTGATGGGCACAGTGGCTGCATTTGATGGGCACAGTGGGTGCATTTGATGGCACAGTGGCTGCATTTGATGGGCACAGTGGCTGCAATTGATGGTCACAGTGGCTGCATTTGATGGGCACAGTGGCTGCAATTGATGGGCACAGTGGGTGCATTTGATGGGCACAGGGGCTGCATTTGATGGTTATTTTTCAGTACTTTTCAGAATCTTTCAGTTTGTTTGTCCCCCCCCCCCTCCCCCCCATAAATTTTGAGCACCAGCAGCCACTGCTTTCCACCATTTCTGGGAACATATAACGCCCCTTATGATCTCTTGCCCATTAATAGCATTGGCAGGAAGTCCTAATTTCTTTAGCCAGACTGGTAAAATACCAGCCAGGTGGCAACCCCCAGTCCCAGGGCCGACACCTTTTAACACCAACCTGACAGGTTCGCTGTAATTAATGCAGCAGCCGGGATAATGCCGCTCCCAGGTGATTGGCCGGGCTCAGGTGCCCCCTCTCCGCTCATCGCGTCCATGTCAGGATTAGTGCCCCCCCCCCAGTGCCCCCCCCTCCCTATCCCAACAATCGCCTGCCAGGCCCCCGTCCACGGAGGGCCAAGCCCCGTATCTGTGGCTGGCAGGAAAAGGTTATCTGGTTGCCGCGCCGCCATCACTTCTCCTGTGTGAAAATTATAACTCGGGAAAGGAAATTATTAAAGATTCTGGTGGGGGCTCCCAGCAGCCAAACCGCGATAGAGGTCAATAATAAGTATGTGCAGCCGGGAACGACAATCCTCTGGGGTGACTGTAGGCTAATTAATAATTAATGCCAGAGACGGGCTGTTTGAAATGCAGATGCGAGGGGCTGGGGGGGTGGGGGGGGGGCAGCGCAGTGCGAGAAGAGGAAGCAGATTTGGAGGCAGCAGGGAATTGTGGCTCCCTTACCGGCTGCCTGTGAAAGGCGGACCTGGGTGCAAAGCAAGGCCCATGGTTTAAATTATATTCCCCTCAGCTCTTAATTACCTGAACCGGCTTTGAAGTTCCTCTCTTTTTATCCCGGCTTGAAAAGAGATTGGCTCAGCTGAGGGACTCGACGGAATGATCAAATGCAAACGAGAGTGGAGAGGAAGAGGCAGAATTCACTGTGTGGGTGTGCATATATATATATACAGTATATATATCACTCGTACATAGTGCCAACACCTCTCCAGTCCCTGGACATCAAATACATTTACACATAGGACATATATGTGCAGAGAATGATCGGCGGGAGGAAGGAGGTCCTCTATATAGATCTTTATATCACTAGAGGGGTCCCCAGCAGGAGGAAGGAGGTCCTGATTCCTCTATATAGATCTTTATATCACTAGAGGGGTCCCCAGCAGGAGGAAGGAGGTCCTGATTCCTCTATATAGATCTTTATATCACTAGAGGGATCACCGGCAGGAGGAAGGAGGTCCTGATTCCTCTATATAGATCTTTATATCACTAGAGGGGTCACCAGCAGGAGGAAGGAGGTCCTGATTCCTCTATATAGATCTTTATATCACTAGAGGGGTCACCGGCAGGAAGGAAGGAGGTCCTGATTCCTCTATATAGATCTTTATATCACTAGAGGGGTCACTGGCAGGAGGAAGGAGGTCCTGATTCCTCTATATAGATCTTTATATCACTAGAGGGATCACCAGCAGGAGGAAGGAGGTCCTGATTCCTCTATATAGATCTTTATATCACTAGAGGGGTCACCAGCAGGAGGAAGGAGGTCCTGATTCCTCTATATAGATCTTTATATCACTAGAGGGGTCACTGGCAGGAGGAAGGAGGTCCTGATTCCTCTATATAGATCTTTATATCACTAGAGGGGTCACTGGCAGGAGGAAGGAGGTCCTGATTCCTCTATATAGATCTTTATATCACTAGAGGGGTCACCAGCAGGAGGAAGGAGGTCCTGATTCCTCTATATAGATCTTTATATCACTAGAGGGATCACCAGTGGGAGGAAGGAGGTCCTGATTCCTCTATATAGATCTTTATATCGCTAGAGGGGTCACCAGCAGGAGGAAGGAGGTCCTGATTCCTCTATAGATATCTTTATATCACTAGAGGGGTCACCAGCAGGAGGAAGGAGGTCCTGATTCCTCTATATAGATCTTTATATCACTAGAGGGGTCACCAGCAGTAGGAAGGAGGTCCTGATTCCTCTATATAGATCTTTATATCGCTAGAGGGGTCACCAGCAGGAGGAAGGAGGTCCTGATTCCTCTATATAGATCTTTATATCGCTAGAGGGGTCACCGGCAGGAGAAAGGAGGTCCTGATTCCTTTATATAGATCTTTATATCACTAGAGGGGTCACCGGAGGGAGGAAGGAGGTCCTGATTCCTCTATATAGATCTTTATATCACTAGAGGGGTCACCAGCAGGAGGAAGGAGGTCCTGATTCCTCTATATAGATCTTATATCACTAGAGGGGTCACCAGCAGGAGGAAGGAGGTCCTGATTCCTTTATATAGATCTTTATATCACTAGAGGGGTCACCGGCAGGAGGAAGGAGGTCCTGATTCCTCTATATACATCTTTATATCACTAGAGGGGTCACCAGCAGGAGGAAGGAGGTCCTGATTCCTCTATATAGATCTTTATATCACTAGAGGGGTCACCAGCAGGAGGAAGGAGGTCCTGATTCCTCTATATAGATCTTTATATCACTAGAGGGATCACCAGCAGGAGGAAGGAGGTCCTGATTCCTCTATATAGATCTTTTTATCTATTATAGTAGGGATGAGGCAAAAAATTGGAGCAAACACCATTAAAGTCTATGGGACGCGAACGTGAAAAATCAAAAGTGCTCATTTTAAAGTCTTATATGCAAGTTATTGTCATAAAAAGTGTTTGGGGACCCGAGTCCTGCCCCAGGGGACATGGATCAATGCAAAAAAAAAGTCTTGTTGGGCGCAGGAATGGGGCCAGCTGTGAAATATTAGATCAAAATTTTTAATTACATGCCCGTTAAACAGAGGCAGAAAAATTGGGCCTTGGATGGTGGTGGTGGTGCCCTAAACCAAAAATATTGTTGGAAGCTAGCATCATCAAGATTAAGGAGAAACAGAATAGTCAGCATAGGGATCCCACATCCATAGCAAATTCAATCAGTTACATCGGCATCAGGTGCTTAATAGCTGCTGATCCAAGACTGATTAATTTTTTATGAATGTGAGCCTATCAACAGAGTCTATGGACAGGCGCACTCTTTAAGCCATTACAAACCCTCCAGCAGCACTGAATGTGCATTGAGAAGCACACTGGATGCAAGACAGGGCGGTAGCTCAGTTTCATATTGAGCAAGTTCTATCCAGTGGTCCATCCTCAAGACCCAGTGGATGCTCTGTTGGAAAGTTCTCCAAGTCTGCTCTTGCCTCTAGATATCCCTGCACCATGTAATGCAGATGCTGGCGATGGTTGCTTGAACCGATCAGACCTTGGTGCTGAGGACTGAAAAATTGTCTAAAAGGCATCGGTCAGCTGGCCACCTTCTCCATCACTCTTCTTCTGACTGAACGAAGCCTCAGCAACACGTTGTCCAGCACCAGGAAATTGTAACCCCCCAGAGTCTGGAAATGTGTTGCACAAACCTTTCTTCAAGGCCTCTTGAAAATGTTGTATCCTCTGCTCCCTCTGCAAAGGCAGGATGAGTTCTGCAACCTTACCCTTGTAACATGGATCAAGAAGGGTTGCCAGCCAGCAATGATCCCTCTCCTTGATGCCACAAATCCTAGGGTTCTTTTGCAGGCTTTGCAGAATCAGGGAGGCCATGCAGTGTAAGTTTGCAGAGGCATTCAATTCTGAGTCTTCTGGGTCACTAAGGATCACATGAACTGTAACTACCTCCTTCCAGCCACGTACAACTCCTTGGGTTTCTGGGGGCTGAAGACCATCCCTTGAAGACTGCTGCTGAGTTTTATCCTCTACATCCATGCTGACACAATCCTCCTCCTCCTCCTCCTCTTCTTCCTGTGTTTTTTGCACCCCAGAAAGAATGCTATCTGGATAAAGTGGGCCTTGATAGTTATGGAAGTCCTCCTCTTCCTCCCGCTGTGCTGCCTCAAGTGCCCTGTCCATGATTCCATGAAGTGTGTGCTTCAACAGGAAGATTAGAGGGACAGTATCACTGATGCATGCATTGTCGCTGCTCACCATCCTTGTGGCCTCCTCAAATGGTGACAGGACAGTGCACACATCCTTGATCAGTAGCCACTGGTGTGGCGAAAAGAATCCAAGATCCCCTAACCCTGTCCTGGTGCCATACTCGCACAGGTACTCATTGATGGTCCTCTGCTGTGTGTGCAGCCACTGCAGCATTGCCAACGTTGAGTTGCACCTGGTGGGAATGTCACAAAGAAGCCAGTTGGTGGGCAGTTTGCATTTCCTTTGAATGTCAGCCAGCAGAGCACTGGCATTCTATATGTATGACCGGTAGAAATGACCACAGACTCTTCTGGCCTGCCTCAGGTGATCCTGTAAGCCTGGGTACTTGCTCAAGAACCACTGCACCACCTAATATAGGTTGTGTGCCAAACATGGAACATGGGTCAAGTGTCCCTGTTGGAGGGTGGAGAGAAGGTTGGTGCCATTGTCGCATACAACCATTCCTGGCTGAAGCTGCCATGGTGTCAACCACCTCTCAGCCTGACCCTAGAGAAATGGCATTTTGGAACCAGCCACTGAGGTACAGCACATTCCACAAATTCACAAAACGGAGCAGAGTCTACCAGCTGAAAAGGCAGCAGTTGCCGTGCAAGCAATTTGGGCAAGCTAGCGTTTAGACGTTGAGCATGTGGATAGCTGGAATCAAATTTCTTTTTACGGTTCAGCAACTGGGGTAGGGAAATTTGCCTGCTAAAATCAGATGGTGGTGTACTGCTAGCAGATTTGCTGCAAGTACTTGGGATACCTATTGCTATACCTTTATTCCTCTCAGTGCAGTTTTTTGAGAGGACTGGAGGTATAGTAGGGTTGGAGATCGCAGATGAGGAGCAAGGAGAAGTCCGCATTTTTCTTTCAAGTGCTGTTGCAAACAGACTTCATGGAAGGTTGTCATATATCTGGTCAAGCATGTGGTGCTCAAGCGGCTGCTGTTCTGGCCACGCTTGATCCGCTTCAGACATAGGTTGCAATCAGCCAGTGACAAAAAAGGCCCACACCAAGGAATGTTAAAACGCCAGCAGGGAGTCAGCAGCACCCTGCCCCTGCGGAGCTCTTCGGTGTGATGCAATAGGGTGGCTGCCCTTAAGCTGCCCCCTAGAGGAAATCCTGCCTCATTGGAGTTGTGCCTCCTCCTCTTCCTCCTCCTCTCTTCTCTCAGGCACCCAAGTAGAGTCAGTGACCTCATCATCCCCTCCCTCCTCGTTACTGGAGCAAACTTGGCAGTATGCTGCAGCTGGGGAAACATGACTGCCAGTTTCTTGTCCTTCTTGGGCTCCCCCTCTCTCTAGGCTCACGTTACTCCCTTCCTCAACCTGGGACACCAAGATCGGTGCATTCAAATCGCTGCGCATCTTCCAGCAGCATTTACCCAACACTGTGGTCGAATAATTCTGGGGACTCCTCCATGGATGATGATGGGGCTACAGAACGCGTGACTGTGGACAAGGAGCCAGTGGATTAGGATGCTTTGGCGGCTGCATTGGAAGGCAAACTACTCTGAGCCTGGGTGACAGAGGATGAGGAGGATGAGGACGGCTTTGTTATCCACTCCACCAACTCTTCTGCATGTTGTGGCTCAATAACACGGCCATCAGCAGAAAAAAGGACAAGCGCGCCCCACAGCCACCTGCAGAGGATGCACCATGTCCACGACCAGCACTGTTGACTGTAGAGGTCATGAAGAAGCTCAAGACCCATCTCTTTTGAAGACCCAGATGGTTAATGGCGGCAAATGTGCCTTGAGGCGATTCAGTTCGCGTATGCAGCGCCATAGAAGTCATTCATTCATAGACACAGAGGCTGTTTGCCCTCCTTTAGTGGCCTGTGAGCGTCTGCCTCTCCTTGGTGGCCTTCCGGACATGATGTATATTTTGTTTTGCAACACCGCACTACACTGTATTAAATACTGTGTACACCACCTGAAGTGTATTAGAAACTGTACACCACAGAATGCACTGTAGATATAGGCTACACTGGATGCAGAATATATATATATATATATATATATATATATATATATATATATATATATATACAAGACTGTATATATATATATATATATATATATATATATATATATATATATATACACAAGACTGTATATATATATATATATATATATATATATATATATATATATATATATATATATATATAAAAAATACACTGCCACTAACTGAGTAACCTGCCTGCTTAATCTAAATTACGCTATCTCTCCGTCCACACCAACAACACTACACAAGGCCACCGTGTAAGGAGCCTTCTATAGTGTGGGGCGTGAACTTAGTCTCCCTGAGCCATGATTGGCCAAAGGCACCCAGGTCAGGTGCATGCTTTGGCCAATCATCATACAGCAATGCACTGGGATCTTGCAGTGCATTATGGGGCGTTCCGCAGCACTCAAATTTGCCGCAAACGCCCCATAATGTTCGCTCTTTGGTGAACGGGCAAACACCCGATGCTCGAGTCGAACTTATGTTTGACCTGAACATCAAGCTCATCCCTAATCACTAGAGGGCTCATAAGCAGGAAGTAGGGGGTCCTGATTCCTCTATATAGATCTATTTATCACTGGAGGGATCAACAGCAGGCGGAAGAAAATCCTAATAACTCTGTGGGGTGTGTGTATGTATATATATATATATATTTATATCACTTGTACATAGCACCCATACCTCTCCAGTTCCTGGACATCATATACATTTACACATGGGACATATTTATGTACAATGAATGACCAGCAGGAGGAAGGAGGTCCTGATTCCTCTCTATAGATCTTTATATCACTAGAGGGGTCACCGGGAGGAGGAAGGAGGTCCTGATTCCTTCCTCCTCCCTCCGCCTGCAGTGCCCCACAACCCGCAGACCCCCAAAACCACCAGACAAGGGTTGTGGGGATGAGGCCATCCCCATCAACCCTCCCCATGTTGAGGGCATGTGGCCTGGTACGGTTCAGGAGGTGGGCCGCTCTCTTCTCCCCGCCCCCCCCTTTTCCTGCGGCCTACCAGGTTGCATGTTCAGATAATCGCCTGGTATGGATTTTGGGGGGGGCCACGCTATTTTTTTTTTTTTTTTTACATTTTGGCGTGGAGTTCCCCTTAATATCCATACCAGACCCGAAGGGCCTGCTATGGACTGGGGGGGAAACACACGCCATTTTTTTTTTCAATGATTTTTATCTATATTGCTGGGATCCAGCAATACATTACAGCTGCACGCAATTTTAAATGACAATTTTCCTTTAGAAATGTAATTTTGCTGCGGTACTGTTATGAACATAGGAAAGATGCGCTACTTTAAAGGCAGACTAAGGGGACCCCCGGGTTTGTTATTTAAAGGAATATTTCATTTTTATTGATGCACTTGCTTGAAGATATAAATTTGGATAAAATTTTAGAAACAAAGAATGCGGAGGAGAGATGGGTTTGCTTTAAGAGCATATTAAATAAGGGCATTAGCCAATGCATCCCATTGAGTAATAAATTTAAAAGAGCGAACAAAAGTCCTGGATGGCTTAACACCAATGTAAAAATGCATATAAAAGCAAAAGAGAAGGCCATCAAAAAGTTGTGGAATCATCATCAGCATTCAGACTTTACAAAGAATGCAATGAGAAATGTAAGGGTGTAATCAGGGCAGCTAAGATAGAACACGAAAAACACATAGCGGAGAAGAGCAAAAAAAAAATCACAAGAAATTCTTCAAGTATATAAACTGTAAAAAAGGAGGACAGATCATATTGGCCCCTTAAAGAACGAGGAAGGACATCTGGTTACAAAGGATGGGGAGATGGCAAAGGTATTGAATTTATTCTTCTCCTTGGTCTTCACGAGGGAATCGGGGGGCTTCAGTAACCAAAACTGCAGTGTTTATCCTCATGACACATCACAGGAAGCACCTCCATGGTTAACAGAGGACAGAATTAGAAATAGACTTGGGAAACTTAACATTAATAAATCACCGGGACCAGAAGGCTTGCACCCGAGGGTACTTAGGGAGCTCAGTCAAGTAATTGCCAGACCATTGTTCCTAATTTTTACTGAAAGTCTACTGACTGGAATGGTATCAGCTGATTGGAGAAAAGGCAATGTAGCACCAATATTTAAAAAGAGCCCAAAATACATCCCTGGGAATTACAGACCAGTCAGCCTAACATCAATAGTATGTAAAGTCTTGGAAGGGATGATAAGGGACTATATACAAGATTTTAGTAATGAGAACGGTATCATTAGCAGTAATCAGCATGGATTCATGAAGAATCGTTCTTGCCAAACCAATCTACTAACCTTCTATGAGGAGGTGAGTTGCCATCTAGCTAAAGGAAGGCCCGTAGACGTGGTGTAGCTAGATAAAGGAAGGCCCGTAGACGTGGTGTATCTAGATAAAGGAAGGCCCGTAGACGTGGTGTAGCTAGATAAAGGAAGGCCCGTAGACGTGGTGTATCTAGATAAAGGAAGGCCCGTAATAGTGGTGTATCTAGATAAAGGAAGGCCCATAGACGTGGTGTATCTAGATAAAGGAAGGCCCGTAGACGTGGTGTATCTAGATAAAGGAAGGCCCGTAGACGTGTGTATCTAGATAAAGGAAGGCCCGTAGTAGTGGTGTATCTAGATAAAGGAAGGCATGTAGACGTGGTGTATCTAGATAAAGGAAGGCCCATAGACGTGGTGTATCTGGATAAAGGAAGGCCCGTAGATGTGGTGTATCTGGATAAAGGAAGGTTCATAGACATGGTGTATCTAGATAAAGGAAGGCTCGTAGACGTGGTGTATCTAGATAAAGGAAGGCCCGTAGACGTGGTGTAGCTAGATAAAGGAAGGCCCGTAGACGTGGTGTATCTAGATAAAGGAAGGCCCGTAGATGTGGTGTATCTGGATAAAGGAAGGTTCATAGACATGGTGTATCTAGATAAAGGAAGGCTCGTAGACGTGGTGTATCTAGATAAAGGAAGGCCCGTAGACGTGGTGTAGCTAGATAAAGGAAGGCCCGTAGACGTGGTGTATCTAGATAAAGGAAGGCCCATAGACGTGGTGTATCTAGATAAAGGAAGGCCTGAAGACATGGTGTATCTAGATAAAGGAAGGCCCGTAGACATGGTGTATCTGGATAAAGGAAGGCCCGTAGACGTGGTGTATCTAGATAAAGGAAGGCCCGTAGATGTGGTGTATCTAGATAAAGGAAGGCCCGTAGACGTGGTGTATCTGGATAAAGGAAGGCCCGTAGACATGGTGTATCTAGATAAAGGAAGGCCCGTAGACGGGGTGTATCTAGATAAAGAAAACAGAGAAAACCGCGCAATCCCTAAAGTTTAGAATAGGGTGACTAGTCCCTCCAATTGGGGGACAAAACTTAAAAAACAGGCTAGTGGACAAATGTAATATCCCCTAGTGCAGGGGCCAATATGTGTTCGTGAAAACACTGTGCATACTGAACTTAATAGGCAACAAAAGTTCTATTAAATATACAAAATATACATTTACATAAAAAACAAAAATTACAAAAATCATATGTGTGAACAAGTGACCTTAGTAGAAATAATACTCTATAGTGAAATACAAACGTGAAACAAAATTGATCAGCAAATAATCATAAATTGTAGTCC
Organism: Lithobates pipiens; assembly: GCA_037367395.1. Classification (NCBI taxonomy): domain Eukaryota; kingdom Metazoa; phylum Chordata; class Amphibia; order Anura; family Ranidae; genus Lithobates; species Lithobates pipiens. The sequence goes on from JAZDVW010002692.1 coordinate 216,342, forward strand.
ATAAATAAAACTGAAAAGGAACACCACGTGTATCAAATAGCCTCAGAATTCTGGTTGCTGCTCCAACTTATGGAAAAAGCTATAGTGCACCACCACCAAAGGGATAAGATGGCTTCTTACCAGATATCCTGGTAAATCACACTTTGACAAATCCAACCGACCACCATGGGTGTCTGATTCCCCAGCTTTATTGATGCTCGGATGTCCTGGTAGATCACACTTTAACAGATCGAACCGAACCACGTGGCACCAAGTGCCAGTTCAAAGGTATTCCAATAGATTGATAGGAAGTTGACCATAAAACGGAAAAATACTCCAAATAGTGAAATACCGTTTATTAAAATATATAAAAGAGGAAGAAATACACTTACAGTATTGATGAAAAAGAAGGCATATCAAAAAGGGATGCGTCGGCCGAACACAGTATTCCACAATTTGTATCTTTATGTTGAACGAGAGGCAAATCCTAGCGTGTCACACCGCCCTACGCGTTTCGTGATAAATCACGTCGTCTTGGGGTACGGGTGACACGCCATTCTGCCTCATATTTATATGCCAAACAAAGGCCCAAGGCACCTTCTCCGTGGGAGGCCCAGGCCCTCTATACCGGAAGTGACGCAAATGCGTCTAAAACAGCTACCCAATGGCCGCCTCCGGCTAACGCCGAGCGGCCAATCTAAAATCACATTATACGTAGGAATAGATCCTGCGCTAATCATTGTGCCCAATCAGATGATCGAGTTCCCGTCATGGACGGGCGGAGATGACGTCCACCAATGCCGTACTCCGCCCGCTCCAGGGCGGAAGATCCCACCCCATACATTGAGCTCAATCGCGGTATCAGATCCCCGCAATGTATGGGCGGAAATGACGTCCGCCCCTGCCTACGCCCACGCAAGGGCGGAAGTGGCGTTCGTGCTAGTCCCCGAAATGTATGGGCGGAAATGACGTCCGCCTCTACCGTCCTCCGCATACGCAAGGGCGGAAGTGACGTTTGTGCTAAGATAGGAGTGACATCCATTATTGTGGTCTTCCTCCCAACACATATGTGGGCGGAAGGGGACACTCTCTGACTTCACCATCCGAAACTCCGAAGCCCAACTGCGGGATATCTTCCCACGGCACATGGGCAACCAAGCCTCGCCCTCGATCTGTGTCAACGTTGGCATGGGAGCACACACTCCCCCCGCCAACGGCACCAGTCGAATGAATTTTAGTTACAAAATGGGGATGGAGGTAGAGCAAAGCCCAGGACACACTATATCCCTAAATGTAATTCATCCGGCACTGGGTGATTCCAACAGAGGAAGAAGCCCACCCCCCAGTATACAAACCATTAGCAATTCTACTAACAGCAAATAAACAATGCATTACAAATGACATCAACTTATCTAATACAAAGCTCAATCCGACACTTCCTAAGGATTCCTTAAATTACAAGAACAGGTCTATTACTCCATATTCATATTAACCCTATATCTACTTTCATGGATACACTAGACCGAAATGTTTATAATGTATAAAAAAAATATTTTTAAAAGGAATTTTTAAAATAATAAAATAAATAATACAAAAGGGAAATCATGACCCCAGACTGAAATGACATATATGGTAACCACACACATCAACATCCCGCTCTTATATGTTTCTATTCTTTCAATGTCTACTATGCTTCGAGCTCCGATCAATTTATTCGAACAATACCATTGATATATATTTCAAATGCAAATGGTAACTTGGAATTGATTCGTTCTATTTCCCACCCCTCCACCATCTCCTCCAAAGGAGGGGGAGGAAGAAGAAGATGGGGGAAAGGTGGTCAAACAAACTCAGGACATTATTGTCGCCCATATTTCTGGACTAGGCATTATTTATAAAGGCATTGACGTCCGTATCTATGTTCAACCCGAAGGGGGCATACGTTTTCAATCTGTAGATCCACGACATTTCTAAGCGGGAAATCTCTCTCACTAATGACCCGCCTCTCCAGTGCGGTTTGTACTTATCTATCCCTATAAATAGGGTATTGGAGGGATCCCTATCGTGAACCTCATCATAGTGTCTAGACACAGGGTGCTTGTCAAAGCCGCGTTTGATGTTACCGATATGTTCGTTTAATCTCACTTTTAGGGCCCTCTTAGTCCTACCCACGTATTAGAGTCCACAGGGGCATTGTATAAGGTATACCACAGCCTCCGAAGAACAAGTAACGAAAGGTTCAACTGTGTATTTTTTCTGAGTGCTGGTTAAGAGGAACTCACATATCTTAGAATTTTTATTTTTATTCAGAGAGCAAACTTGACAATTTTTACATCTATAATACCCTTTCAAGTTCTGGAAGAAGCATCTATTCCTTTCAGGAGGGTTCTGTACACTGGGGGCAACCTTGCTCCCCAACGTAGAGGCCCCCTTAAAAATAACTCTAGGGGTCTCGGGTAAAACATTACCCAAAACTCGATCATTGGTCAACAGATGCCAATGTTTGCGAATTAGTTGTTTGACCTTCTTATGCTGAACAGAGAAGGTGGTGACAAAAGGCATAACCACCGTATTTCTATCCCTATCACCACCACCCTCCGCCAGCAAACATGATCTGTCCCTATTACGTACAGTAGTGACTGCTTCTGTAAGTAAGTTTGGTTCATACCCCTTTTCTATAAATCTCTGGGTCAAGATAGTAGCTTGTTCATCAAATTTGGTGACATCCGTACAGTTCCTCCTTAGGCGCAAAAATTGCCCCAGGGGGACTGACTTCAGCCATGAATCTTGATGACAACTCCCCCACGGAATGAATGAATTTCTATCTGTTGATTTAAAGAATGTGGAGGTAACAAAGGTATTGTTATTCACCCTGATATTTAAATCTAAAAAATTAACCTCCTCCCTACTGGCTTCATAGTTAAATCTAATGCCTCTATTATTGCTATTCAGCATGTCCATATAACCATGGAGTTCCGGTTCATCCCCATCCCATAGGAGGAGGACGTCGTCGATATATCGTGCCCACAGCACTATCTCAGATCTTCTTGGCGAATCGACCACGTCCTCCTCCCATTTGGCCATGAACAAGTTGGCCAAACTGGGGGCATACTTCGCCCCCATGGCCACCCCTTTGTCCTGGCGGAAAAACTGGTTATCGAACCAGAAATAATTGTGCCCTGCAGCAAATTCCAAGAGCTCTAAAATAAATTCTATCTGAATCTGAGGGAGACTCGAATCACGTTCTAGGTACAGTCTAACTGCCTCCAACCCTAGATTATGAGGGATGATGGTGTATAGTGATGTGACATCAGCAGTCACAAGCCAGAGACCTTCCTTAGGTCTAATGTCACTCAACATGTTGAGAATTTGTTTGGTGTCTTTCACATAAGAAGAAATTTTCCGCACTAGCGGTTGGAGGAAATGGTCTATATACTTGCCCACCCGTGACGTCACTGAGTCTATCCCACTGACTATTGGACGTCCCGGGGGGCAAGTAATACTCTTATGTAGCTTAGGAAGGTAGTATATTATTGGTGTCCGTGGGGCTACCGGTATCAAAAAGAGTTTCTCTTTGTCAGTAAGGATTCCCCTTCGGGAACCACCCGCAACTATCCTCATTAGCTCCTTCTTATATTTGACTACCGGGTCTCCATTTAATACTGTATAAGTCTCACCATCATCAACAATGCGATGTAACTCCTTTAGATAGTCATCCCTATCTAAGACCACAATCCCCCCCCCCTTTGTCGGCTGGTCTAATTACAAGGCATTTATTATTACATAAGGTATCCAAACCTTTTTGCAAATCACCCTGCAGCCGAACTTTCTTAACTTCAATTTTTTCTAAGTCTCGCAACACTACATCCCTGAACACCTTAATACTGGGTGCCAAAGAGCCTGGGGGATTGAAGAGTGATGCGTTAGCGAGGCCAGAATGTTGAAATTCAGGTCTCGATGCGGTATTCTCTTTGATAGGATTACCCAACATGTATCTCTTGATATTAAGCTTTCGTACATATTTATGCACGTCCATGTAGGTCTGAAACTTGCTCAGGCCCCTTGGCGGAGCAAATTTCAGACCCTTATCTAAAAGTTTTTTCTCTGGATCGGTGAGTTCCTGCGTGCTGAGATTAAAAATCCCCTTACCTAGGACCGCTTTCGCTTTTGTTGACTGTATGCGCCTCCCCCCTCTGACTCCTCTCTTAGTTCCACCGGCCTTTTTAGGCCTCTGTGGTCCATGAGAAAATCCCATTTCCGGTTATCCCTGGGGTCATATCTTACTTGGGAGGATTCGTATCTCGGGCTGAAACCCAACTCAAAGGGTCTGCTCGGATATGATCCTTGTTGGTAATTACCCTCATTCTGCCTCCTCATATTGGGGGCTTCAAAATCCGATAATGGAAAGAATCGATTATGAGTTGGAATGTCATAATCCTGCTTTCTTCCATTATGGTACACAGATCTTTCTTGATCAAAACCCCGAATAGAACCCCATGGTTCGCGGCTTTCTGACCTCTGATTCTGAAGGGGCCTTGGATTCTGATAGGAATTCTTCCTATTATTTTTATTCCTATTCCTATTGTTAGGTCCCCTCACTGGGGTTCCCACTGAGGGTTGTTGAGAGGGCCAAAAAGGGGCTTCACCCCACGGTCGCTGTAGAGGCCGCCCGGGATTAACTTGATTGTTAGTCGTCCCTCTCGGGCCCTGTTCATCCCCTGTGGGGTAATGGATTATATTACCCCTTGAGGTATTTCCCAGGGAACCTCTTATAGAGTCATTAGGGATAATATGGGGGAGTGTGTCCATCTGCTCCTTCTCTACAGCCAACTTTTTTTGCCACGAGAAGACCATTCCCGCTTGGTAGTCCCCTTTATCCCTAGTGTACTTTTTCTTCTTCTTAAGTTTCTGGTCTTTCTCTTCCTTCTCCAAGGTTTTGAGAAGACTCTTTGAGCATTCCTGATATTCATCACTGGTGCTAAAAGGTATCAATGCTTCCTTGATCTTTTTAATCTCTCCATCTAGACTGGCTAATTTCTCGCTCTTTCTCTGGGCCAGAAATCGCAACAAATGGAGACCAGAATCATTGAAAAATTTAAACCAATCCTCTAGGTTCGGTTCATCCCTATGTGGGCCTAGGTCCCATCTCAAACTCCTGGGTACCATGCTCTCTCTGATGTACGTCTCAAAAAAAGCAATGTCCCATTGTGTATGTATCTCAGAGGTAGTGAGATTTTTCAATCTAGTGAATAGACCCTTTACATCGGTACCCAGAGTGCCCGGTGTGGAATCAAAAACCCCAGAGGTATCCATCACACGCTTGGTTCTAAATTCAAAAATATCCATATTCTAGGAGTGAACCTATCCGCTGAAGCTGCAATCAATGTAATTGGTAAATAGTAAACAGAAAAAAAGGGAAAAATATCGCGCTACAGAATGATGTATACAAGTCAAAATAATGCTGCAGTTCTAATATATACCAAAAAAATATATGTGAGTAAAAAGAAAACAGAGAAAACCGCGCAATCCCTAAAGTTTAGAATAGGGTGACTAGTCCCTCCAATTGGGGGACAAAACTTAAAAAACAGGCTAGTGGACAAATGTAATATCCCCTAGTGCAGGGGCCAATATGTGTTCGTGAAAACACTGTGCATACTGAATTTAATAGGCAACAAAAGTTCTATTAAATATACAAAATATACATTTACATAAAAAACAAAAATTACAAAAATCATATGTGTGAACAAGTGACCTTAGTAGAAATAATACTCTATAGTGAAATACAAACGTGAAACAAAATTGATCAGCAAATAATCATAAATTGTAGTCCATAAATAAAACTGAAAAGGAACACCACGTGTATCAAATAGCCTCAGAATTCTGGTTGCTGCTCCAACTTATGGAAAAAGCTATAGTGCACCACCACCAAAGGGATAAGATGGCTTCTTACCAGATATCCTGGTAAATCACACTTTGACAAATCCAACCGACCACCATGGGTGTCTGATTCCCCAGCTTTATTGATGCTCGGATGTCCTGGTAGATCACACTTTAACAGAGCGAACCGAACCACGTGGCACCAAGTGCCAGTTCAAAGGTATTCCAATAGATTGATAGGAAGTTGACCATAAAACGGAAAAATACTCGGGAAAGGAAGGCCCGTAGATGTGGTGTATCTAGACAAAGGGAGGTCCGTAGACGTGGTTTATCTAGATAAAGGAAGGCCCGTAGACGTGGTGTATCTGGATAAAGGAAGGCCCGTAGACGTGGTGTATCTAGATAAAGGAAGGCCCGTAGATGTGGTGTATCTAGATAAAGGAAGGCCCGTAGACGTGGTGTATCTAGATAAAGGAAGGCCCGTAGATGTGGTGTATCTAGATAAAGGAAGGCCCGTAGACGTGGTGTATCTAGATAAAGGAAGGCCTGTAGACGTGGTGTATCTAGATAAAGGAAGGCCCGTAGACGTGGTGTATCTAGATAAAGGAAGGCCTGTAGACGTGGTGTATCTAGATAAAGGAAGGCCCGTAGACGTGATGTATCTAGATAAAGGAAGGCCTGTAGATGTGATGTATCTAGATAAAGGAAGGCCTGTAGACGTGGTGTATCTAGATAAAGGAAGGCCCGTAGACGTGGTGTATCTGGATAAAGGAAGGCCCGTAGACGTGGTGTATCTAGATAAAGGAAGGCCCGTAGATGTGGTGTATCTAGATAAAGGGAGGTCCGTAGACGTGGTTTATCTAGATAAAGGAAGGCCCGTAGACGTGGTGTATCTAGATAAAGGAAGGCCCGTAGACGTGGTGTATCTAGATAAAGGAAGGCCCGTAGACGTGGTGTATCTAGATAAAGGAAGGCCTGTAGATGTGATGTATCTAGATAAAGGAAGGCCTGTAGACGTGGTGTATCTAGATAAAGGAAGGCCCGTAGACATGGTGTATCTGGATAAAGGAAGGCCCGTAGACGTGGTGTATCTAGATAAAGGAAGGCCCGTAGATGTGGTGTATCTAGATAAAGGGAGGTCCGTAGACGTGGTGTATCTAGATAAAGGAAGGCCCGTAGACGTGGTGTATCTAGATAAAGGAAGGCCCGTAGATGTGGTGTATCTAGATAAAGGAAGGCCCGTAGACGTGGTGTATCTAGATAAAGGAAGGCCGTAGACGTGGTGTATCTAGATAAAGGAAGGCCCGTAGACGTGGTGTATCTAGATAAAGGAAGGCCTGTAGACGTGGTGTATCTAGATAAAGGAAGGCCCGTAGACGTGGTGTATCTAGATAAAGGAAGGCCTGTAGACGTGGTGTATCTAGATAAAGGAAGGCCCGTAGACGTGGTGTATCTGGATAAAGGAAGGTCCGTAGACGTGGTGTATCTAGATAAAGGAAGGCCTGTAGACGTGGTGTATCTAGATTAAGGAAGGCCCGTAGACGTGTTGTATCTAGATAAAGGAAGGCCCGTAGACGTGGTGTATCTAGATAAAGGAAGGCCTGTAGACGTGGTGTATCTAGATAAAGGAAGGCCCGTAGACGTGGTGTATCTGGATAAAGGAAGGTCCGTAGACGTGGTGTATCTAGATAAAGGAAGGCCTGTAGATGTGATGTATCTAGATAAAGGAAGGCCTGTAGACGTGGTGTATCTAGATAAAGGAAGGCCCGTAGACGTGGTGTATCTGGATAAAGGAAGGCCCGTAGACGTGGTGTATCTGGATAAAGGAAGGCCTGTAGATGTGATGTATCTAGATAAAGGAAGGCCTGTAGACGTGGTGTATCTAGATAAAGGAAGGCCCGTAGACGTGGTGTATCTGGATAAAGGAAGGCCCGTAGATGTGGTGTATCTAGATAAAGGGAGGTCCGTAGACGTGGTGTATCTAGATAAAGGAAGGCCCGTAGACGTGGTGTATCTAGATAAAGGAAGGCCCGTAGATGTGGTGCATCTAGATAAAGGAAGGCCCGTAGACGTGGTGTATCTAGATAAAGGAAGGCCCGTAGACGTGGTGTATCTAGATAAAGGAAGGCCTGTAGACGTGGTGTATCTAGATAAAGGAAGGCCCGTAGACGTGGTGTATCTAGATAAAGGAAGGCCTGTAGATGTGATGTATCTAGATAAAGGAAGGCCTGTAGACGTGGTGTATCTAGATAAAGGAAGGCCCGTAGACGTGGTGTATCTGGATAAAGGAAGGCCCGTAGACGTGGTGTATCTAGATAAAGGAAGGCCCGTAGATGTGGTGTATCTAGATAAAGGAAGGCCCGTAGACGTGGTGTATCTAGATAAAGGAAGGCCCGTAGATGTGGTGTATCTAGATAAAGGAAGGCCCGTAGACGTGGTGTATCTAGATAAAGGAAGGCCGTAGACGTGGTGTATCTAGATAAAGGAAGGCCCATAGACGTGGTGTATCTAGATAAAGGAAGGCCCGTAGATGTGGTGTATCTAGATAAAGGAAGGCCCGTAGACGTGGTGTATCTAGATAAAGGAAGGCCCGTAGACGTGGTGTATCTAGATAAAGGAAGGCCCGTAGACGTGGTGTATCTAGATAAAGAAAGGCCTGTAGACGTGGTGTATCTAGATAAAGGAAGGCCCGTAGACGTGGTGTATCTGGATAAAGGAAGGCCCGTAGACGTGGTGTATCTAGATAAAGGAAGGCCCGTAGACGTGGTGTATCTAGATAAAGGGAGGTCCGTAGACGTGGTGTATCTAGATAAAGGAAGGCCCGTAGACGTGGTGTATCTAGATAAAGGAAGGCCTGTAGACGTGGTGTATCTAGATAAAGGAAGGCCCGTAGACGTGGTGTATCTAGATAAAGGAAGGCCTGTAGAAGTGGTGTATCTAGATAAAGGAAGGCCCGTAGACGTGGTGTATCTAGATAAAGGAAGGCCCGTAGACGTGGTGTATCTAGATAAAGGAAGGCCCGTAGACGTGGTGTATCTAGATAAAGGAAGGCCCGTAGACGTGGTGTATCTGGATAAAGGAAGGCCCGTAGACATGGTGTATCTAGATAAAGGAAGGCCCGTAGACGTGGTGTATCTAGATAAAGGGAGGTCCGTAGACGTGGTGTATCTAGATAAAGGAAGGCCCGTAGACGTGGTGTATCTAGATAAAGGAAGGCCCGTAGACGTGGTGTATCTAGATAAAGGAAGGCCCGTAGACGTGGTGTATCTGGATAAAGGAAGGCCCGTAGACGTGGTGTATCTAGATAAAGGAAGGCCCGTAGACGTGGTGTATCTAGATAAAGGGAGGTCCGTAGACGTGGTGTATCTAGATAAAGGAAGGCCCGTAGACGTGGTGTATCTAGATAAAGGAAGGCCCGTAGATGTGGTGTATCTAGATAAAGGAAGGCCCGTAGATGTGGTGTATCTAGATAAAGGAAGGACCGTAGACGGGGTGTATCTAGATAAAGGAAGGCCCGTAGACGTGGTGTATCTAGATAAAGGAAGGCCCGTAGACGTGGTGTATCTGGATTTTGTAAAAGCATTTGACACAGTTCTCCATAAACGTTTACTGTACAAAATAAGGTCCGTTAACATGGACCATAGGGGTGAGGACATGGATTGAAAACTGGCTACAAGGGCGAGTTCAGAGGGTGGTGATAAATGGGGAGTACTCGGAATGGTCGGGGTGGGTAGTGGGGTCCCCCAGGGTTCTGTGCTGGGGCCAATCCTATTTAATTTGTTCATAGACGACCTGGAGGAAGGGGATGGGGGAAACAGTCCAATCTCTGTATTTGCGGACAATACTAATCTAAGCAGGGCAATAACTTCTCCGCAGGATGTGGAAACCTTACAAGATGATCTGAAGAAATGAATGGGGGGAGGGGCAACTACATGGCAAATGAGGTTCAATGCAGAAAAATGTAAAATAATGTATTTGGGTGGCAAAAATCTGAATGCAATCTATAGACTGGGGGGAGGGGAACCTCTGGGGGGGTGTAGGATGGAGAAGGTCCTGGGGGGAGGGGAACCTCTGGGGGGTCTAGGATGGAGAAGGACCTGTGGGTCCTAGTAGATGATGGGCTCAGCAATGCCAAGCTGCTGCTAAAGCAAACAGAATATTGGCATGCATTAACCACCTTCTTACTGGGCACCAAAACCCCCCCTCCTGCCCCGACCAATGTTCAGCTTTTAGCGCTGTCACTCTTTGAACGACAATTGCGCCGTCATACAACACTATACTCGAATGAATTTTAGCATTTTTTTCCCATTTCTTTTGGTGGTATTTGCTCACCTCTGCGTTTTTTTTATTTTTTGTTAAAAACAAATTAAAAAAGACTGAAATGTAAAAAAAAAAAAAAAAAAATACAAAACTATTTTATATTTTGTTAATAAATTTAGCAAACAGGTAATTTTTCTCCTTCATTGAGGTACACTGATGAGGCTGCACTGATGGGCACTGATAAGGCGGCACCGATGGGCACTAAAAGGCAGCACCGGTGGGCACTGACAGGTTGACATTGGTGGGCACTGAGAGGTGGCATGGATGGGCGGCACTGAATGGCATTGATAGGTGACACTGAAGGGCACCAATAAGTGGCAGTGATGGGAACGGATAGGTGGCAGTGATGGGCACTGATCAGCACCGGTAGGTGACACTGATAGGCAGCACTGCCTCAGGGGATTGGAGTGCATCTCTCTTAGATTTCCAGGCACTCCTCACTGCAGTGCACAGATCCCAACTGTCCCTGATTTGGAGCAATGTCCCTCATTCCTCCTCAATCCTCCTCATTCCTCCTCATTCCTCTTTATTCCTCCTCATTCCTCCTCATTCCTCTTTATTCCTCCTCATTCCTCTTTATTCCTCCTCATTCCTCCTCATTCCTCTTTATTCCTCCTCATTCCTCTTTATTCCTCCTCATTCCTCCTCATTCCTCCTCATTCCTCTTTATTCCTCCTCATTCCTCTTCATTTCTCCTCATTCCTCCTCGTTCCTCCTCATTCCTCTTCATTTCTCCTCATTCCTCCTCATTCCTCCTCATTCCTCCTCGTTCCTCCTCATTCCTCTTTATTCCTCCTCATTCCTCCTCATTCCTCTTTATTCCTCCTCATTCCTCTTCATTTCTCCTCATTCCTCCTTGATCCTCCTCATTCCTCTTTATTCCTCCTCATTCCTCTTCATTTCTCCTCATTCCTCTTTATTCCTCCTCATTCCTCTTCATTTCTCCTCATTCCTCTTTATTCCTCCTCATTCCTCTTCATTCCTCCTCATTCCTCTTTATTCCTCCTCATTCCTCCTCATTCCTCTTTATTCCTCCTCATTCCTCCTCATTCCTCTTCATTTCTCCCTAATTTTTCTCTGATCCATATAGCTGTATATATATAAAATGTACTTCTTATCTATTAAAGAGTGTTTCCCGGAGGTAAACCTTTCATCTGATTTCTGAATTGCTACATTTGTCATTTCCAAAAGCCGATATAAAGTCATAGTGGCGGTTTTACCACTTTCAGCCCCCCGGACCATTTGGCTGGCCAAAGACCAGACCACGTTTTTACGATTCGGCGTTGCGTCGCTTTAACTGACAATTGCGCGGTCGTGGCGACGCGGCTCCCAAACAAAATCGACGTCCTTTTTTCCCCCCCCACAAATAGAGCTTTTTCTTTTGGTGGTATTTGATCACCTCTGCGTTTTTTTTTTTTTTTGCGCTATAAACAAAAATAGAGCGACGATTTTGAAAAAAAAAAACGCATTATTTTTACCTTTTGTTATAATAAATATCCCCCAAAAATATATAAAAAAAAGTTTTTTTCCCTCAGTTTAGGCCGATACGTATTCTTCTACATATTTTTGGTAAAAAAAAAATCGCAATTAGCGATTATTGATTGGTTTGCGCAAAAGTAAAAATTGGTTTGCGCAAAATAGGGGATAGTTTTATGGCATTTTTATTAATATTTTTTTTTTTTACTAGTAATGGCGGCGATCAGCGATTTTTATTGTGACTGCGACATTGCGGAGGACACATCAGACAATTTTGACACATTTTTGGGACCATTGTCATTTATACAGCAATCAGTGCTATATAAATGCAGTGATTCCTGTGTAAATGACACTGGCAGTGAAGGGGTTAACCAGTGGGTGGCAGTGTAGGGGTTAAGTGTTCCTAGGGGCGTGTTACTAACTGTTGGGGGGGTTGGGCTTTCATTTCGTGAACACTGATCTCTGCTCCAATCACATGGAGCAGAGATCAGCGTCACTAGTTGCTAGGCAGAACGGGGAGATGCTGTTTACAACGGCATCTCTCCGTTCAGCCGCCCCGTGACTGGACTCACGGAGGTCCTGAACAGCACGCAAGTGTGCCACCGATGGCGTGCTCGCGTTGGCAGGGCGGCATTAAAGATTGGACGTACCTGTACGCCAATACGCCTGCCCGTGCCATTCTGACGACGTACATCAGCGTGCGCTGGTCGGGAACTGGTTAACCAATCTTGTTTTTTTTTGTACAATTCTCCTTTAAGGGGGCGTGGCAAGGGGGTGTGTCCTATGCCTGCATACTTTTTCTGATGGGCGTCCCTCATTTCCATCTCAAAAAGTTGGGAGGTGTGGCAATGCACTAATGTGAATGGGCCCCTAATGGGTACCGGTGGCAGCCTGTGCATTAAGGGCACACGGGCGCCGCCCCCTCTCTCCTGCCACCCCCCCTCTATCACCAATAGATAGATTTGTGCATTGCATAAATCCATCACCACCACTGCCACCCCCTGTTCAGGCGCCCGGCCCCTTTTGGGGCGCCTGAATTCCAGTGGCGGGGTATTTTCCAAGCACCTGATTGGAGCCATAGGCTTTAATAGGCATCAAAAAAGGTGACCAGCGAGTGCCATGCTGGGGGCTCGCAGGTCACTCAGCTGTGTTAGAAAAGCCAATGACTATTCGCTTTCCTGACATTAAACCGCCTCTCCGCCAATCAGGTGCTCTGATCTGTTATCTGTCACATGATTGGCTGAGACAACAGGTGCCACTATCGGACGCCCCGCAAGGGGGAGAGGATGGGAGATGAGGACAGCAGGAGACACACGGAGGACCCGACTCATAGCCGGCACCCGCTGCCCCACCAAGACAGGGTAAGTGCAGGGCAGACGGTGAGCCGGCGGGGGTCACACTAGGGGCATTCAAGGGCACACTGACAGCATTTGATGGCCACAGTGGCAGTATATAAAAGGCACACTGGCAGCATTTGTTGGGCACACTGGCAGTATATAAAAGGCACACTGGTAGCATTTGTTGGGCACGCTGGCAGTATATAAAAGGCACACTGGTAGCATTTGTTGGGCACGCTGGCAGTATATGATGGGCACACTGGCAGCGTTTGAAGGCACAGTGGCAGTGTTTGACACAGTGGCTGCAATTGATGGCACAGTGTCAGCATTTGAGGGCACGGTGGCAGTATTTGATGGGCACAGTGGCATCGTTTGGCACAGTGGCTGCAATTGATGGCACAGTGGCTACAATTGATGGCACAGTGGTAGCGTTTGATGGCACAGTGGCTACAATTGATGGCACAGTGGTAGCGTTTGATGGGCACATTGGCAGTGTTTGATGGCACAGTGGCAGCGTTTGGTACAGTGGTTGCAATTGATTTTTTTTTTTTTTCAACATTTTTTGCGCCCCTAAAAATTTTCAGCACCAGCCGCCACTGATGGGTACTCTCCGCCAACCTGGGCATTCTTTGAGGGACAGCTGACAGAAAAGCCTCCTGAGATCATCTCTACACAGATCACCCAGGAGCTCCCCTCCCCCACATCCTGCACATCAGGTCATTAGTCCTAAAAGCCGGCCTCACAATGTGAACAGCTCTGCCACACAGCACAGCCAGGTCGGGATTTTTCTCCACTGTAGCTAGGCCACCTCCCCGCCCCCGGCCTGTGATTGGACAGTGAAAAGGCAGGTGATAGGTCCTCTTCATTATCTCCTTCTTATCATACTTAATAAATGAGCTGCCTTCAAAACAAACTCATTTTTTTAAATATAAATGACACAAATGATCTCCGCTCCGTAATCATCATACATTATAAAGGCCATGATTGTACACGCAAGCCGTGTCAGTACCTCCATATAACCCGGTACAGCAGAGCTCAGACTGGGGGAAGAAGAAGCAGCACAAGGGGCCAATTAGTTGTGCTCATGTGCTATCAAGGAAATGCTGATAGGAGGAGAGAGCAAAGTGAGAGAGAGATGATGGTGTTGGCCTGGTGCTTCTCCTTTCCATATCCAATCACAGGCTGGGGGGTGGGGGAGGGGAGACCCATAAGTGATAGTGAACTGCAATACAGAAAAAAAATGGTCTCCTGTTCAGCCAGACGAGGTTGTGCTGTGTGGCAGAGCTGTGTAAATCTCAGGACTGGATAGACTACCATAGGCTATAGACTACCCCATAAAAGCCCCCACCCCTTTCCACTACCCCATAATGGCCCCACCCCTTTCCATTACCCCATTATCACCCCTACCCCTTTCCATTACCCCATTATCAACCCCACCCCTTTCCATTACCCCATTATCATCCCCCACCCCTTTCCACTACCCCATAATGGCCCCCACCCCTTTCCATTACCCCGTTATCAACCCCACCCCTTTCCATTACCCCGTTATCAACCCCACCCCTTTCCACTACCCCATAATAGCCCCCACCCCTTTCCACTACCCCATTATCACCCCTACCCCTTTCCATTACCCCATTATCAACCCCACCCCTTTCCACTACCCCATAATGGCCCCACCCCTTTCCATTACCCCGTTATCAACTCCACCCCTTTCCACTACCCCATAATGGCCCCCACCCCTTTCCACTACCCCATAATGGCCCCTACCCCTTTCCACTACCCCATTATTATCCCCCACCCCTTTCCACTACCCCATTATCACCCCCACCCCTTTCCACTACCCCATTATCACCCCACCCCTTTCCACTACCCCATTATCACCCCCCCCCTTTCCACTACCCCATTATCACCCCCACCCCTTTCCACTACCCCATTATCACCCCCCCCCCCTTTCCATTACCCCATTATCACCCCTACCCTTTTCCACTACCCCATTATCATCCCTTCCCCTTTCCACTACCCCATAATAGCCCCACCCCTTTCCATTACCCCGTTATCAACCCCACCCCTTTCCACTACCCCATTATCACCCCCACCCCTTTCCACTACCCCATTATCAACCCCACCCCTTTCCGCTACCCCATTATTAACCCCACCCCTTTCCACTAATCCATTTTTACCCCTACCCCTTTCCACTACCCCATAATGGCCCCCACTCATTTCCCCTCCCCCTACTCCTTCTCAGTACCCCATAATGTCCCCTACCCCTTTCCACTACCCCATATTGGCCCTTACCCCTTTTCCACTATCCCATAATGGCCCCCACCTTTTTAATTACCACATAATGGCCCCTACCTATTTTTACTACCCCATATTGGCCCCTACCCCTTTCTACTACCCCATAATGACCCCTGACCCTTTCCACTACCCCATAATGATCCCAATCCCTTTCACTACCCCATAATGACCCCTAACAATTTCTCCTACCCCATAATGACCCCTACCCCTTTCCAATACCCCATAATGACCTGTAACCCTTTCCACTACCCCATAATAATCCCTAACTCTTTCCACTACCCTATAATGACCCCATTGTATTACCCCATCTTGGCCCCTACCCCTTTCTGCTGCCCTATAGTGACCCCTACCCCTTTCTACTACCCCATATTGGCCCCTACCCCATAATTGCCCCTACCCCTTTCCATTACCACATAATGATCCCTGGCCCCTTTCCATTACCCCTACTCCGTACTTTCAACGTATGCCATTCTTCTCAGGATGGAGAAGAACAAAGGAGCAAATTCTGAAACCTAATCTATAGAATAATCACAAATAGACCAATCCGTGCGATCAATAATACAAATAATGCACCATCTCTGGATCAAACATTCAGATATATAGAGGTCAGTGGGGTAAATATATAATGCAGAGCAGAAAACCGTACTGAAAACACGTGTCTGCCATTTCCGGATTATGCTGTGAAATGCCGGGCCCCTGGCTGCTGTTTCAATGGCTTCACTATCTTCTCAGCCACCAACTTCAATTATAGAGGCCAGAGACAGCCAGGCAATGAACATTTCTAGATCAGGAGTCTCCATAGTCCTTAGTTCAGCTTTCTTTACCAGAGCAGCACTCGCTGTTACCCCCTTGTGGCTGCCATGTGAACTACAAGGATCCCTCTACACAGATTGTTACATTGTATCCTGGAGGTAGAATTATTACCGATAAACAATCCCCCATCTGTGCAAAATTCTGCCACTTCTCACAGATGTATATACGGTATATATATATATATAAAGCGGAACATTATATTATGTTTAATAAGTATATCATATAATTACTAAGTCATTTATCATTGGGGCTGAGGGAAGACATGATTTGTGTTGTGGTGTCATTTATTCTTAGGGGCACACCAACGTGCCCCATATTATCCCCTACCCCTTTCCAATACCCCATAATGGCCCCTACCCCTTTCCCTTAACCCATAATGGCCCCTGCCCCCTTCCATTACCCCATAATGACCCCTACCCCCTTCCATTACCCCATAATGACCCCTACCCCCTTCCATTAACCCATAATGACCCCTACCCCCTTCCATTACCCCATAATGGCCCCTACCCCCTTCCATTACCCCATAATGGCCCCTACCCCCTTCCATTACCCCATAATGACCCCTACCCCCTTCCATTACCCCATAAAGGCCCCTACACCTTTCCACTACCCCATATTATCCCCTACCCCTTTCCATTACCCCATAATGACCCCTACCCCCTTCCATTACCCCATAAAGGCCCCTAACCTTTCCACTACCCCATATTATCCCCTACCCCTTTCCACTACCCCATATTATCCCCAACCCATTTAAACTGCCCCATAATGACCCCTAACTCTTTCCACTACCCCATTGTGACCCCTACCCCTTTGCATTACCCCATAATGACCCGCGACCCCTTACACTACCCCATAATGTCCCCTACCCCTTCCAGCTACCTCATATTAACCCCTAACCCTTTCCAATACCCCATATTGACCCCCTAAACCTTTCCACTACCCCATAATGACCCTTAACCTTTTCCACTACCCCATAATGACCGCTAAGTCTTTCTAATACCCCATAATGACCGCTAAGTCTTTCCAATACCCCCATAATGACTGCTAACCCTTTCCACTAACCCCCATAATGACCCCTAACTGTTTCCTCTACCCCATAATGACCCCTAACCCTTTCCACTACCCCATACTGACCCTTAACCCTTTCCAGTACCCCATAATAACCCCTAAATCTTTCCAATACCCTATAATGACCCCTAACCCTTTCCACTACCCCATACTGACCCTTAACCCCTTCCAGTACTCCATAATAACCCCCAAACCTTTCCAATACCCTATAATGACCACTAATTCATTCCACTGTCCCATAATGGCCCCTACCCCTTTCCATTACCCCATAATGACCCCCCTTCCCATTGACCCATAATGACCCCTAACTCTTTCCACTACCCCATATTGGCTCCTACTCCTTTACACTACCACATAATGACCCCTAATCCTTTACATCACCCCATATTGGCCCAACTCCTTTCCACTACCCCATTTTGACCCCTACCCCTTTCCATTACCTCATAATGACCCCTATCCATTTCCATTACTCCATAATGACCCATGGCCCTTTCCACTACCCCATAATGACCACTAACCATTTTAGCTACCCCATAATGACCCCTAACCCTTTCCAATACCCAATATTGACCCCTAAACCTTTCCACTACCCCATAATGACCCCTAACTCATTCCACTACCCCATAATGACCGCTAAGTCTTTCCAATACCCCATAATGACCCCCACCCCTTTCCACTAACCCCCATAATGACCCCTAACTGTTTCCAATACCCCATAATGACCGCTAAGTCTTTCCAATACCCCATAATGACCCCTAACTGTTTTCACTACCCCATAATGACCCCTAACTCTTTACACTATCCCATAATGACCCCTAACGCTTTCCACTACCCCATAATGACCCCTAACCCTTTCCAATACCCCATAATGACCGCTAACCCTTTTTACTACCCCATAATGACCCCTAACCCATTCCCCTACCCCATATTGACCCTTAACCCTTTCCAACACCCCATAATGACCCCTAACCCACTCCCCTACCCAATA
This sequence comes from Lithobates pipiens, assembly GCA_037367395.1. Taxonomy (NCBI): domain Eukaryota; kingdom Metazoa; phylum Chordata; class Amphibia; order Anura; family Ranidae; genus Lithobates; species Lithobates pipiens. The sequence continues at coordinate 234,498 of JAZDVW010002692.1, forward strand.
TTGACTCTTAACCATTTCCAACACCCCATAATGACCCCTAATCTGTTCCCCTACCCAATAATGACCCCTAATCTGTTCCCCTACCCAATAATGACCCCTAACACTTTCCACCACCCAATAATGACCCCTAGCCCTTTCCACTGCCCCATATTATCCCCTACACCTTTCCACTACCCCATTATGGCCCCTAACCCTTTTCACTAACCCATAATTACCCTGCTCCTTTCTACTACCCCATAATAAGCCCTAACTCTTTCCACTCCCCGATAATGACCCCTAAACCTTTTCACCACCCCATAATGAACCCTAACCCTTTCCCTGACCCCATATTGGTTCCAAACCCTTTCCACTACACCTTAATGGCCCCAAAACTTTTCCATTGCCCTATCATGACGCCTCACTCTTTCCACTACCCCATAATGAACCCTAACCCTTTCTACTACCCCATAATCACCCTACCCCGTTCCACTACCCCATATTGACCCCTAACCCCTTCCACTAACCCATAATGACCCCTAAATCTTTCCACCACCTCATAATGAATCCTAACCCTTTCCACGACCCCATATTGGCCCCAAACCCTTTGGACTACCCCTTAATGGCCCCTAAATCTTTTCACTGCCCCATAATGACCCCTCAATCTTTCCACTACCCCATAATGAACCCTAACCTTTTCTCCTACCCCATAATGACCCCTAACCCTTTCCAATACCCCATAATGACCCATAACATTTTCCACTACCCCATAATGACCCTACCCCTTTCCACTACCCCATAAAAATCCCTAACTCTTTCCACTACCCTATAATGACCCCTACATCATTCCACTACCCCATAATGAACCCTAAACCATTCCACTACCTTATAATGACCCCTAACCCTTTCCGCTATCCCATATTGATCCCTAACCCTTTCAAAAACCCCATAATGTCCCATAACCCTTTCCACTACCCCATATTGATCCCTAAACCTTTCCAATACCCCATAAGGACCCCTAACCTTTTCCACAACCCCATAATGACCCTTAACCCTTTCCAATACCATATAATCACCCCCACCCCTTTCCACCATCCCCCATAATGACCCATAACTGTTTCCACTACCCCATAATGACCCCTAACCCTTTCCCCTACCCCACATTGACCCTTAACCCTTTCCCCTACACCATATTGACCCTTAACCCTTTCCAACACCCAATAATGCCCCCTAAACCTTTCCACCACCCCATGATGAACCCTAACCCTTTCCACAACCCCATATTGGTTCCAAACCCTTTCCACTACCCCTTAATGGCCCCTAAATCTTTCCATTGCCCCATAATGACCCCTCACTCTTTCCACTACCCCATAATAAACCCTAACCCTTTCTACTACCCCATAATCACCCTACCCCGTTCCACTATCCCATATTGACCCCTAACCCTTTCCACTAACCCATAATGACCCCTAAATCTTTCCACCACCTCATAATGAATCCTAACCCTTTCCACGACCCCATATTGGCCCCAAACCCTTTCGACTACCCCTTAATGGCCCCTAAATCTTTCCACTACCCCATAATGAACCCTAACCTTTTCTCCTACCCCATAATGACCCTTAACCCTTTCCAATCGCCCATAATGACCCGTAACCTTTTCCAGTACCCCATAATGACCCTACCCCTTTCCACTACCCCATAAAATTCCCTAACACTTTCCACTAACCCATAATGACCCTACTCCTTTCTGCTACCCCATAAAATACCTAACTCTTTCCACTACCCGGTAATGACCCCTAAACCTTTCCACCACCTCATAATGAACCCTAACCCTTTCCACGACTCCTTATTGGTTCCAAACCCTTTCCACTACCCCTTAATGGCCCCTAAATCTTTCCATTGCCCCATAATGACCCCTCACTCTTTGCACTAACCCATAATGAACCCTAACCCTTTCCACTAACCCATAATGACCCCTAAATCTTTCCACCACCACATAATGAGCACTAACCCTTTCCATGACCCCATATTGACCCCAAACCCTTTCGACTACCCCTTAATGGCTCCTAAATCTTTGCACTGCCCCAATAATGACCCCTCACTCTTTCCACTACCCCATAATGAACCCTAACCCTTTCCACTAACCTATAATGACCCTACTCCTTTCTACTACCCTATAACAATCCCTAACCCTTTCCACTACCCCATAATGACCCCTAACCCTTTCCACTACCCCATAATGACCCCTAAATCTCTCCACCAGCCCATAATGAACCCTAATCCTTTCCATGACCCCATATTGGCCCCAAACCCTTTCGACTACCCCTTAATGGCTCCTAAATATTTGCACTGTCCCATAATGAACCATCACTCTTTCCACTACCCCATAATGACCCCTAACCCTTTATACTACCCCATAATGACCCCTACATCTTTCCACTACCCATAATGACCCCTAACCCTTTCCACTACCCCATAATGACCCCTAATTCTTTTCACAACCCCATAATGACCCTTAAACATTTACACTACCCCGTAATGACCCCTGGCCCTTTCTACTACCCCATAATGACCCCTAATCCCTTCCACTTCCCCATAATGATCCCAAACCCTTTTCACTACCCCATAATGACCCCTAACCCTTTCCACTACTCCATAATGACCCCAAACCCTTCCCACTACCCTATAATAATCCCTATCTCTTTCCACTACCCTATAATGACCCCCAACCCTTTCCACTACCCCATAATATCCCCTAACCCTTTCCACGACCCCAAATAATTGCTTACCTCGTTCAGCTTCTCCATAATGATCCCAAACCCTTTCCACTACCATATAATAATCCCTAACCCTTTCTCTACCCTATAATGACCTCTACCCCATAATGACCCTTACCCCTTTCCACTACAGTATAATGACCCCTAACCCTTTCCATGACCCCAAATTATCCCTTACCTCATTCAGCTTCTCCATAATGACCCCATAAGGACCCTTTCTACAGCCCCATAATGACCCCTAGCCCTTTCCGCTACCCCTAATGACCCCTACCGCTTTCTATCACTCAATAATGACCCCGTGCCCTTTTCACTACCCCATAATAACCCCAAACCTTTCCACTACCCCAAATTATCCCTTACTGCTTTCAGCTTCTCCATAATGAACCCATAATGACCTTTTCCCTATTATCCCCTACCCCTTTCCACTACCACATGATGGCCCTTTCCACTATCCAAAATAATCCCATAATGACCCCTAACTCTTTCTACTACCCCATATTATCCCCTAGCCCTTTCCACTACCCCATAATGACACCTACCACTTTCCACAATTTTAACTTTTTGTAAATGATCACAGGGTACTAAAGTGTGACTGCTGCCATATCTGTGAATTGTTTGGTGCTCTCTGTAGAGGAAATCTCTGTGTGGTTGTAAATATATCATATTTACAGGTCCCTCCCCTTTTTTGGGTACTGATTGTGTTCCGTGTCCATTCCACACTGAAGCATAGTGAACTGTGATTACTATGCTTCCGTTTATGAATGAATAGGTACATTGAACGAGGCGCTGTGATTTCCAACGGCAGCCATGATCTGCATTTTAAAATTTCTGCTTTAGCATGGAGGGGCCCCATCTTATATACAGTATAGGGCTCCTTGGACACCACTCAGCTGAGATCCGCTGATCATTTCCAGGGACACAGACAGGACAGATCACTGAGTCTGAGATCCAGAGATCATTTCCAGGGACACAGACAGGACAGATCACTGAGTCTGAGATCCGCTGATCATTTCCAGGGACGCAGACAGGACAGATCACTGAGTCTGAGATCCAGAGATCATTTCCAGGGACACAGACAGGACAGATCACTGAGTCTGAGATCCAGAGATCATTTCCAGGGACACGGGCAGTCAGGGGATCCTTCACAGAGGGTCTTCTGCTTTCTCCACCCGAAAGGAATAAAAAAAAGTTGCTTTTCCAGAAACTGTGACTTATTCTTACCGGCACAACCAATCTCTGGAGACGTCGCCTTTCCTTTCCAATGTATATGCGGCATGGTGAGGAGTCGCACAACCCCTGCTTGGGGGTAGTAATGGTGATAATTTCTCTTATCTCAAGGGCAGTGTTGGGGGTAGTAGTGATAATGATACTTCTTATTTCAGGGGCAATATTGGGAGTAGTAGTGGTGATGATAATTCTTCTTTTTTCAGGGGCAGTGTTGGGGGTAGTAGTGATGATAACATTTCTTATCTCAGGGGTAGTGTTGGGGGCAGTAGTGGTAATAATTCTTATTATTTCAGGGGCAGTGTTGGGGGTAGTAGTGGTAATAATTCTTATTATTTCAGGTGCAGTGTTGGGGGTAGTAGTGATGATAACATTTCTTATCTCAGGGGTAGTGTTGGGGGCAGTAGTGGTAATAATTCTTATTATTTCAGGGGCAGTGTTGGGGGTAGTAGTGATGATCATACTTATTATCTCAGGGGAAATGTTGGGGGTAGTAGTGGTGATGATAATTCTTATTTCAGGGGCAGTGTTGGGGGTAGTAGTGATAATGCTTCTTGATTCAGGGGCAGTGTTGGGGGCAGTAGTGATGATAATACTTATCTCAGGGGCAGTGTTGGGGGTAGTAGTAATGATCATAATTCTTCTTATCTCAGGGGCAGTGTTGGGGGTAGTAGTGATGATAATTCTTATCTCAGGGGCAGTGTTGGGGGTAGTAGTGATAATAATTCTTATCTCAGGGGCAGTGTTGGGGGTAGTAGTGATAATAATTCTTATTTCAGGAGTAATGTTGGGGGTAGTAGTGATGATAATACTTCTTGATGCAGGGGCAAAGTTGGGGGTAGTAGTGATGATTATTCTTCTTATCTCAGGGGCAATGTTGGGGGTAGTAGTGGTGATGATTCTTATCTCAGGGGCAATGTTGGGGGTAGTAGTGGTGATAATTCTTATCTCAGGGGCAATGTTGGGGGTAGTAGTGGTGATCATTCTTATCTCAGGGGCAATGTTGGGGGTAGTAGTGGTGATAATTCTTATCTCAGGGGCAATGTTGGGGGTAGTAGTGGTGATAATTCTTATCTCAGGGGCAATGTTGGGGGTAGTAGTGGTGATGGTGTATGTTTCTTGTCCCTGAAGCATGCACAGATGAACATGGATGCTGGTTCCTCTGGAGGAGGGAAGGGGGCGCTCTGGAGCCATCCACTCTTGGGGAAAACAACAGCAATCAGCTGAGAAAAATCCTCCCCAGCCGGTTGGCATTGTATCAGAGAAGTCTTCATTGGGGGCTGTGTGTTGTCTTCTCTCCTGCAAACCTTCCCTAACTGACCGAATGGGGTGAACGTTCTCTGACCAGGTCCTGAGCAGGGCACTAAGTAATGTGTCAGCGGGTTCCTTCCGGGTATTATTGCCTCTCACAGAGATCACAGTACTCGCCCTGACAATGCCTTCATCTGTTTTTTTTTTCTCCAGAAGGGCGGCACCATCTTTATTTGGGCATCATCTTGGGCCACGATCTACCTCGTTGGATCTGAGATCCTAGCTCAGAGGTGACATAATCATGTAAATCCCGATGCCTGTGCAGTTCTTGGCTGTGTTCACAAATATCTGACACTGATCAGCCCCCACTGCAGTCTCTCATGTTGTGATTTGCTACAAAGGTACAATGTAGCAGTCTAATCACTGAGGGGACTGAGGAAATGCTTCCTCCTGCCTGCAGCAGGCTGATTTTTTTTTATTTTATTTTTTTTTTATTATTTTTATTTTTATAAAACTTCATAAACTCCTGTGAGTAAAATATTGTATGAGTGTTTTTTTTTTTTTTTTAAACTGTGACCAATAAACTTGTAGCTCCTCCTCATTCTTCTTCATCACAGGACCCCGGAGCTGGTGTCCCCTACACAACATGGGGACCTCTGCCGCAACATGTAGGGCTGATAATAAATGAATTAAAACTTATTCCTAATATTAATCATAGTAATGAACTTGAAGTTTGGAGGAAGTTATTCGGACACCTCGGCTCCTCTGGTAAGAGTATCGCCTCTCCCTCGCTTTCTTTGGTGTCCAGACGGGTCATCTATTGAGAAGCGGCTTCTATTATGTGCAGCGGGCCGGGGGGATTTGTGACTATGGTCCCCCATTATTCCTCTCACTATGGAAACCCAGATCATGGCCAGAAGTATGTGAGACGGGATAATGGGAATCAACAGAGAGAGCAGCACATCTGTTCCACTCCGAGAGCAAGAGTGACAGCACAGAACTAGAGAGCCTTCCACATATAACCCAGCCAGAGCAAGAGACCCCACATTACCCACCCTCCATCCTAGAGACCCCTCCTCATTACCCACCCTCCATCCTAGAGACCCCTCCTCATTACCCACCCTCCATCCTAGAGACCCCTCCTCATTACCCACCCTCCATCCTAGAGACCCCTCCTCATTACCCACCCTCCATCCTAGAGACCCCTCCTCATTACCCACCCTCCATCCTAGAGACCCCTCCTCATTACCCACCCTCCATCCTAGAGACCCCTCCTCATTACCCACCCTCCATCCTAGAGACCCCTCCTCATTACCCACCCTCCATCCTAGAGACCCCTCCTCACATTACCCACCCTCCATCCTAGAGACTCCTCCTCACATTACCCACCCTCCATCCTAGAGACCCCTCCTCATTACCCAACCTCCATCCTAGAGACCCCTCCTCACATTACCCACCCTCCATCCTAGAGACTCCTCCTCACATTACCCACCCTCCATCCTAGAGACCCCTCCTCATTATCCACCCTCCATCCTAGAGACCCCTCCTCATTACCCACCCTCCATCCTAGAGACCCCACCACACATTACCCACCCTCCATCCTAGAGACCCCTCCTCACATTACCCACCCTCCATCCTAGAGACCCCTCCTCACATTATCCACCCTCCATCCTAGAGACCCCTCCTCACATTACCCGACGTAATCCAACCTCCATCCTAGAGACCCCTCCTCATTACCCAACCTCCATCCCAGAGACCCCTCCTCACATTATCCAACATAATCCAATCTCCATCCTAGAGACCCCTCCTCACATTGCCCAACCTCCATCCTAGAGACCCCTCCTCATTACCCAACCTCCATCCTAGAGACCCCTCCTCATTACCCAACCTCCATCCTAGAGACCCCTCCTCATTACCCAACCTCCATCCTAGAGACCCCTCCTCACATTATCCAACATAATCCAATCTCCATCCTAGAGACCCCTCCTCACATTATCCAACGTAATCCAACCTCCATCCTAGAGACCCCTCCTCACATTACCCACCCTCCATCCTAGAGACCCCTCCTCACATTATCCAACGTAATCCAACCTCCATCCTAGAGACCCCTCCTCACATTACCCACCCTCCATCCTAGAGACCCCTCCTCACATTATCCAACGTAATCCAACCTCCATCCTAGAGACCCCTCCTCACATTACCCACCCTCCATCCTAGAGACCCCTCCTCATTATCCACCCTCCATCCTAGAGACCCCTCCTCATTACCCACCCTCCATCCTAGAGACCCCTCCACACATTACCCACCCTCCATCCTAGAGACCCCTCCTCACATTACCCAACCTCCATCCTAGAGACCCCTCCTCACATTACCCACCCTCCATCCTAGAGACCCCTCCTCATTATCCACCCTTCATCCTAGAGACCCCTCCTCACATTACCCACCCTCCATCCTAGAGACATCTCCTCATTACCCAACCTCCATCCTAGAGACCCCTCCTCACATTACCCAACCTCCATCCTAGAGACCCCTCCTCACATTACCCACCCTCCATTCTAGAGACCCCTCCTCACATTACCCACCCTCCATCCTAGAGACCCCTCCTCACATTACCCGACGTAATCCAACCTCCATCCTAGAGACCCCTCCTCATTACCCAACCTCCATCCTAGAGACCCCTCCTCACATTATCCAACATAATCCAATCTCCATCCTAGAGACCCCTCCTCACATTGCCCAACCTCCATCCTAGAGACCCCTCCTCATTACCCAACCTCCATCCTAGAGACCCCTCCTCATTACCCAACCTCCATCCTAGAGACCCCTCCTCATTATCCAACCTCCATCCTAGAGACCCCTCCTCATTACCCAACCTCCATCCTAGAGTCCCCTCCTCACATTATCCAACATAATCCAATCTCCATCCTAGAGACCCCTCCTCACATTATCCAACGTAATCCAACCTCCATCCTAGAGAGTCCTCCTCACATTACCCAACCTCCATCCTAGAGACACCTCCTCACATTGTCCAACATAATCCAACCTCCATCCTAGGGACCCCTCCTCAAATTATCCAACATAATCCAATCTCCATCCTAGAGACACCTCCTCACATTATTCAACATAATGCAACCTCCATCCTAGAGAGCCCCCCTCGTATTATCCACCCTCCATCCTAGAGACACCTCCTCACATTACACAACCTCCATCTTAGAGACACCTCCTTACATTATCCAATGTAATCCAACCTCCATCCGAGATACCCCTCCTCATATTATCCCCCTCCATCCTTGAGACACCTCTTCACATTATCCAACATAATGCAACCTCTGTCCTAAAGACACCTCCTCACATTATCCAACATAATGCAACCTCCATCCTAGAGACACATCCTCACATTATTCAACATAATCCAATCTCTATCCTAGATACCCCTCATATTATCCACCCTCCATCCTAGAGACACCTCCTCACATTACCCAACCTAAATCCTAGAGACACCAGACACCTCCTCACATTATACAACGTAATTTAAACTCCATCTTCGAGACACCTCCTCACATAATTCAAGCTCCGTCCTAGAGACACCTGCTCACATTACCCAACATAATCAAACCTCCATCCTTGAGAAACCTCCTCACATTACCCAACATAATCCATGCTCCATGCTAGAGACACATACAGTGCTTTGCACAGGGCCGGTGCTACCACTAGGCAAACTAGACAGCTGCCTAGGACGCTAACTGCTTCCTAGGGTGCCCGGCCACTGGTGTTCCTACTCTGTTCTCTCTGCAGCAAGCAACTAAGCCTTAGCATCAGCAGGCAGCCGCTGCTCCATTGTCCCATGGTGTAAGAGGTGCAGCGGACTGTGCACAGGACTGTGTCTGTGTCCCGACTCCTGAATGAATGAAAGCAAGCAAACTTTCATTGATGGGTGCTGGTAGGCTGCATTAAAGGGGGCTGGTGGACTGCATATGGGCGCTGGTAGTCTGCATTTGATAGGCGTTGGGGAGGCTGCATTGATGGCCACTGGTGAGGCTGCATTGATGGGTGATGGTAGGCTGCGTTGATGGGTGCTGGTAGGCTGCATTGATGGGCACAGTTAGGCTGCATTTGATGGGCACTGGTGAGGTTGCATTTGATGGGCACTGGTGAGGCTGCATTTGATGGGTGCTGGAAGGCTGCATTGATGGGCACTGGGAGGCTGAATTTGATGGGCGTTGGTAGGCTGTATTGATGGGTGATGGTAGGCTGCATTGATGGGCGCTGGTAGGCTGCATTTGATGGGTGCTGGTGAGGCTGCATTGATGTATGCTGGTAGGCTGCATTGATGGCACTGGTGAGGCTGAATTTGACGGGAGCTGGTGAGGCTATGTTGATGGGTGCTGGTGAGGCTGCATTGATGGGCACTGGTGAGGCTGCATTTGATGGGCACTGGTGAGGCTGCATTGATGGGTGCTGGTAGGCTGCATGCCATTGATGGCACTGGTGAGACTGCATTTAATGCGTGCTAGTGAGGCTTATTTTGCTGGGCGCTTCATTAAAAGGCGGGGTATACATGGGCAGGGCAAAGGGGTGGGGTCAGGGGTAGAGCCAAGGGGGCGGCAAAATTACGCTTCGCCTAAGATGTCAAAAATCTTTGCATAAGCCCTGTGCTTAGCCAACATAATCCAACCTCCATCTAAGAGACAAATCCTTACATTATCCAACATAATGCAAGCTCCATCCTAAAGACACCTCCTCACATTACCCACCCTCCATCCTAGAGACACCTCCTCACATTACCCACCCTCCATCCTAGAGACACCTCCTCACATTACCCAACATAATCCAATCTCCATCCTTGAGACACCTCCTTACATCATCCAACATATTCCAACCTCTGTCCTAGAGACCCCTCCTCACATTATCCAACATAATACAACCTCCATTCTAGAGACCTGTCCTCGCACTATCCACCCTCATCCTAGAGACGCCTACTCAAGGAATCCAAACTCCACTCTAGAGATCCCTCCCTGTATTATCCAACCTCCAGTCTTCTCACACCATCCAATCTCCATCCTAGAGACACCTAGTCACATTATCCAACATAATCCTAGAGACACCGCCTGACGTAATCCAACATAATCCAAACTCCATCCTAGAGGCCCCTCCTCACATTATTCAGCATAATCCAATCTCAGTTCTAGAGACACCTCCTCACATTATCCAAACTCCATCCTAGAGATCTCCAACACATTATCCAACTTTTATCCTAAAGATCTTCAAGACATGATCCAACCTCCACCCTAGAGATCCCTCCCTACATTATTCAACCTCCATCCCAGAGACCCCATCTTTACATTATCCAACTGTGTCCACAGAGATACATGTTCACACTATCCAGCCTCTGTTCTAGAGACCCCCACCTCAAATTATCCAACCTATGCCTTAGAGATCTCTCCTCAAATTATCCAACCTCCATCCCATAGACCAATCCTCACATTAGTCAACCTCCAACCTTGAGAGAGCCTCTTCACATTATCCAACCTCTATTGTAAAGAGCTTCCCTCACATTATCTAACCTCAGTTCTACAGACCTCTGTTCATATTATCCAACCCCCATTATAGAGACCTCCTCCTCAAATTATCCGACCTCCATCCTAGAGACCTCCTCCTCAAATTATCCGACCTCCATCCTAGAGACCTCCTCCTCAAATTATCCAACCTCCATCCTAGAGACCCTTCAAATTATCCGACCTCCATCCTAGAGACCCCTCTTCAAATTATCCAACCTCCATCCTAGAGACCCCTCTTCAAATTATCCAACCTCCATCCTAGAGACCCCTCTTCAAATTATCCAACCTCCATCCTAGAGACCTCCTCCTCAAATTATCCAACCTCCATCCTAGAGACCTCCTCCTCAAATTATCCAACCTCCATCCTAGAGACCCCTCTTCAAATTATCCAACCTCCATCCTAGAGACCTCCTCCTCAAATTATCCAACCTCCATCCTAGAGACCTCCTCCTCAAATTATCCAACCTCCATCCTAGAGACCTCCTCCTAAAATTATCCAACCTCCATCCTAGAGACCTCCTCCTCAAATTATCCAACCTCCATCCTAGAGACCTCCTCCTCACATTATCTATCTAACATCCTAGAGATCCCCCCCCCCCCCCCCCCACAGCATCCAACCTCCATCGTCCAACATTTGTCCAAGAGCCCTCTCCTAATTGAATTTTACTTAATTCCTTGTGACACCACATGATATTATCCAACCCCCATTCTAGAGACCCCTGCCAATATTATCTAGACATCATCCTAGAGACACCAAACTTCTGTCCTATGGACGCCACCTCTTATAACCAGCCTTTACCCCCTCTTAATATTATCCAAACTTATCCTGGAGACTCCCTCTCCCAGTCATACAGACCCCTCATATACCCAACCCCATCTTGGAGACCCCTCCTTCTACAACCCAGTCTGAACTAGAGACCCCATCTCATATTGGCCATCCCCATCTTGGAGACCCCTGATCCCAAGACAAAGATATGGACCCCTCCACATATCACACGACCAGATATACAGACCCCCCCCCCCCCATATCACACCACCAGATATAGAGACCCCCCATATCACACCACCAGAAATACAGACCCCTTCACATATCACACCACCAGATATACAGACCCCTCCACAGATCCCACCACCAGATAATCAGACCCCTCTACAGATCACACCACCAGAAATACAGACCCCTTCACATATCACACCACCAGATAATCAGACCCCTCTACAGATCACACCACCAGATATACAGACCCCTCCACATATCACACCACCAGATATACAGACCCCTTCACATATCACACCACCAGATATACAGACCCCTCTACAGATCACACCACCAGATATACAGACCCCTCCACATATCACACCACCAGATATACAGACCCCTCTACAGATCACACCACCAGATATACAGATCCTCCTCCCCCCCCCATATCACCTACTACTAGGGTTGCCACCTGTCCAGGATTCACCTGGACAGTCGGGGTTTTGAATCACGTGTTCGGGTTTCAGTCCACCTGAAACCCAGACACATCATTCAGACAGGAATGTGGCTCTGAACAGGGCCTGACAGGGGGGTGAGGGGGGCACTATGTGCGCCACATTACTATTCTCTTTGGAGTGCCCAAAGGTGTCTCGTGTCTGTTAAGATCCTATAGTGTCCACCAAACAAAATAACATTTACCGTGTGCCGCTAAAGTGTTCGGGGTTTGGCTTGAAGAAAAAGTAGCAACCCTACTTACTACAGATATACAGACCCCCCCCCACCCCCCCCCATATCACCTACTACAGATATACAAACCCCCCCCCCCCCCCCATATCACCTACTACAGATATACAGATCCCCCCCAACCCCCCCCCATATCACCTACTACAGATATACAGACCCCCCCCACCCCCCCCCCATATCACCTTCTACAGATATACAGACCCCCCCACCCCCCCATATCACCTGCTACAGATATACAGACCCCCCACCCCCCATATCACCTGCTACAGATATACAGACCCCCCCCACCCCCCCCCATATCACCTGCTACAGATATACAGACCCCCCACCCCCCCATATCACCTACTACAGATATACAGACCCCCCACCCCCCCATATCACCTACTACAGATATACAGACCCCCCACCCCCCCATATCACCTACTACAGATATACAGACCCCCCACCCCCCCATATCACCTGCTACAGATATACAGACCCCCCACCCCCCCATATCACCTACTACAGATATACAGACCCCCCACCCCCCCATATCACCTACTACAGATATACAGACCCCCCACCCCCCCATATCACCTGCTACAGATATACAGACCCCCCCCCACCCCCCATATCACCTACTACAGATATACAGACCCCCCACCCCCCCATATCACCTGCTACAGATATACAGACACCCCCCATATCACCTGCTACAGATATACAGACCCCCCCACCCCCCATATCACCTACTACAGATATACAGATCCCCCCCAACCCCCCCCCATATCACCTACTACAGATATACAGACCCCCCCACCCCCCCCCCATATCACCTTCTACAGATATACAGACCCCCCCACCCCCCCATATCACCTGCTACAGATATACAGACCCCCCCACCCGCCCCCATATCACCTGCTACAGATATACAGACCCCCAAACCCCCCATATCACCTACTACAGATATACAGACCTCCCCACCCCCCATATCACCTGCTACAGATATACAGACCCCCACCCCCCATATCACCTACTACAGATATACAGACACCCCCCCCATATCACCTGCTACAGATATACAGACCCCCCACCCCCCATATCACCTGCTACAGATATACAGACCCCCCCCCACCCCCCCCCCATATCACCTGCTACAGATATACAGACCCCCCACCCCCCCATATCACCTACTACAGATATACAGACCCCCCACCCCCCCATATCACCTACTACAGATATACAGACCCCCCACCCCCCATATCACCTACTACAGATATACAGACCCCCCACCCCCCCATATCACCTGCTACAGATATACAGACCCCCCCCCACCCCCCCATATCACCTACTACAGATATACAGACCCCCCACCCCCCCATATCACCTGCTACAGATATACAGACACCCCCCATATCACCTGCTACAGATATACAGACCCCCCCACCCCCCATATCACCTGCTACAGATATACAGACCCCCCCCATATCACCTGCTACAGATATACAGACCCCCCCACCCCCCATATCACCTGCTACAGATATACAGACACCCCCACCCCCCATATCACCTGCTACAGATATACAGACCCCCCCATATCACCTGCTACAGATATACAGACCCCCCCATATCACCTGCTACAGATATACAGACCCCCCCATATCACCTGCTACAGATCTCCAGACCCCCCCCCCCCATATTACCTATTATATACCCCCCTTCCTATTACTTTTTACAGATATACAGACCCCCCCCCCCCTTCTATTACCTGTAATAGTTATACAGACCCCTTCTCATATCACCCTACTACAGATACACAGCCCCCCCCCCCTTATTTATTACAGATATACATATTCATACCCCTTGAAATTCCCCACATTTTGTCAGGTTACAAAGAAAAACATAAATGTATTTTATTGGGATTTTATGTGATGGACCAACACAAAGTGTCACATAATTGTGAAGTGGAAGGAAAATGATAAATGATACAAATAAATATGTGAAAAGTGTGGGGGGAGGGGCATTTGTATTCAGCCCCTTTACTCTACCTGTGTGTCATTTAATCTCAGTATAAATACAGCTGTTCTGTGAAGCCCTCAGAGGTTTGTTAGGGAACTTTAGTGAACAAACAGCATCATGAAGGCCAAGGAACACACCAGACAGGTCAGGGATGAAGTTGTGGAGAAGTATAAAGCAGGGTTGGGTTATAATAAAATCTCCCAAGCTTTGATCATCTCACGGAGCTCTGTTCAATCCATCATCGGAAAATGGAAAGAGTATGGCACAACTGCAAACCTACCAAGACACGGCCGTCCACCTAAACTGACCGGGCCGGGCAAGGAGAGCATTCATCAGAGAAGAGCCAGGAGGTCCATGGTAACTCTGGAGGAGCTGCAGAGATCCACAGCTCAGGGGGGAGAATCTGTCCACAGGACAACTATTAATCGTCTCTCCACAAATCTGCCCTTTATGGAAGAGTGACAAGAAGAAAGACATTGGAGGAAGAAAGTCATAAGAAGTCCTGTTTGTAGTTTGTGAGAAGCCATGTGGGGGAGGGGGCAGCAAACATGTGGAAGAAGGTGATCTGGTCACAGGAGACCAAAATTCAACTTTATGGCCTAAAAGCAAAACGCTATGTGTGGGGGGAAACTAACACCGCCCATCCCCCGAACACACCATCCCCACCGTGAGACATGGTGGTGGCAGCATCATGTGGTGGGGATGGTTTTCTTCAGCAGGGACAGGGAAGCTGGTCAGAGGTGATGGAATGGAATTCTGGAGCCACCTTGTGGAACTAACTGAGTCTGTCCCGGGATATGATTGGGGGAGGGGGGGGATTGGATGATACATGAAAAGAAACATTTGTAGCCATACTCGAAGAGTTACGTTGTTACATAGGATCAGAAAAAGACACAGGTCCACCAAGTTGAGCCTCTGAGTGTGAATTGTCTGTGTCGTGGCGGTTTTATCTTTAGGGTGTACACCCTTTTCTATATAGAAGAACCTATATACAGTATATATATATATATATACATAAAAAGTTTTCTGGTAAATAAAAGGTAGATGGGCGGCTCCAAACCCCCCAAAAAGACGGCGAGAAGAGCTGGCTGTCCTCCCACCGCCGGAGAGGAATTTTCTGGAAAACGTTGTTGATTTCTCAGACATCTTCTGATGGTGGAAGGAAGCGGAGAGAGCGACCAGAAAGGTCCTGATTCACACTGCGAGGGGGAAACCTCAACATGACTCAAAAAACAGCAAAAAAAAAAACAAAAAACGAGCGAGAGGAAAGCTCACCGGGGGCCGAGTCCCATCAATTCAAGAAATACAATCGGAATTGAGTTTAAGACATTGGGGGGCTAAAAAAAAGAAAGAGGGGGCTCTAAAAAAAAAAAAAGTACACGGGTCCTAAAAAAAAATGTATCAATAGCAAACGCGGGAGACAGATAACGACATCCACAATTCAGCTAAAGCAAAGTCAACAATCCACCTGATGAAGGAAGATGATGGCAGCAGCCGTAACGAGTAAATGATTCATAAGAGAAGCGATGGGCTGGATTTAGTAAGGCAAAGAGACATTTTGCAGGGGAAGTTGCACTTTGTAGGGGCATTTTCCCCCCCAGCGTTTAGGAAACGAGGTAAAGCTCAGCTGGCTTCCATCATCCAATCATGTGCAAGCAAAGCACAATGTGACATTTCCCCCACACTCACTGAGCTCTGGGGGGGAAACTCCCTTTCAAAAGTGCACAGCCTATTTGCCTTTAGTAAATCAAGCCCTATGATGCCCAGGGCCCGGGGCGAGGGGTATCATGAGAGGTGGGGAGGGGCACCACAAGAAGAGGGGGGTGGTGTGATTTGTGTTGAGAAGGGAAATGTGGGGGGGGGACAGGGGGAGAGAAAATGTGGGGCGGTGTGGTAGGAATAGTGATCTGGGGGGGATTTGTGTTGGGAGTGGGGATGGGGGGGGAATTTGTGCTGGGGGAGGGGGTTTGGGGGTGTTTATGCTGTAAAAATAAAATAGTGGGTAAATATTTATTATTTAGAGGGGGATTTGTGCTAGTAAGGATGACTGGGGGTGGGGGGGCATTTGTGCTAGGAAGGGGAATTTGTGGATTATTCCTAGGATGGGGGTTTGGGGCAGGGGAATTTGTACTGGAAATATTGGAAAGGGGGGGGGGGGGGTGTTAGGAGTCTAGGAGAGGGAATTTTTTTTTTGGGGGGGGGGGGGCGGTAGGGATTTTTGCTAGGGGCATATGGGGAAAGAGGATTCGAGATGGGGGGGCAAAGATTTGTGCTGGGAAGGGTAATTTCAGCGGGGGGGTGGATTTCTACTGGAAGAAGGGGGGATTTTGCTTAGGGGGCGAGCATGCAGATTGGTGTGTGATTTTTAATTTTTTTTGGGGGAGTGGGGGGGGATTTTTTTTTCGCTGACACATAACGCTCATACATCTGGGGGGGGGGGGGTGCTTTTTGGCATGTTCGCCCTGGGCTCTGGATGACCTTGTCCCAGCCCCACAACAATAGGGGGGGGGTGATTTGTGTTGAGAAGGGAAATGTGGGGGGGGGGACAGGGGGAGAGAAAATGTGGGGCGGTGTGGTAGGAATAGTGATCTGGGGGGGATTTGTGTTGGGAGTGGGGATGGGGGGGGATTTGTGCTGGGGGAGGGGGATTTGGGGTGTTTATGCTATAAAAATAAAATAGTAGAGGGGAAATATTTTTTATTTAGAGGGGATTTGCTGTAGTAAGGATGACTGGGGGGTGGGGGGGGCATTTGTGCTAGGAGGGGGAGTTTGTAGAGAGGGGGATTATTCCTAGGATGGGGGTTTGGGGCCGGGGAATTTGTACTGGAAATATTGGAGGGGGGGTGTTTGGAGTAGGGTGAAGAGGATTTGTGTTAGGAGGGGGAATTTTTTTTGGGGGGGTAGGGATTTTTGCTAGGGACATATGGGGAAAGAGGATTTGAGATGGGGGAGCAAAGATTTGTGCTGGGAGGGGTAATATCAGCGGGGGGTGGATTTGTACTGGGAGAAGGGGGGATTTTGCTTAGGGGCGAGCATGGAGATTGGTGCGTGATTTATTTTTATTTTTGGGGAGTTGGGGGGGGGGATTTTCGCTGACACATAACGCTCATACATATGGGGGGGGGGTACATTCTGGCATGTTCGCCTGGGCTCTGGATGACCTTGTCCCGGCACTGCCTATCAGCTGATCAGAAAACCCCGTTGCTATAGGTTACGGTAGGAGTTCTCATTTCCTTTGTACGAAGCCACCGGCTGAGTCAGAATGAATGAAACTGCAAAGCGCAGAATAAATAGAACAGATTATGAAATGAATGGACCCCGGAGGGCTGGGGGGTCACAGGGCGGTAAAGTATTGCAGCATCTCTTCCCTCCCCCCCGTCACAGCAGTCCTACACCCAGCTGTACAAGGATGGGGTCACCGGGGTGGGGTCACACCGCCAGGATGGTGATATTGTGGGAACGGACAGCGGCACTGCGCACACAGCGGGGGGGAGGGGTCACTAACACCTCTGCAGGGTATTAAACTGGGATTAATCTCGCGTTTAATCCGAGGAGCAACAAACACAGCGAGGGGACCGCTAATGACACAAAGCAGCATTGTGTGCAACTGTTCATGCAGCGCAGAGACCACTGCGTGCGACCGATTGTACAACGCCAACGATAATGTGTGCGACCGACTGCACAACGCCAACGATATTGTGTGCGACCGATTGTACAACACCAACGATAATGTGTGCGACCGATTGTACAACGCTAACACTAGTGTGTGTGACCGATTGTACAACGCCAACGATATTGTGTGCGACCGATTGTACAACACTAACGCTAGTGTGTGAGACCGACTGCACAACACCAACAATAGTGTGTGCAACTAATTGTACAGCGCTAACACTAGTGTGTGAGACCGATTGTACAACGGCAACACTAGTGTGTGCGACTGATTGTACAATGCTAACACTAGTGTGTGAGACCGACTGCACAACGCCAACGCTAGTGTGTGAGACCGACTGCACAACGCCAACGCTAGTGTGTGAGACCGTTTGGACAACGCCAACGCTAGTGTGTGCGACCGACTGCACAACGCCAACGCTAGTGTGTGCGACCGATTGTACAACGCTAACACTAGTGTGTGCGACCGATTGTACAATACTAACACTAGTGTGTGCGACTGATTGTACAATACTAACACTAGTGTGTGAGACCGACTGCACAACGCCAACGCTAGTGTGTGAGACCGTTTGGACAACGCCAACACTAGTGTGTGCGACCAATTGTACAACGCCAACGCTAGTGTGTGCGACCGATTGTACAACGCCAACGCTAGTGTGTGCGACCGATTGTACAACGCCAACGCTAGTGTGTGCGACCGATTGTACAACGCCAACGCTAGTGTGTGCGACCGATTGTACAACGCCAACACTAGTGTGTGCGACCGATTGTACAACGCCAACGCTAGTGTGTGCGACCGATTGTACAACGCCAACACTAGTGTGTGAGACCGACTGCACAATGCTAACGCTAGTGTGTGAGACCGTTTGTACAACACTAACACTAGTGTCTGCGACTGATTGTACAACGCTAACACTAGTGTGTGCGACTGATTGTACAACGCTAACACTAGTGTGTGAGACCGATTGTACAACGCTAACACTAGTGTGTGAGACCGTTTGTACAACACTAACACTAGTGTGTGCGACCGATTGTACAACGCTAAGGCCGCGTACACACGCGGGGACTGTTCGCTCAACTTTGTTCGTCAAACAGTTTCAGCGGACAGTCCGCTCAAAATTAGCATGGACGGACATGGCCACACACGACGAACGAACAGTCCGCTGAAACCGTGCGCGATGACGTGAACGGCACGTACGACGGGACTAGAAAACGACGTCCTATACACTGCAATGCAAACTTCGGCGTGTAAATCCTTTCTGAGCATGCGCGGAACTTAGTTTGACGAACAAGCCCACACACGAGCGGACTGTCCGCCGAAACACTTTTCAGCGAACAAAGTTGAGCGAACAGTCCCCGCGTGTGTACGCGGCCTAACACTAGTGTGTGCGACCAATTGTACAACGCTAACACTAGTGTGTGCCACCGATTGTACAACGCTAACACTAGTGTGTGAGACCGATTGTACAACGCTAACACTAGTGTGTGCGACCGATTGTACAACGCTAAGCCCTTGTACACACGATTGGAGATTCCATCGGAATGTGTCCTATCGGAACGTGTCGTCAGATAATCCGACTGTGTGTGGTCTGCATCGGACTGTTTCCGTCGGAATATCCGTCGGACTAAATTTTCCAACTTGCCGGAAATATTTTCCGACAAAATGCTCCGATCGGACATACTCCGATCATGTGTAGAGAATTCCGATCGGACAATGTGCCACGCATGCTCAGATCAAACTCCTACATCAAAGCTATTGGCTACTAGTCTGAACGTAGTCCCGTCGTAACTAAACAACGTCATCGCGTTCTGAACGATCGGATTTTCCGACAACTTCGTCTGACCGTGTGTATGCAACAGTTTCGGACAAAATCCAACGGATTTGGTTGTCGGAATCTCTGACCGTTTGTACAAGGGCTTACACTAGTGTGTGCGACTGATTGTACAATACTAACACTAGTGTGTGAGACCGACTGCACAACGCCAACGCTAGTGTGTGAGACCGTTTGGACAACGCCAACACTAGTGTGTGCGACCAATTGTACAACGCCAACACTAGTGTGTGCGACCGATTGTACAACGCCAACACTAGTG
This sequence comes from Lithobates pipiens, assembly GCA_037367395.1. NCBI lineage: Eukaryota > Metazoa > Chordata > Amphibia > Anura > Ranidae > Lithobates > Lithobates pipiens. Next base: position 254,768 of record JAZDVW010002692.1, read on the forward strand.
TGTGCGACCGACTGCACAACGCCAACGCTAGTGTGTGAGACCGTTTGGACAACGCCAACGCTAGTGTGTGCGACCGATTGTACAACGCCAACACTAGTGTGTGCGACCGACTGCACAACGCCAACGCTAGTGTGTGCGACTGATTGTACAATACTAACACTAGTGTGTGAGACCGACTGCACAACGCCAACGCTAGTGTGTGCGACCGATTGTACAACGCCAACGCTAGTGTGTGCCACCGATTGTACAACGCCAACACTAGTGTGTGAGACCGATTGTACAACACTAAGGCCGCGTACACACGCGGGGACTGTTCGCCCAACTTTGTCCGTCAAACAGTTTCAGCAAACAGTCCGCTCAAAATTAGCATGGACGGACATGGCCACACACGACGAACGAACAGTTTGCTGAAACCGTGCGCGATGACGTGAACGGCACGTACGACGGGACGAAAAATACGACGTCCTATACACTGCATTATAACTTTCGGCGTGTAAATCCTTTCTGAGCATGCGCGGAACTTAGTTTGACAAACAAGCCTACACACGGGCGGACTGTTCGCTGAAACAAAGTTTCAGCGGACAGTTTTTCGGAATTTCCGAAAAACCTTGTTCAGCGGACTGTTCGCTGAAACTGTCCGCTGAAAGCCCACACACGGGCGGACTGTCCGCCGAAACACTGTTCAGCGGACAAAGTTGGCCGAACAGTCCCCGCGTGTGTACGCGGCCTTACACTAGTGTGTGCGACCGATTGTACAACGCTAAGCCCTTGTACACACGATTGGAGATTCCATCGGAATGTGTCCTATCGGAACGTGTCGTCAGATAATCCGACTGTGTGTGGTCTGCATCGGACTGTTTCCGTCGGAGTATCCGTCGGACTACATTTCCAACTTGCCGGAAATATTTTCCGACAAAATGCTCCGATCGGACATACTCCGATCATGTGTAGAGAATTCCGATCGGACAAAGTGCCACGCATGCTCAGATCAAACTCCTACACCAAAGCTATTGGCTACTAGTCTGAACGTAGTCCCGTCATAACTAAACAACGTCATCGCGTTCTGAAAGATCGGATTTTCCGACAACTTCGTCTGACCGTGTGTATGCAACAGTTTCGGACAAAATCCAACGGATATGGTTGTCGGAATCTCTGACCGTTTGTACAAGGGCTTACACTAGTGTGTGAGACCAATTGTACAATGCCAACAATAATATTGTGTGACCGATTGTACAATGCCAACACTAAAATTCTGCTATGAGGTGGTAATATCCTGTTATGGGGGGTGGTAATATCCTGTTATGGGGGGTGGTAATATCCTGTTATGGGGGGCGGTAATATCCTATTATGGGGGGTGGTAATATCCTGCTATGGGGGGTGGTAATATCATGGCATGGATGGAGTAATATCTTGGTATGGGGAGTGGTAATATCCTGTTACGGGGGGGTGGTAATATCCTGGTATGGGGGTGTTTCTCTATAGAAGGGACTGGGGCACTTGTCAGGATAGAGGAAAAAATGGATGGGGCAAAATATCGTAAATTCTTGAGGAAAATCTGTGGTGGCAGAAAGTTGTCAATGGGGAGGAGGTTTCCTTTCCAACATGACAATAAGCCAAAACACACAGCAACAATGAGCACACAGTGGTTGGAGGAGAAGGCAGGGAATGTCCACCAATGAGCACACAGTGGTTGGAGGAGAAGGCGGGGAATGTCCTCCAATGAGCACACAGTGGTTGGAGGAGAAGGCAGGGAATGTCCACCAATGAGCACACAGTGGTTGGAGGAGAAGGCAGGGAATGTCCACCAATGAGCACACAGTGGTTGGAGGAGAAGGCGGGGAATGTCCTCCAATGAGCACACAGTGGTTGGAGGAGAAGGCGGAGAATGTCCTCCAATGAGCACACAGTGGTTGGAGGAGAAGGCGGGGGAATGTCCACCAATGAGCTCACAGTGGTTGGAGGAGAAGGCGGGGAATGTCCACCAATGAGCACACAGTGGTTGGAGGAGCAGGTGGGGAATGTCCTCCAATGAGCACACAGTGGTTGGAGGAGAAGGTGGGGAATGTCCACCAATGAGCACACAGTGGTTGGAGGAGAAGGCGGGGAATGTCCACCAATGAGCACACAGTGGTTGGAGGAGAAGGCAGAGAATGTCCTCCAATGAGCACACAGTGGTTGGAGGAGAAGGCGGGGAATGTCCTCCAATGAGCACACAGTGGTTGGTGGAGAAGGTGGGGAATGTCCACCAATGAGCACACAGTGGTTGGAGGAGAAGGTGGGGAATGTCCACCAATGAGCACAGAGTGGTTGGTGGAGAAGGTGGGGAATGTCCACCAATGAGCACACAGTGGTTGGAGAAGAAGGCGGGGAATGTCCTCCAATGAGCACACAGTGGTTGGAGGAGAAGGCGGGGAATGTCCACCAATGAGCACACAGTGGTTGGAGGAGAAGGTGGGGAATGTCCACCAATGAGCACAGAGTGGTTGGTGGAGAAGGTGGGGAATGTCCACCAATGAGCACACAGTGGTTGGAGGAGAAGGTGGGGAATGTCCACCAATGAGCACACAGTGGTTGGAGGAGAAGGTGGGGAATGTCCTCCAATGAGCACACAGTGGTTGGAGGAGAAGGCGGGGGAATGTCCACCAATGAGCTCACAGTGGTTGGAGGAGAAGGCGGGGAATGTCCACCAATGAGCACACAGTGGTTGGAGGAGAAGGCAGAGAATGTACTCCAATGAGCACACAGTGGTTGGAGGAGAAGGCGGGGAATGTCCTCCAATGAGCACAGAGTGGTTGGTGGAGAAGGTGGGGAATGTCCTCCAATGAGCACACAGTGGTTGGAGGAGAAGGTGGGGAATGTCCACCAATGAGCACACAGTGGTTGGTGAAGAAGGCGGGGAATGTCCACCAATGAGCACACAGTGGTTGGAGGAGAAGGCGGGGGAATGTCCACCAATGAGCTCACAGTGGTTGGAGGAGAAGGCGGGGAATGTCCACCAATGAGCACACAGTGGTTGGAGGAGAAGGCGGGGAATGTCCTCCAATGAGCACACAGTGGTTGGAGGAGAAGGTGGGGAATGTCCTCCAATGAGCACACAGTGGTTGGAGGAGAAGGTGGGGAATGTCCACTAATGAGCACACAGTGGTTGGAGGAGAAGGCAGGGAATGTCCACCAATGAGCACACAGTGGTTGGAGGAGAAGGCGGGGGAATGTCCACCAATGAGCACCCAGTGGTTGGTGGAGAAGGCGGGGAATGTCCACCAATGAGCACACAGTGGTTGGAGGAGAAGGCAGGGAATGTTCACCAATGAGCACACAGTGGTTGGAGGAGAAGGCAGGGAATGTTCACCAATGAGCACACAGTGGTTGGAGGAGAAGGCAGGGAATGTCCACCAATGAGCACACAGTGGTTGGAGGAGAAGGCGGGGAATGTCCACCAATGAGCACACAGTGGTTGGAGGAGAAGGCGGGGGAATGTCCACCAATGAGCACACAGTGGTTGGAGGAGAAGGCGGGGGAATGTCCTCCAATGAGCACACAGTGGTTGGAGGAGAAGGCGGGGAATGTCCACCAATGAGCACACAGTGGTTGGAGGAGAAGGCGGGGAATGTCCACCAATGAGCACACAGTGCTTGGAGGAGAAGGCGCGGAATGTCCACCAATGAGCACACAGTGGTTGGAGGAGAAGGCGGGGGATGTCCACCAATGAGCACACAGTGGTTAGAGGAGAAGGTGGGGAATGTCCATCAATGAGCACACAGTGGTTGGTGGAGAAGGTGGGGAATGTCCTCCAATGAGCACACAGTGGTTGGAGGAGAAGGCGGGGAATGTCCACCAATGAGCACACAGTGGTTGGAGGAGAAGGTGGGGAATGTCCTCCAATGAGCACACAGTGGTTGGAGGAGAAGGTGGGGAATGTCCTCCAATGAGCACACAGTGGTTGGAGGAGAAGGTGGGGAATGTCCACTAATGAGCACACAGTGGTTGGAGGAGAAGGCGGGGAATGTCCACCAATGAGCACACAGTGGTTGGAGGAGAAGGCGGGGGAATGTCCACCAATGAGCACCCAGTGGTTGGTGGAGAAGGCGGGGAATGTCCACCAATGAGCACACAGTGGTTGGAGGAGAAGGCAGGGAATGTTCACCAATGAGCACACAGTGGTTGGAGGAGAAGGCAGGGAATGTTCACCAATGAGCACACAGTGGTTGGAGGAGAAGGCAGGGAATATTCACCAATGAGCACACAGTGGTTGGAGGAGAAGGCGGGGGAATGTCCACCAATGAGCACACAGTGGTTGGAGGAGAAGGTGGGGAATGTCCACTAATGAGCACACAGTGGTTGGAGGAGAAGGCGGGGGAATGTCCACCAATGAGCACACAGTAGTTGGAGGAGAAGGTGGGGAATGTCCTCCAATGAGCACACAGTGGTTGGAGGAGAAGGCGGGGAATGTCCACCAATGAGCACACAGTGGTTAGAGGAGAAGGCGGGGAATGTCCACCAACGAGCACACAGTGGTGGGAGGAGAAGGCGGGGAATGTCCACCAATGAGCACACAGTGGTTGGAGGAGAAGGCGGGGGATGTCCACCAATGAGCACACAGTGGTTAGAGGAGAAGGCGGGGAATGTCCACCAATGAGCACACAGTGGTTGGAGGAGAAGGCGGGGAATGTCCACCAATGAGCACACAGTGGTTGGAGGAGAAGGCGGGGAATGTCCCCCAATGAGCACACAGTGCTTGGAGGAGAAGGCGGGGAATGTCCACCAATGAGCACACAGTGGTTGGAGGAGAAGGCGGGGGATGTCCACCAATGAGCACACAGTGGTTAGAGGAGAAGGCGGGGAATGTCCACCAATGAGAACACAGTGGTTGGAGGAGAAGGTGGGGAATGTCCACCAATGAGCACACAGTGGTTAGAGGAGAAGGCGGGGAATGTCCACCAATGAGCACACAGTGGTTGGAGGAGAAGGCGGGGAATGTCCACCAATGAGCACACAGTGGTTAGAGGAGAAGGCGGGGAATGTCCACCAATGAGCACACAGTAGTTGGAGGAGAAGGCGGGGAATGTCCACCAATGAGCACACAATGGCTGGAGGAGAAGGCGGGGAATGTCCACCAATGAGCACACAGTGGTTGGAGGAGAAGGCGGGGAATGTCCACCAATGAGCACACAGTGGTTGGAGGAGAAGGCGGGGAATGTCCCCCAATGAGCACACAGTGCTTGGAGGAGAAGGCGGGGAATGTCCACCAATGAGCACACAGTGGTTGGAGGAGAAGGCGGGGAATGTCCACCAATGAGAACACAGTGGTTGGAGGAGAAGGTGGGGAATGTCCACCAATGAGCACACAGTGGTTAGAGGAGAAGGCGGGGAATGTCCACCAATGAGCACACAGTGGTTGGAGGAGAAGGCGGGGGATGTCCACCAATGAGCACACAGTGGTTGGAGGAGAAGGCGGGGGATGTCCACCAATGAGCACACAGTGGTTAGAGGAGAAGGCGGGGAATGTCCTTGTCAGAGCCCAGACTTAAAATGATTGAAGACTGCAGTCCACAAACACTCACCATCAAATGTAACGGAGGTTGAGCAGTTCTGCAAAGAAGAGGACAAATATTGCAAAGTCTAAATGTGCGAAGTTTGTAGAAACAAATCCCAACAGATTACAGGCTGGAATTACAGCAACATGGGGGCTAACAAAATACTGACATGGGGGGGGGGGATCCTTTTTCTGACACAGTGATTCTGTTTTTGAATTCATTTTTTTGTGACATGTTGGCCTTTATCTTTCACTTGGATGTTATAAGTCGCACTGAATAAATACAGCTGGATAAAACAAAAACTGTGCCTGTCTTCATTTCAGGCTGCAATGCAGCAAAATTTGATTATTTATAAAGGGGGAGGGGATGCTATTCTTTTCTATATATGGCACACTGTCACCTATAGCGGTGATGGTGAACCTCGGCACCCCCGATGTTCTGGAACTACATTTCCCTATTCTGCAGAGTGCCAGAGCATCATGGGAAATGTAGTTCCAGAACATCTGGGGGGGGAGGGGGCAATATTCGCCATCACTGACCGATAGTGTATACGGTAGAGATGTGTGGATTGTGCCGCACACACTATAACACTATAGAATAAATCCAGCCAGGAAGGAGAGGTGACAGATAAGGGGGGTATAGGGGCAGCGGGGGGGGGGGGGATCACCACAACAATCCTATTACCCCCTTGGGGTAAATCACTGGAAGGTTTATACAAAGACACACAATTTCTATCACAGCTCCAGCAATCACCTCCAACACTCCCGCTCGACACACACACACACACTGATGGACAGATACAACCTCCATCAAACACACACACACACACACACACACACACTGATGAACAGACACAACCTCCATCAAACACATACACACACACACACACACACACACACACACACACACACACACACTGATGAACAGACACAACCTCCATCAAACACACACACACACACATACACACACACACACACACTGATGAACAGACACAACCTCCATCAAACACACACACACACACACACACACACACACACACACACACACACACACTGATGAACAGACACAACCTCCATCAAACACACACACACACACACACACACACTGATGAACAGACACAACCTCCATCAAACACATACACACACACATACACACACACACACACACACACACACTGATGAACAGACACAACCTCCATCAAACACACACACACACACACACACACACACTGATGAACAGACACAACCTCCATCAAACACACACACACACACACACACACTGATGAACAGACACAACCTCCATCAAACACACACACACACACATACTGATGAACAGATATAACCCCCATCACACACACACACACACACACACACTGATAAACAGATATAACCCCCATCACACACACACACACACACACACTGATGGACAGATACAACCTCCATCAAACACACACACACACACACACTGATGAACAGACACAACCTCCATCAAACACACACACACACACACACACACTGATGAACAGACACAACCTCCATCAAACACACACACACACACACACATACTGATGAACAGATATAACCCCCATCACACACACACACACACACACACACACACACACACACACACACACACTGATGAACAGACACAACCTCCATCAAACACACACACACTGATGAACAGACACAACCTCCATCAAACACATACACACACACACACACACACACACACACTGATGAACAGACACAACCTCCATCAAACACACACACACACACTGATGAACAGACACAACCTCCATCAAACACATACACACACACACACACACTGATGAACAGACACAACCTCCATCAAACACACACACACACACACACACACACATACACACACACACACACACACACACACTGATGAACAGACACAACCTCCATCAAACACATACACACACACACACACACACACACACATACACACACACACACACACACACTGATGAACAGACACAACCTCCATCAAACACACACACACACACACACACACACACACACACACTGATGAACAGACACAACCTCCATCAAACACACACACACACACACATACTGATGAACAGATATAACCCCCATCACACACACACACACACACACACACACACACACACACACTGATGGACAGACACAACCTCCATCAAACACATACACACACACACACACACACACTGATGAACAGACACAACCTCCATCAAACACACACACACACATACTGATGAACAGATACAACCCCCATCACACACACACACACACACACACTAATGGACAGATACAACCCCCATCACACACACACACACACACACACACACACACACACACACACACACACACACATACTGATGAACAGACACAACCTCCATCACACACAAAACCAAAGGCGCCATTCTCACCTGGGCATTTTTAGCTGTAACCCCATTGTTCTCAATGTTCACACCTGAGCGCTCAAGCGGCTATCGCTAGAAAAAGTACAGGAGCTTCTCCAGACAGATTTGGCCTTTTTTTTTTTTTTTTAAGCCCCATGGCGTTCAATGGGAGCAACTGAAAGAAATAGGGTGAAATATTTGTGTTACACGTGTTTTTTCAGGCACTACCATAATAAAAGTCTATGGAGCCCCCCAAAAAAAAGCTCCTGAATGTCCCATTACTCCTAATTTCCTAAAACATGGGGGAAAAAATGTCCAAAAAAAAAAAGCACCAAAAAAAAAAGCCTTTAAAATCACCTGAATACGCCACACTCAATATCCAAACACCAATCACAGCACTCCACACCAGCGTACACACCCGGCTCCACCCATAGCGGGATACAGGAATTCACTCTTCGCGGTGACGTCCGCCGCCATGAATATCAGGAACGTCGCATTACGTCGCACCATCATTTGACTGGAACAGATCAACATCAGTGCAGCACGAGGGACCATTCCCGACACACGGCAATGCAATCCACTCTTCCCGTCTGTGAATCTGGATGGTTTAAAAATTAAACTGAAAAGCAGGTAAACGTGTCCGGGCTGAGCCGGACCTAATTATAATAATCATGCCTGGAGGTCCTCAAAGCTGCTTAATAATCAACTGCAAACAGTGTGGCCTGGCTATGGGGAAAGTGAACAGAATTCTGGGAGCCATCGCTACAGGGGTCACAGGCAGGAGGAAGGGGGTCCCGATTCCTCTATATAGATCTTTATATCACTAGAGGGGTCACCAGCAGGAGGAAGGAGGTCCTGATTCCTCTATATAGATCTTTATATCACTAGAGGGATCACCGGCAGGAGGAAGGAGGTCCTGATTCCTCTATATAGATCTTTATATCACTAGAGGGGTCACCAGCAGGAGGAAGGAGGTCCTGATTCCTCTATATAGATCTTTATATCACTAGAGGGATCACCGGCAGGAGGAAGGAGGTCCCGATTCCTCTATATAGATCTTTATATCACTAGAGGGGTCACCAGCAGGAGGAAGGAGGTCCTGATTCCTCTATATAGATCTTTATATCACTAGAGGGATCACCGGCAGGAGGAAGGAGGTCCTGATTCCTCTATATAGATCTTTATATCACTAGAGGGGTCACCAGCAGGAGGAAGGAGGTCCTGATTCCTCTATATAGATCTTTATATCACTAGAGGGATCACCAGCAGGAGGAAGGAGGTCCTGATTCCTCTATATAAATCTTTATATCACTAGAGGGGTCACCAGCGGGAGGGAAGGAGGTCCTGATTCCTCTATATAGATCTTTATATCACTAGAGGGGTCACCAGCGGGAGGAAGGAGGTCCTGATTCCTCTATATAGATCTTTATATCACTAGAGGGGTCACCAGCAGGAGGGAGGAGGTCCTGATTCCTCTATATATATCTTTATATCACTAGAGGGGTCACCAGCAGGAGGAAGGAGGTCCTGATTCCTCTATATAGATCTTTATATCACTAGAGGGGCACCAGCAGGAGGAAGGAGGTCCTGATTCCTCTATATAGATCTTTATATCACTAGAGGGGTCACCGGCAGGAGGAAGGAGGTCCTGATTCCTCTATATAATCTTTATATCACTAGATGGGTCACCAGCAGGAGGGAGGTCCTGATTCCTCTATATAGATCTTTATATCACTAGAGGGGTCACCAGCAGGAGGAAGGAGGTCCTGATTCCTCTATATATATCTTTATATCACTAGAGGGGTCACCGGCAGGAGGAAGGAGGTCCTGATTCCTCTATATAGATCTTTATATCACTAGAGGGGTCACCAGCAGGAGGAAGGAGGTCCTGATTCCTCTATATAGATCTTTATATCACTAGAGGGGTCACCAGCAGGAGGAAGGAGGTCCTGATTCTTCTATATAGATCTTTATATCACTAGAGGGGTCACCGGCAGGAGGAAGGAGGTCCTGATTCCTCTATATAGATCTTTATATCACTAGAGGGGTCACCGGCAGGAGGAAGGAGGTCCTGATTCCTCTATATAGATCTTTATATCACTAGAGGGGCACCAGCAGGAGGAAGGAGGTCCTGATTCATCTATATAGATCTTTATATCACTAGAGGGGTCACCAGCAGGAGGAAGGAGGTCCTGATTCCTCTATATAGATACTTTATATCACTAGAGGGGTCACCGGCAGGAGGAAGGAGGTCCTGATTCCTCTATATAGATCTTTAGTTGGACCTCAATT